>JAGIQG010000024.1:21372818-21687818 GCA_024679065.1 Sphyrna mokarran | reverse complement strand
AAAGTCTGGTCAGTGCATTGTGACTTCTCCTCGGTTCTTTCTTCTGCCTTTTATTTTTTTTGTTTGGTTTCCTCTTGGAGAATTTTTTGTTTTAAAAACTGATCTGCGAACCCACACTCATGCAAAAATGACAGGGTTGGAAACACGGCAATAAATTTTAGATTGATTTTTTTGAATCATTGTTGCTGACTAGCTCTTTCACTGTTGGCCCATTTAATCTGTTGAATACCATAACCACCTGTTCTACCACAAGTGTAGGAGTTCAGAGAGTTGAATAAATTTGCTCAACAAGTTCGTGTGTATCAGTCACTGAGTTGAACTATTTTACTGTACTTGGCTCAGCCCATGCAACTTTCAAAACCAACATACATTTCTAGCTCTAAGCCAAAGTGGTGCTGTTAAGTATTGTAACAAATCATATACCTTTTTAAACAGTGACTTTGTCACTATGTGCCTGAAATTGAGCAGTGTTTCAGTTCCATAGTAACCACATTGAGGAATTGAAATTGGGAGGGGGCATCCTCAGTTCATATATTTTGAATATATACAGTACCATTAGGCATGGAAATAGAAAACTAAATTTGCTCTGTCTATTAACTTAGTTGGTGATTTGGAACTAGTTGTATTCCAACTTGTAGTTTCTATCTTCAATTAGAGGATATCCAAAATGGTGGCAAAAATGACCAGAGAGAGTGAGGGAGATGAAAGCCTTTTCTCATGAAGTACTGAGGATACCATTGCTCCCTCCTTGTTTACAAAGGATTTGAATTTAAAATTAATATATTTTACACCACACATGTCACTTAAACATTCAACAATAAGTTGTTGGCAACTAAATTTATGTGCAGATATTGAACCACATCTGCAGTAGTAATAAGTTATGGCTTCTCTCCATCCTCCGCTCTTGGCCACCCAAATGCACGTTCTTCTGTGAGATTGCGTTTGTATTTGATGACTTACCAGTCGGTATGCTATGAAGACAAATACTAATACCATTATTGTAGGAAAAACTCATTACTATTCATGGACAAATTGAGGATGAGATGTTCAGTAGCAAAGTAGAACTAACCAGTAGCTGCAAGTGGCAAAGGTGGAAAATGAGTGCAATGGATTGAGTGTTTGGCTGGTGTTTTGACTATTTTGTTATGATGCACAGCTCACTACTGGATGTATTTTTTTCCAAAAAGGACTTGGGTAAAATGTTTATAAGTAATTTATATGTTTCCAGAGGTCATTACTTTGTTCATTTTAGGTGGATGACTTGAAAGGCTAATTGATCATTTCACACAATTGGTTAGCCAAGATTTCCCATGCAATTCTATACAAGAAAGATGTACAATTTTGTTTAGACTTCAGAAATACAGGGCTATGGTATGCCAGGCATGTTGTGCTTTACAAAACCTGCATCAAATCTTGGGCATTTGTGGTTATTGGCATTGTCAAAAGGGAATGGATCATCTGTAACATCTGTAGAAAAGGCAACCCAATGTAATCTCAAAGCTGCGATTTTATTCTTTCGTGTGTAAATCTGAGAGTAACTAGTTAAGTTACCACTAAATTGCTTTATAAAGTTGCTGTTTCTGAAAACCTGAGTATTTCTATTATACCATAAAAACGCTACTGTATTATTTCCCAATTAACAACAAAGTTCAGTTTTAATGAAAATCCTTCAAGTCTTCTAGAAGTTCTATGTATTACCATCTAAGGCAAAACTTCCCTATTTCTACACTTTAGGACCAAATGAAGCTTGAAATGATTGTTGCAGGCTTTAAACGGATAACAACTTATATAAGAAAGCCTTGTGATTGAGAATTAAATATTTGGGAATTTCTTTCAAAATAGTAGTGATCGTAGTGCCTTCAAAATTTGTATCCGGAGGAAACCACACTTTCAGTAATGTGCTCATTCTTTTCCTTTGCCATATTCAGGAATTCAAGTCAAACTTAAGTACATCTCCATGAAAACTGCTTGACACATATTTGAGACTAAAGTATTATGCTTTATACAGTCTTTAGTTATTGAAATTGATATCTTTTCAAATGTTTGTCATCAGTTCTTTGTTGTTAAACAAAAAGTATTACAGTTTTTGTATTTTTTGCACAGGTCAGCAACAGAGTTGTTGGATACTTTCTCTTCTTCATTTGTCACTTAGCAACTCTGAGTATTTATTTGAAACTTGTTTTCCTTCTATTCCAATATAATGCAGTCAACCACAAACTGTACTATGCTAGATCCACCCAGAAAGAATAGTTTAAATGATCATTGTTCATCACAGACAAACATAGGCACCATTTAAAGCCTTTGATTGAAGATCTTCATTTTAGACCAGTGTAATATCTTTTGGATATTTGTTACACCCAGCAAAACTCGGCTTTTAGGAAAATATACAGAGTACATTTCAAAGCATACATACAGATCTGATATAAAGATCCAATTTAAGTCCTGGAGCTAAATGTTTAGTGTGTTTTTACCCATGAGACATCCACATTGTTACAACCTTAACAGTATACTAGAGCGTGAGTGTTCCAAGTGCAATAAAGGAAGGGGGAAACCTATTTTGTACAAAAGATAATTTATAAAACAGATTGTAGATTTGCCAGTGAATTTTGTTTTAAAATGCTGTTTTTCTGTTGTGCTTAGACATAATCTATTTTATTTAAATTTATCCTATTAGATCAAAATTATAATCCAATTTTGTTGTGCCAAGAAAGATTTCTTTTAGTGAAAGAAAAATGTTACTAAAGTGCTCAAAATATCGCTTTTATTTTGAAACAATTACAGTCATTTTGTAATTATATAAAAGGTGCTTGAAGTGAATAATGGTTCTTGGGAGGTTCAATATAGGAGAGAATAAATTTGGATGATGAGAAAATTGTTCCTTCAATGCATCTTGCGCTTAATTGGCCCAACCTCAGCCTCAAGAAAATGGCTTTCTTTTTGCACCAGAGTTAAGTATGGTTGACCTTCTCATTGAACTATCCAAAACGTGTGCTTCTGGAAGTTATTACAGACTCCAAAACAGTTGCTTTTTGCAGTTCACTACCCCTTCTAATATTGAGTACTTAGTGAGTACTTTCTTAAAGCAGGTGAGAATTTGCCAGATCTCGGCAATTGTGTTGAAATTCTGCTTAAATCTCCATGCAATGCGTCTTAAAAATTTTTGTTTTTTTTTTAATTTGAAGCACTTTGTTTTATTCTGTAGTTTCTTGATGTTGCTATCATATCACAGAACGATATATGATTTGTAATTGATTTGACAAGAATTTGGACTTTGTTCCTTGTGCTGCAAAGTAGCATCATGAATGACATTCATTTTTAAAGGGGGGGGGGACTTGAAATTTGACGACATTTATTATCTAAAATGTGGATAGAAATTTACATTCTTACCAGAAATGCATATTTTCTCAATAATGCTGGAATAAGAACAAAAAAATTCAGTTGTGAGATTATCTATAAATTTCATTATCTTTTCCTTTATGATTGAGTGCTATGATGTGTTTTTTTTTAGCTTCATTTCCCCTGTCTAGTCATTTACTGCAATTTTTTTTTGGCAATTCAAATCAGTAGAGTTTCCACCCAAAGGAATTCCTTACTCATTACAAAGATCTATAGCTGAAGTGTCCTCCACCAGAATTAATATGGTAAAGTTTGCTTTGCACATTGAAATTCAATATTGATCTTAGATAACGGAATCAGTTGCAGGAATGTGCTAATTTGGGACTTAAAGTTGTCCATCAATAAATATGTTGAGCTGTCTCTGGGTAGGAAAGCTCTAAAACTGTTTCCAATTTTGATTACCAAAAAGATGCAACTATAGTACCTTTGTTCAGTGGTACATGTCTAGTAGACAGTTCTCCCTGTAAATGTAAAGTACACAAGTATAATGCTACAAGAAAACTGTTCCATCGTGGCTGACATTTCTATGTATCAAACTGTGTTGGAACTTCAATCTCTCAACCTCAAACAGGAGAAATAAGTATTCGGCTAATTGCATAATATGATTTGGCCTTGGTGAGTTGCACTGAAATACGTTTACATCGACAATTGCAGTCACTTCTGTTATTTTAAGTGTTCTACAATATTGTGAGTATTAATTATAATTGTAATATTGTCCAATCTAGTTCACAAGAGACCTCAGAAACAATGTTAGCCACATCTATTCAAGCACATAATTAAGTGCTTCAAATAAAACTATTAAAGTGCGTCCAAATAAAATTGTTAAAAGTGCGTCTTCTAGTTAAGAGCTAACTTTTTAAACTTGGATTTTTGTCCATCCTTGCAGATATTGTATAACCTTGGAAAAATGAGTTGTTAGTTCTGTAAGGTAATCTGGTCAGAACATTGCTGATTTTTAAAAGATTTTGAAATCTACAAAAGTATACAGTGAATCTTGTGGTCCAAATTTCACTCTCTTTCCATTGCTCTCAAGGTTCAACACTTAATTTGAATCCTGAGCTGTGTTAAGAACACTTTGTATGCTTGCAGTAGACCCTGAGTGGATTAGCTATTCCCAGATTTATGTTTATAAAACTTTTGTGTTTGATTGATGTATGTCCCTTTGTTCAAAATGCGTAAATCAGGTTCTTTAAGGACATAACTCTGTTGTAACCAGCAAAAATTGCTAAGTTTAACTCATTTTCTTTTGACAGGATATTAGCTTCTGCCAAATCTGTGTGGTTTTGGCTGTCATTTTGGATTTTTGAATCAACCTGTGTAATTGTCATCATAAAATTGTTGCAGAAAATTGTCTCATGGATTCTTTGAGCATTGTGCAGAACATGGAGTATTGTCACTGACTTTTTTGTGTTGAAATTAACAACAACTCCGTCTCCCCTTGTTGCCATTTTGGCACTTTTCTTTATATAACTGGTCTTGGCTGCATTCTCTTTCTGTGGGGTTTACAAGGAATAAACGTTTTTCTTGCAGATAGATTCTGCTGTGTTTCATTAATTACAAAATGTTTTTCCACTTGCATCTATTTATACATTTTTAAAAAAGCACACTTTCTTGTATACATTCCTTATTTTTCTTGTTAATCACTTTTTAATAGTTTTGTAAATTTGCCTGTAAAATTGGAGACAAGTTGATGTATCTCAGCAGATAATACAGGCAATTGTCAGACTAATGACATTGGTTTCTGGAAACCTTGTCATGAATCTGAACTGATTTCTGGGGGATTAGTTCTGTCAAATGGGCAAGGCAGCTTTTTTAATGACAAACATCAGTGTGGGTTTCCTCTGGGTGCTCTGGTTTCCTTCCCCAGTGGGAAAGATGTGCTGATTAGGTGCATTGAACATGCTAAATTCTTCCTCCAGTGTATCCAGACAAGCATTGGAGTGCAGCGACTAGGCAGTTTTCACGGTAGGGGATTTTCATTGCAGTATTAATGTAAGCCTACTTATGACACTAATGAATAAATTTTAGACTTAAAAAAAAAGATGGGGCACTTCTGGAATTGGGGGAACATTTTGTGGTTGGACTTTGTTTATAATCTTGTACATAAATCACATTAACATTTAGTTATAATATTGACAATCTACTGAATTGGAAAATAATTTTTCCAAACTGCTTCCCAGGCAGAATTGGATGGAAAGCAGGATTATGAAGCATTGTTGTGTATAATTATGTTTTAAAATTAGCAGAAGTTATAAATGCATAATTCAACTTCAATTTCTTGTCACATTCACTGAGTGAAGAGTTCAACCAGCTAGATAATGGATAATTTTTTTTCTAGTTCAGGCTTTGGGAGCTTTGTGAAGACTCTGGTATCTACTGGTGATTAGCTTTATTGAAGCAATGTAGAAGGCTTGCATTTTTCACATTACTGGGTTGTGATCATTGAGTTTCATAGAGATATTTTGTTCACTTCAAAGACAACACTTATGTTTGTTTAAGTAGCTCATTGTTTAAATCAAATGTTTGAATGGACAGCTTAAAGAAGAAGTCTTATTTTCAAGTTGAAATTTCTGGTAAATCTAAATTTTCGGATGTGAGCATTCAAGGAAATAATTATGAGCTTTGGGGAAATGTCACAGAAAAGGACTTGATGCCAACATAGATCAGCCTTGATCGTATTGAATAACAGGGCAGGCTTGAAGGGCCAGGTAGCCTACTGCTGTTTCTATTGTGTGAAGACACTGCAAATAGGACCCCAGAATTTATGGTATGCAACCATAAATTCAGTAGCAATGTCTGAGGTATTAAGTTGTTTTGGTTGCTAATATTCTTGTCTCCCAAGTCTGAAAGTTGCACGTTTGACTCCAAAACCTGAGCAGAAGATTCAAGCTGACAATTCCCAGGGCAGTACCAGGAATGCGTTGTTGGGAATTGCATCCTTTGGGTTACATTATTAAAATGGTTGCAGTGTACTTGGAAGATCTCTTGGCACTATTTAAAGAGCAGAGATGTACCTATATCCTGACTACCGTCGCTCCTTTAAGAGCACCATTGGTAAATTGATCATCTCATTTTGACTCCATAAAAGCAGTCAATGCAAAATAATTTTAATGTCTGCAAAGTATTTTGAGAACTGAAATTGAAGTTGAGTGCTGGATGAATACAAGTTTCCAACAATATTCAGTTGTGTGTGCTCTTGATGTGATGATTCCAGTCTTATTTCTAGCATAACATGCTCAACTAGTTTAATTCTCTATAGCACTACTTAAACCATTGATTCTCTGTATATTAATTATTAGGACCAATTTAGCTAGTGAATTTTAATTAGATTTACTAGCACTGCCACGTGTCAGATCTAGAAGGAATCCTATTTAGGTGTAGTAAATAAATCTGGCCAAGTTATTCCAAGCATTACATAATGCGACATTTGAGATCATCATTGCTTCTTCCCGATTTTTGTTCCTTTATATCAGAGGAAACGGTGGGATAAGAATGAACTATACTTTAACTGATACAGTACTTCCTCACAATTGTTACCTTGATTTATGCAGGAAGAACGTGAATATGTAGTGTGATAACTATCAATTACTCCTACTCTTTGGACTTTAAAAAAAATACTTTGTCAACCTTACATCCAATTTCCACCTTTCCCTTGTCTTCAAAGGTCAACTTCTGTTGCTCCATTTCTGGGGATAGGTATTGACCGTGGGCGGCACGGTAGCACTGCTGCTTTACTGCTCCAGAGACCTGGGTTTGATTCCTGGCATGGTTCGCTGTCTGTGTGGAGTTTGTACGTTCTGTTCGTGTCTGTGTGGGTTTCCTCCGGTGCTCAGGTTTCCTCTACAGTCCAAAGATGTGCAGGTTAGGTTGATTGGCCATTCTTAAAAGGAATTGCTCTTAGTGTCCTGAGACGTGTAGGTGAAAGGGATTAGTGGATAAATATATAAGGATATGGGGATAGGGTTTGGGTGAGATTGTGGTCGGTGCAGGCTTGATGGGCCAAATGGCCTCTTTCTGTACTGTAGGGATTCTATGATTTTTATGACCTGTATTCCCTGTATTGTGCACTGAGTCTCACAGCTACTTTGTCACACTTTATAGGAATGGGGATGAGAGAATATTGCTCCCAGATCCTGTCCCTGCAACTGTTCCATTGAAACAATTCCAGTATAGCTTCCTTTTCCCCCTACCCTACAAATGACAAGCCATTTGACCATGTCTGCCCACCTCCTGTACTTCGGCTCCTTACCCATTCTCTTCTCTTCGAGAAATATGTTCCAATGTTCTCGCCTTCCATCCAACTATCCACTGTATTTAATAGCTTGTCCTTCATTTTCACCATTTTGATGGATGCCACCATCAAACACATCATTCAACCCCTTCCTCCCTAAAAACCAGCTTCAGTGCAATGGGACCATTCCCTTCGCGAATCAGTTAACCATATCCTCACATTCATAGAATCCTACAATGCAAAGGAGGCCATTTGGCCTGCTGAGTCTGCACTGAGCACAATCCCATCTAGGCTCTTTCCCTGTAACCCTTTGCAACTATATGATAACTATACGCCATCTAGTCCTGACAATTTAGCATGGCCAATCTACCTAACCTGCACATCTTTGGAGATTCATGCAGCCATATCCATGGAAGTTGCAAGTGTAGAAAATGGAATATCTTGCCATTCTTACCTCCTCCCTTCCAGCCATCCAGATTCCTAAATGTTGTTTCTTAGGAAAAACTGCAACTTTCTACTATGTATTCATCATGGCATAGCACAGGAGGCCATTCCATCTGGTTCTATCTAGGCCAGTCTTACTGGTTCTGTGGAACAATCTGGCAATTTTCCAATCTAATCTTGAAACTTAACTCCCTCATTCCTGGAACAATTCTGTTAATTTTTTCAATTTCAAATTGTTAATTTATTGCTGATAATGGAGACACCAAATGTGGAATTGAGTGACTGCTTTGCAGAACTGTTCCATTCTGTATGTGTGACCCTAAGCTTCTAGTCTCACGTAATTTTACTTCTGCACCCCACTCATCTTGACCCTCTTAAACAGTGTAGGAGACCGAGCACAATTAAGTTCAACTTCTGATTAGACACTTTACAGCCTTTTGAGCTCAACATTGAGTTTAACAATTTCAGATGTAAGCCATTGCCCCCAACAGCAACTGTTGTTAGTCCTGCTATTACCATTTATTCCAATACCATCCATACTTTGTACCTGTACTTATTCCATTACCACCTTTTATGCTATCATCTTGTTTGCTACTTTGAACACAAACTTATGACCTTGTGCCACTTGCCGTTTAATCAGGTGAGGTAGTAAGATTGGGAGAGAGGCGAAAAATCTGGTTCACTTGTGGTTTCTCATCTCACATGTGGTTTTTCTCCTCAACTGAACTTGCCAGTCCTGTTTTTTTGGCGGAAATCAGCTTTGCATCCCTTCTGGGTGCAAAGCTGATATAAATATTGGTGAGTCCCGCAAGCTATCATTCAGGCTCACTCATGGTTATCTGCTTGCCGGCAAGAATAACACTAGGTTGCCATTGGTGGAGACTAGATGTAATGGCCTCACTGGGGGATCAGAAGCCACTGAAGACCCCCTAAATGATCAAAGGCATTAGTTATGGAGCGGTGTCCAACTGGTATCCTGGCACTGCCTGCTTGGAAAAGTAACTGTGCCTGAGGCAATGCCAAGGGGGTGAAGCAATGATGGGGAGGCAAAGGGAGAGCTTTGCAAACAGGGAGTGATTGGCTTGCAGGGAGGAATCACTGAAGGTGTGATCAGCAGGCAAGGGGGAGATTTGGAGGAGTGATGATGGGTAAAGAAGGGAGGGAATCTGCAGATTGGGAGGTGATTAGTGAAGGGACCAGACTGCCACAGGGTGATAGTTGGTTGTGGCAGGAATTCTTGCAGTACTTACAAGAGATGCAGGATAGTGTACTGATTGGCTGACGAAAAACAGGTTTGTGATAAATGGTTCCTTCTCTGGCTGATGAATTGTAACTAATGAGATGCTGTAGGAGTCAATCCTTGGACTTCAACTGTTTACAACCTATATAAATGATCTGCAAACAGGGACAAGATGTAACATAGCAAAATTTGTGGATGACACAAATAGGTGGGAAAGCAGACAGTGAAGAGGAGAGAAATTTGCATATGTGTATAGATAGGCCAGTAGTGTGGGCCAAAAGTTGGAAGATGGGAGTTTAATGTGGGGAAAATGAGGTTGTGTGTTTTGATAGGAAAAAATAGGCAAATAATTGCATAAATGGAAAGTAGATTCAATATGCATTCGGGCAGAGGGATCTGAGTATCTATGTTCATGAATCATAGAAAGTTGGTATGCAGGTGCAGCATGTAATAAAAAAGGCAAATGGGATGTTAGCATTTATTGCAAAGGGACTGGAGTGTAAAAGTGGAGAAGTGTTGTTGCAATTGTATAGGGTGTTGGTGAGTCCATATCTCGAATATTATGCCCAGTTTTGGTCTCATTTGAAGGAGGATGTGATGGCATTGGAGGCAGCTCAGAGAAGGTTCATCTGGGGATGAAAAGGTTGATAAATGAGAGTTTTGGGCTTATCCTCGCTGGAGTTTAGAAGGATGAGAGAGGATTTGATCAAGATATAAAAGATACTAAAAAGAATTGATTAAAGTAAATGTAGGCCAAATGTTTCCCCTTGTGGGACAACCTTGAACAAGAGGCATAGGTTGAGGGGCAATAGGTTTAAAACTCAGATGAGGAGGAATTACTTCTTGCAAGGGGTGATGAATTTGTGGAAATCGCTGCCCCATAGCGTGGCAGAGTCTGAATTGTTAAAAGGTTTCAAGGAGATGGATGTATTTTTGATTTTAAAAAAAGATTAAAGGGATATGGGGAGATGGATTTGACACCAGGGAGAGATCGGTCATGATTTGATTGAATGGTGGAGCAGGCTCGAAGGGCTGAATTGCCTACTTCTGCTCCAAATTCCAGTGTTCTAGATTAAGCACCTGCGCAATTGCACACCAAGCATTCTGTAGCTGGTTTCATTGGTAAGCTTAGGCCCTGACAATGCCCCCTACCCACTCCCTGGGGCATTTTTTTACCAAAAAGCTGGTGCCATTCTCTCTTGTTTTCTCACTCTGGCAAATTTTTTTCCATAAGATTGAGTCCTAAATTTCTTTTGTCTTCCACCCTGTCTCAGATTTTTGCTTTTTGATCATTGCTTCTGTATTTGTTTGAATCTTATTATCTCTAAATTTTTCTTGTTCTGATGAGGGAATGTTGTGAATCATTTTGAATACGAAGCTGAATCAATCTCAGTGCGAGTTATTGGTCACCTAAGTGTTTCTTGCATTTTCTGTTTTTACTTCTTGTTACTAGCAATGGCAGGGGGTGGTGGGAGGGGGTTACATTGACCAAAACTGCCCTGATTTCTCTTCTCACTACTCATCTTTAAACAAAGGTGTTTTAGATTTGCTTCCCCCCTTCATAAACAGTGATGTATTCCCACATCCCTCAGTTTTGACCTGGTCCAATTCCTACTAGTAATCCCACAGCATGCATGTGAAAAGATGAACTCAGAGGGTTAGTTTCTTTGCACACTACAGCATGTGAGGAAGGTTGCAACACTGCTTCCTTTTTGTACAATAAAAGGGGGGAGGGGGTTAGAGATTTACAGGGCAAAGATCACAAAGGAAAGATTTACTGTTTCACATATGTTCAGATATAAAACTCCAATGGTGTGTTCTTTCAGAGGTCAGCAAGCTGAAAATTGATGCAAAAGAATTTACTTTTCCAGTGAACTTCTATGATGAAAGAATCACAGAAATGTACCAGTCTTGGACACAATAGTACAGAAGCTCCAGTAAAAAGTAGATGGAGCCAGACATTCAAACCGGGAAAGAGCCCCTTTTCAGAGCTACTGCTTTTTAGATAGGCAGCATAGTGGCACAATGATTAACAGTGCTGCCTCTCAGTGCCAGGGACTGTGGTTTGACTCCAGCCTTGGGTGACTGTATGGAGTTTGCAAGTTCTTCCCTTGTCTGCATGGATTTTGGCGGGTGCTCCATTTCTTTCTAAAGTCCAAAGATGTGAAAGTTAGGAAATTAGCATAGTAAATAGGTGGTGTTGCAGTAATTCAGTGAGGGGGTGGAGTGGGGTTCTGGATGAGAAGCTCTGTTGGAAATTTGGTGCAGACTCAATGGGCCAAATGGCTTCCTCCTGCATTGTAAAGATTCGAAAGATGGAGAAGTGACAGACTGAGTTTTATAGCTCCATGGCAATATTATAGGTTCTATCACCCTGGGTGGGTGTGTTGGTGGGCGGGTGGGGTTGTGGGGGGGATAAATCATATGATTCCGATCTGTCCACTTTGGCTTTAACAAAGGGTGTATATCCTTTTGGGGCCTCAAGATGGTTAATGTTCAAACAATTAGAATTTGAAATTTGCAGGGTGCTTTATCCTAGTGGGTAAGTAGCCTCTGGCCAACCTGGGTTCTGAAATGCCGATGGCTTTGGGATAATTCTCTTTGAATTTCATCTCTGTATTCCATGGTTTTCTGGGGGAAGGAAAACTTGGGTTTCTTCAGAGATAACAAGATTGCAAATTTCCTTGATAATGCCAGATTACGGCCGATTGTTCATAGCTTCAGCTGTTTTAAAGAGGCATTGTCCTGTTTTAAATGTTAAAAATTAACCACGTTGCATATACAAATATAATACAGATCATATAAATATAGCATGAGGTCTTAGCCCCAGTACATTATGACTTCCAGCACTTGGAGTATTTTTGCTTTTTTAAAAAAAAAGCCTGAGGGAAGAGTGCACGTTAAATTATATTTTTAAAATGAAACAATTAAAGTAAGTATTCTGCAATAATTGAATTGGTTGTGTTACCTTTGTCTAAGCCGGGGAATGTAGGCTGTGTGAGTATTTGTTCTTTAATCAACTCTTATTATTGTGAGGGTGAATGTTGCCATCTAGTGAGAATTTCTGTGTAATGTGCGGAAGTTCTGAAAATTTTGTCTAAGTATAGCCGTGAGAATTTGAGAGCTTCTGACAAAATAACATTCAATTGAAGAATGATATCAGCCACACAGCTTGCAAATGGCTTTTTTTTTGCATTAAAAACCCTCATGAAACTTGCTCTCTCAGGAAACGACATTATTCCAGGAAGTTTTTTAGAAGATAATTCCTTTCATATTTGCCTGGTAACAACATTTATTTTTGTTTCATGAATGTGAAATTAAACTTCACAGATCAGATGTGAATGGGATTTGAAGTTCGGGAAAAGAGAAATTAGGTAAGTCATACAGCTCTGCTTATAAACAACTTGTTGGCCTCCAACGTTTTCTAATTTTGAATCATTCGCATACGAAGAGATCTAGATGGCCTTGTCCGTAAGTCGCTGAAGGCTAGCAGGGAGTTTCAACAAGCTATTAAGAAGGCTAATGGAATGTTAGCTTTTACCAAAAAAGGATTTCACTTTAGGAATAGTGTAGTCTTGCTTCAATTGTATAAGAGTGGCACAGTGGTTAGCACTGCTGCCTCTCAGTGTCAGAAATCGGTTCAATTCCCAGCTTGGATAACTGTGTGCAGAGTTCTCCTCTGTGTATATTTCTTCCTTGTGTTCCAATTTCCTCCCACAGTCCAAAAGATGAGCTACTGAGCTGCATTGGCCATGCTAAGTTCTCCCTTGGTGTACCTGAACAGGTGCTGGATGTGGCGGCTAGGGGATTTTCACAGTAACTTCATTGCAGTGTTAATGTATGTCTATTTGTGACAAACCTTAAAGAACTTGGTCAGACTGTACATGGTGTACTTAGTGCAGTTTTTATCCCCTTTGCTCAAAAAAGATAATATTGTTAATCGAAGGAATGCAGCAAAGGTTCACCAGACTTGTTCCAGGATGATGTGACTGTCTTACACAGAGAGATTGAGCAAATGGAGCCTGTATTTTATGGAGTATTGAAGAATGAGGGGTGATCAGATTGAAACTCTCAAAATACTTAAAGGGATAGAAAGGTAGAAACCCTGGTTCTAGACCCTCCTTGGTTGGGGGAGTCTAGAACTAGGGCCTCAATTTCAAAATAAGAGCGATCACAAGATGAGAAGTTTCTTTACAAAAGGGTTTAGAATTCTCTATCCCAGAGAGTTGTGGATGTTCAGTCACTGAGTATATTTATGACAAGATTGATAGAATTCTAATTAACGATAGCGTAAAGGATTATAGGGATAATGGGAAAACTCATTGAATTGGCAGGGCAGGCAAGACGGGTTAAAAGGCCTATTCCTGTTTCTATGCACTGATAAATAGCAGGAATTCTTTGACTTAAAAGAAAACCCTTAAATGCATCAACATCAGTTAAAACTGCGAAGTAAACTTTTTTATTTTTAAGGATAAAGGAACTGAAAGGTCATTGCTTTATCTTCTGTATATTGTAATTATGCAAATAATCTTACAATATTGGAAATTTATAACTTTATTTGTCAACATAAAGAAAGTTTTGGCAGACACTCATAATGATGAATGTTCCTTAAAAATACCAAGGCTTCAATCTTCTTGTTTTGATTAAAGGTCCTTGGCAATGAAAATCTAACTTTTTTGATTTGTTGTAGAGGAAGATGCCAGAAACAGCACCAGCTGAATCTCAAGATGAGATGCCAACATGACGAAGTGACAGTACATACATTCTACATACATATAGCAGATGCAGCATGCTACTGACCTTGAGTGACCCTACAACCAATGTACCTGATCAAACCTCTGCCATCCTGTCATATCCAGTTGTGAATTGTAGTGGACAATTGAATTAACTAACTGGAGTGGGAGGCTCAAGGAACATCCCTATCTTCCATGATAGTGGAGCGCAGCACAATGCAAAAGAGAAAGCTGAAGAATTTTTCCATATGGATGATCCCTCTCGGTCTCCTCTTGAGGATCCCACCATCACGTGTACCAGACTTTATCCAATTCAATGCACTTCACCTGATATTAAGAATGGCTGAGGGTTTTGGACCCCAACAACATTTGAATGTGACCCTGTAGGCGTCTGCTGCAACACTGGTATCTCAGTAAGTGTCTGTACAAAGCAAGACAAAGCCAAGCTGGCCAATTACATCCATCAATCTCCCAATCATCAGCAAAGTGATGGGAGGTGGGGTATTGACAGTGCAGTCCAGTAGCACCTGCTTACTGAGGCACAGGTTAGGGCTTTCAGGAACTACCTGTGGCAGAAATTTTCACAGGAACGTAAGAATCCAGAGCAGAAGTAGGCAAATTCAGTCCTTTGAACCTGCTTCACCATTGAATCAGATCATGCTTGTCAAGTCCACTTCCTCACCTGTTCCCCTTATCCCTTTTATTGCAGACTCCACCATACAATGGGGCAGGGACTTCCATAAATTCATCACCAAGAAGTAGTTCCTCCTCATCACTCTCTCAAATGTATCGCCTGTCAACCTATACCTGCTATCTCTTGTTCAAGATTGCCCCACGCGAGGGAATATTTGGTCTATATTTACCTTATCGATTCCTTTTAAAATTTTATATACCTCTCATCCCTTCTGAACTCCAGCAAGTTTAAGCCCAAACTTTTTGATCTCTTCTCATACATCAACCTTTTCATCCCTGGAATCAATCTGGTCAACCACCTCTGAACTGCCTCCAATGCCACCACATCCTTCCTCAAATAAGGAGACCAAAACTAGACACACTACACTAGATGTGAACTCACCAACACTCTATGCAACTACAAAAACACTTCTCGCCTTATATATTCTAGCCCCTTTGCAATAAATGCCAAAAACCCATTTGCCTTTTTTATTATATGCTGCACTTTCATACCACATTTCTGCAATTCATAAACAAAGACACCCAAATCCTTTTATCCAGAAGCATTTTGAATCTGCTTTCTGTTTAGATAATAATTTGCCTTTCTATTTTTTTTTTCAGCCAAAACGGGTAACCTCACACTTATTGACATTAAACTCTATCTGTCAAATTTTGGCCCATTCTCCTAATTTATCTGTGTCCATCTGTAAAATCTTTATATCCTCTTCACTGCCTACTTTCCCACCTATTTTAATGTCTTGTGTAAATTCTATGTGGCACCTTGTCAAACAGCTTTGTGTAATTTCAATGTATCACATCCACAGGTTCACCAATATCTGCCTTGCTGGTTATGTCCTTAAAGAACTCCAGCAATTTGTCCTTTGATAGCGGGTGCGGATATCCAGTGGGTGGTATAGGAAAATTCTGACCATCTTTTTTGTTCCACCAGGACCACTCTGACCTGGACCTCATTATAACCTTGGTCCCAAAATGGACAAAAGAACAGAATTCAACAGATGAATAATACAAAAATACAAAAGAAGATGATTGTGATTGTATGTCTGTCATCTCAGCCCTAGCACAGTGCTCAATTCCATTCATAATGCCTCAGATAATTAATGCAACAATATCAGGGCATCATGCTGATAGGCGACAAGTCACATGCATGCCGTACAATGTAGATGATCAGTGGGCCTGCAGAGAAGAGGAAATTGTTTATTTAAAGTTAAAGTTTTGTTCAACAAGAAAGATATTTAATTTGTAAAGATAAGGATGTACTGTTCACAATTGGAATTAATATCAATTAGTCACATTATATTGTGAAGACAACTAATGTGAAGTCATCTTGAAGTTTATCAAAAGCAAGAAATTTTGATTGCTCTTTATGTACGTGAATTTTTAATTAAAAAGATGGGCACTGTCTGTGATTGATTATTTGTCTCAAAAATAAATGAATAGAAAGATATTGAGGTGGAACCTCATCTGCAAATTTATTTTTGATTTGCAAATTTCATGTTATTAGCTACAGTCAGAATGCTCGCTGGAAAAAGTCTGAACAACTTTCCATGATTGTGGCTTGAATAAAAACAACTCCTTTCAAAGTTACTGCTAAACTAGTGAACCCTCGATCATGCTGGTAAGTTTACTTTAAAACCTGGATGCAATAATTTAGGATTTGGAGAACAGCTGAGATATTAATTGAATACAGAGCTTGCCCTATAAACTGCCACAAGTTAAATCAATTTGATTCAAGCTGCAAAGGATTTTTGAAATGAAAATGGTAGTTTTTAATATATTTAAAAGGATTGCAGATTGCTTCAAGAACTAGCTGATCACATGGTTTGATGGTGGTCTCCTTAGGATGTTTGCCCGAGACTGCTGTTTTATTTTCATTTTGTACTCTGTTGCAAAGAACATCTCTTTCAATAAAACCTGTTGTGCGTTATTTTGAATCTCTGTGTGCAAACCACAGGTTTTCTTTTTGTTTAAAACCCACTACCCCTATCATGTTTAGACAATTACAGAAGTCCAACTCCTGATCATTGACTATCCGGTGCAGAGTGGGAGGGACAGATTGGAAGACTTTCTCTTGGAACTCCTTCTGGGCTTGGCCAGCTAACAGCAGTGGGCTGTCGTAGGAATCATTCAGCCTGGTTGCCTGCTTCTCTTCCATGACTATGTCTGTGTATGGGGACAGGGTGGTGTCTTTACTTCAGACCATCTGTGGCTGTTAGGCACTAAATGAGATTGCAGTATCTTAGAGTCAAAGATTACAGCACAGAAACAGGCTCTTTTGCCCAACATGTCCATGCTGACCAGGTTTCCTAAACTGAACTAGTCCCATTTGCTTGCGTTTCTCAAAACCTTTCCCATCCAACAACACCAGTGAGTAATGTGCTAGGTGAATTAGAGCCCTCGTGTGATGCCAAGTTTGCATTCCAGCAACTGGTGTTTCAGATCATCAGCACGTCCCTTGTACCAGTCCAGTGCATCACTATCCCTAGGAATGTGATTAGCAAGTTTCTGGATTTTTGTTAGCAAGTGTTCTTGGTGCTCCTTTCAGAACTGGCATTTATTTTCTCTTTATTGACAAACCTCTGCTTGGATCAAAGATATAAAATGGATTTAACTAGTTAATATACTGTTTCCAATTGAGGAAAAAACACATTTCCAGCCCTTGATCCATAACCACACTGCAAACTACTGCTCAATAGTCTTCTTTCAATGATGTAAATTGAACTTTACTCTAGGAAATTGGGTGGGGGGGTGGTGGGAAAAGAAACAAATGTCTGTCTTTGCTGACGTGAGAATACTAGATAATGCAACCCTTCAGCTGAATTGAGAGGTCCACATCAAAATATTCAGACTTGCTCTATTTTTTTCCTCACAACTGCAAATGCAATGTTACAATCAAATAGAAAGATCAACTACACTTGGAGTTACATAAGCTTTGAGCTTTAACTTGAGTCCTGATAACTCTCCTGATTATAGTAAATTCTGTCCCTATCCAGTACAATGTCTGCAGAGTTTGCACTATTGCAAGTCAATAAGCAAGAGAGGGGATTTTTTGATTTGCATTAAAACAGTGCTACTGTATTACATTGATCATATGTAGGTATGTTAAACAATAGAAACTACCAAATGAAGTTGTCATTGCCACCCACACCCCATAAATGAACTTAATTTTTAAGGATTTCAATTCTCAACCAATCATAGCCAATTTGCTACCAATCTACACCCCTTTTATCTTGTATTAATTATCCTTCCCTTTGAAATGTGGCGTTAATGGGTTACTGCCAACCACATGAATAAGTAACGTGGCATGTGAATTTTAGTGCTGGTGTGATGCCAAGTTTGCATCCCAGCAACTAGTGGGTCAGATCACCAGCATGTTCCTTCAACGATTCACAATAGGCAGAGTTTTGACCGTATTCATCCAACCCGTGCTCCCAAAATACAGAACGTAATCTCTAGTGATCAATGTAATTCTGCAACTGGGCAGCCTTTGCCTAACAATCTTGAATGTGCTAAGAATGACACTAGTGAGAAATTAAAAATTATCAGTCGGTTTCGCAATGTAACTCGCAAGTTATAAATTCATAAGTAAAGATTTGATAGATCTCTGCTGCGTTTGCAATGGCGACATTTTGACCAATCAGAACCCCTTTCGTTATGCAGTACAAATTATTCTTTTGGAATTTGGTATTGCCCAAATGTCCAGATACATACAAGTTGAAAAGCTTTGGCAGCATTTTTCTTAACAGCAATGTTTAATTCCAAATGGTTATCTTATTGTAATGACTACTTAGCTCTGTATATTCAAGTTGTTCAAGGGTCTGAACGTTTGCCTTGTATATGGTTCACAATCATTCTAGATAGCTTACCATTGCAGGGTACAGATGTTTCTGATGGAATGGAGGGGGATGTAAAAGGGATGGGGGAGTTGTACTACTAGTTAAGGAGAATATCACAGCTGTACTGTGGGAGGACACCTCGAATGGCTCATATAGTAAGGCGATATGGATAGAGCTCAGGAATAGGAAGGGTGTAGTCACAATGTTGGGGATTTACTATCGGCTGTTCAACAGCCAGCAGGAAATAGAGGAATAGATATGTAGGCAGATTTTTGCAAGGTGTAAAACTAACAGGGTTGTTGTGGTGAGACTTCCCCTATATTGACTATTACTCAGTGTTAGGATGTAGATGGGGCAGAATTTATAAGGAGCATCCAACAGGGCTTCTTGAAACATGTAGGGAAAGGGCCATATTGGACCTGGTATTGGAGAATGAGCCTGGTCAAGTGTTTTTTTTAGAGGATGGTGGGTGTTGGGAGTAGAAGCAGATATGAAAGTGAGTTTTAAGGAGCATATGGACAAATACATGAATAGGATGGGAATAGAGGGAAATGATCCCCGGAAAGGTAAAGTGTTTTAGTTAAATCAAACAGTATGGTCAGTGCAGGCTTGGAGGGCTAAAGTCCTATGCTGTAATTTTCTTTGTTCTTTGTGTATGCATAGAGGGCAAGATAGTCAATGATCGTTATTATTCATTCTGCCAATGACCTTGTTATGGCCAAAGGTATGAAAATTAGGTAGATTAGCCATGGTAAATTGTTCCTTAGTGTCTCAGGTAGTAAGTTAGGTAGTTTAGCCATGATAAATACACAGGGTTATGGGGATGGGATGGAATGGGGTGGGGGGGATGTGGGGGGGCAGAGAGTCTGAGCAGACTCGATAGGCCAAATGGTCTCTTTTTGCACTGTAGTGATTCTATGGTTCTATTGTCTAAAACTGAGTCCGTGTTGAAGATCCATATGTCACATCCGATAGCATGAAATCATTAACCTCTCAGTTTGCCAAATTATGATAATCACAATTGATGCCATCTTAGGTCTTCAGCTCCACTGACGTTTGAATGTCCTTGAGCCTATTTTCCCGGCAGTTAGCTAAGACCAGTTCAGTTGCTGTAGTGGTGATTTAAAAAAGATAGACAGATTTCATCTTTTTCATGAATCATCCTCCTTTCATCATTCACTAATCACTGAACCTTATCGCAGATTACAAAGGAACAGCCAACTGCGAAAACTTGTACTGACAACTGTAAAATTAAGTAATTTCCAGGTGCGGTTATTGTTATCATGAATTAATACAGCAAGTAGCATGTGCACAGACAATTCCTACAAGCATCAATGTCATAATGAGCAGTGTTTCTAATGTTGATTGCAGGATAAATAGTGACCAGGACAGCATGTCCTCTTTGAAATACTGTCATGAGATCTTTGACGTTTATCCAAGAGGGCAATCAGGACCTTGGTTTAATATCGCACTCAAAAGACGGTACCTGACTGTGCGATGCTGCGTTCACAGCCTCAACTGGTACGCTGAAGTCCAGGACTGGACTTAAACAGATAACCTTCAAAATCGGAGCTGACGGTTCTATCAACTGAGCCAAGTCTGATACTCAGAGACAACCCATTATACCGTGAAATTAGGCTTTCTGGAAGAGAAGTTGGAGGGTGTGGTATGAAGTTTGCAGAATCACAGAATTGTTATAACACAGTAGGAGGCAATTCAGCCAGTAATGTATGCTCTGCCTCTCCAGAGGGGTAATTTACCGAGAGATACTCTCCTGCCTTCTTCCCATATTCCTATTCAAATAATCACCCAACTGCTTTGTGAATGTCATGGTTGCCTTTTAATATGCAGATATATTGACAAATTTAGGACATGCAAAATATTTAGAATATTGAGAAGAATTTTGGGGCCCGTATCTGGCCTTACAGAGGGCCTAAAGGCAGGTTCATGAGAATGATCCTGGGAATGAAAAGCTTGATGTATGAGGAGTGTTTGAGGACTCTGGGTCTGTGCTTGATGGAGAAGGATGAGGGGGTGATCTCATTGAAACTTATGGAATACTGAAAGGCCTGGAAAGAGTGGACATGGGGAAGATGTTTCCATTGATAGGAGAGACTAGAATCCAAAGGCACAGTCTCAGAATAAAAGGATGGTCCTTTAGAACTGAGATGAGGACAAATGTCTTCAGCCAAAGGGTGGTGGATCTGTGGAATTCGTTGCCACAGAAGGTCGTGGAGGCCAGATCATTGCGTGTAATTAAGACAGAGAAAGATAGGTTCTTATAAAAGCAAATTACTGCAGATGCTGGGATCTGAAACCAAAAGAGAAAATGCTGGAAAGTTTCATCAGGTCTGCCTGGCAGCATCTGTAAGGAGAGAAAAGGACACCTTTAGTGCAGATGACCCTTTGTCAAAGCTCAAAGATAGATTCTTGATTGGTAAGGGGATCAAAGGCTAGGGAGGAAAATGTGAGAGAATGGGATTGAGAAACTGATCAGCCATGATTGAATGGCTAGACAGACTTTCTGGGCCAAATGGCCTACTTCTGCTCCTATAACTTATGGTCTTACATGCATATTAACCAGTTAATAGTATTCTATGAGCATGTTTAACCATATTAATCAGTTCTGTTCAACTTTGTCTGCCCATGCAAAAGTTGATAAGGGTGAGACCTCTGACGTATCCAGCAACTTAGCTAGCCTCAGATGTGGTGTCATGAAGCTATCAACAGTTGTTATTAAAACCCATCGTGTTTACTAACGTCCTTTAGGTTGCAATTCTGGTTATGGCAGCTACAAATGTCCTTTGTTTAAGGCACATGCAGAATGCAAATGTCCCATATTCAATCCCTGGTTTCTTTTGGGCCTGTACTCTTTGGAGTTTAGAAGGCTGAGCGGGGGGGATCTTATAGAACATAGAACATAGAACAATACAGCACAGAACAGGCCCTTCGGCCTTCGATGTTGTGCCGACCAAAATAAAAAGCAATGCCCCTCCTAACTAAACCATTCCCTTCTCATCCATATACTTATCAACTAACCTCTTAAACGCCACCAAACTTGGCGCATCTACAACAGCTGCAGGCAGGGCATTCCACTCCCTAATCACTCTTTGAGTAAAGAACCTACCTCTGATATCCGTCCTATAACTCATACCCCTTAATTTAAAGCTGTGTCCCCTCGTGCTAGCTTTCTCCATCCTAGGAAAAAGGCTATCACTGTCCACCCTATCCAAACCTCTAATTATCTTATATGCTTCAATAAGATCCCCCCTTAGCCGCCTCCTTTCTAACGAAAACAACCTCAAATCCTTCAACCTCTCTTCATAGGACCTGCCCTCCATACCAGGCAACATCCTAGTAAACCTCCTCTGTACCCTCTCCAATGCCTCCACATCTTTCTTATAATGTGGCGACCAGAACTGCACACAATACTCCAAGTGCGGCCGCACTAGAGTTTTGTACAGCTGCAACATGATGCTGCGGCTCCTAAATTCAATCCCCCTACCAATAAAAGCTAAGACTCCATAAGCCTTCTTAACAACTTTATCCACTTGACTGCCTACTTTCAGGGATCTATTGACACATACACCAAGATCCTTCTGTTCCTCAACACTATTAAGAGCCCTACCATTAGCCCTATACTCTACACATTTATTGTTCCTGCCAAAGTGCATTACCTCACACTTTTCCACATTAAACTCCATTTGCCACCTCTCGGCCCAGCTCTGCAACTTGTCCAAGTCACTCTGTAAACTAAAACACCCCTCTTCACTATCTACCACACCACCAACTTTAGTATCATCTGCAAATTTACTGATCCATCCCTCAATACCCTCATCCAGATCATTTATAAAAATTACAAACAGCAGGGGCCCCAAAACAGACCCCTGAGGCACACCACTCGTCACCGAACTCCACGATGAATATCTCCCATCAACCACCACCCTCTGTCTTCTATCTGCCAGCCAATTTCTAATCCAATTAGCTAAATCACCCTCTATTCCACACATCTGCATTTTCTGTAGAAGTCTTCCATGGGCCACCTTATCAAAAGCCTTACTAAAGTCCATATATACTACATCAACCGCCTTACCCCCATCCACCTCTCTGGTCATAGAGACATATAAGATAATGAAGGGGCTAGATAGTGGAGAGGCAGAGAGATTCTTTCCACTTAGAAAGGAAACCAGAACTAGAGGGCACAGCCTCAATAAAGGAGGAGGCAGTTTAGAACAGAGTTGAGGAAGAACTTCTTCTCTCAGGGGGTGGTGAGTCTCTGAATTCTCTGGCCCTTGAAGTGGTGGAGGCTACCTCGTTGAATATGTTTATGTCATGGGTAAATAGATTTCTGATCGATAAGGGAATTAAGAATTATGGGGAGCAGACGGATAAGTGGAACTGATCCACTTCAGATCAGCCATGATCTTATTGAATGGCAGGGCAGGCTTGAGGGGCTAGATGGCCTACTCCTGCTCCTATTTCTTATGTTCTTACATCAAATTAATGTTAATCTCAGCCATGCTGGTGGTGGGTACAACAACTGGCCCCATGGCACTAGACTTAGAGGATGCTAACATATTGGTAATGTTACTGGACTAGCAATTCAAAAGCCAGGGTCATGCTCTGGAACTATGAGCTTGAATCCCAATTGGGAATTTAAAAGCGTGGAATAAAAGACTAGACTCATTATTAATGTTGTAAAAACTTACCTGGTTCCCTATTGTCGTCCAGGTCAAGAAATCTGCCCTTTTTACCCAGTCTGGCTGACACGTGACTCCAGAACCAGAGAAATATGGTTGATTCTATACTGCTCCCTGAGAGACCCTGGTCCCCTATTCAGTTTGATCAAACTGGTACAGAAAAGTTGATTAAAAATGAAAATGACTTTGACCTAGGTACCAGAAATGACAGCAGTACATTCCACCTAGTTGATCTTGTTAACATCTTAGAAGTCCTACCAACACTGGGATAACTGTCTGACAGAGTATTCAACTAATAGCTTGAAAAACTTGTTAAACCTTACAGCTAATATCCAAGGGGTTAGAGTCATGCCTGGTCACAAGAAGATGGTTATGCATGCTGCAGGTCAATCACTTCAATCCCAGTATCTTGCTACATGACTTCCTTAGACTTATGCCAAGCCATCTATTTGCTTCATTGATTGCCTTCCCCTCAACATAAAGTCAGAAGTTTGCATTTTTGATGGGTTCAGCGCCATTTAGAACTTCTCAGGTACTGAAGCAGTGCCCACATGCAGCAAGATCTGGATCAGGTTAGGCTGAGAAGTGGCAAAATAACATTTGTGCCACACAAGTGCAGAAAATGACCATCTCCAACAATGCAATCTAACCACCTCCCTTGATACTCAGTGGAATTATAATTGCTGAATCCTCCACTATCAACATTCTGGTTACCACTGATCAGAATCTTACCTGAACCAATCATATAAATACTGTGGTTACAAGGTCAAAGACTAGGATTTCTATGGAGTTGTAATAATTCTTGTTCACCAGTTAACAATGTTTATTTACAGGTGAAAGCTGTATGGAAGATTGCAGCCTTGTGGCTGCAGCCAGTGTACGGGATGGTTCTGGAACAGAAAACCTGGTCTCTGAATGGTTTCCTAACTCATGATTCTTAAGGGGACAATCACCACAGGAAAATAACACTCCTGATTGCTAGCCTGTCCACCATCGACAAAACACAAAGTAGGACTGTGATGGAATACGCTTCACTTGCTTGGATGATTGCTGCTCAAAAACATTCAAGGAGTTTGACACCATCCAGGACAAAGTAGGTCATTTGATGAGCATCCCATCCACTATGTTATACATTCACTTTACCATTGGCAAATAATGGCAGTCTTCTGGAAGAAACACTGCAGCAACTCACCATGGCTCCTTTGACAGCACCTTCCAAACCTACAACCTCTACCATTTAGAATAACCTGGTACACTTGGGAACTTGAAGTTCCCTTCCAAGTCACACATCATTCTGCCTTGGAACTATATCGCTGTTCCTTTATAGGACCATAGAAACCCTACATTGCTCAGGCCCTATCCCTGTTACCCACACATTTACCATCTAACCTACACATCTTAGGACAAAAATGGCAATTGCCCATGGCTAATCCACCCAACCTGCACATCTTTGGACTGTGGGAGAAAACTGAAGCACCCAGAGAAAACTCTCTCAGACATAGAGAGAATGTGTAAACTACACATAGAGAGTCGCTTGAGGCCAGAATCGAACCCGAATTCCCTGGCGCTGAGAGGCAGCAGTGCTAATCACTGTGCCACCGTATCGCCCTAGCTAGATCTGGAGCAAATTCCTGGCACTCACTCCATACCAGTATTCTAGGTGTACTTAAACTACATTGACTGTGATGGTACAAGAATCCTCCACCTAGTTGGGGGCAATTAAGGATGAGCAATGTATCATAGAGGGATCATAGAATCCCTAGAGTGCAGAAGGAAGACATTCAGCCCATTGAGCCTGCACTGACAATAATCCCACCTAGGCCTTATCTCCTTAACCCCACATATTACCCTGCTTATCCCCCTGACACTAAGGGACAATTTAGCATAGCTAATCAACCTGACCAGCACATCTTTGAAACCCACGCATGCTGAGATGGGGAGAATGTGCAAACTCCACACAGACGGTGACCCGAAGCTGGAAATTGAATCTAGGTCCCTGACACCGTGAACAGCAATGCTGTTCACAATGCTAACCATTGTGCCACCATGCTGTAATGCTGCAGGTTGTATTTGTTTAAGCTTAAAACCATCAGGGCAAGCCATTTTTTTGTAAGAAATGTATCTTTTGTGCAGATTATTGAAAGGTTCCACTCAGTGTAACTAGTCATATCCGACAGTGATATTGATTTTTTTATATATAACCTTCAAAGACCTGCCTAAAATATCCAATATGTGACAGTGAACACGTGAATGTGGATTAGTTCCAAGAACAAATAAAAGGAAGGAGAAACTCAGATTGGGTTTCTGTATCTAACTGCTTTCAAGAACAGCTGTGATATTTCCACATGGCTGCAATTGCTGCCAAAAGCTGTTTGGACACTCTCTCGGACGACCCGGACCCCTGTCGAAGCAAATGATTAAACGCTGCCTTTAAAAGAAAGAATAAAAGGAGGAAAAGAAGAACAATCATTAGCGGACAATACTGATGCTTATTTACTGAAAAACTACAGATGATCTAACACTGGGAGGGGGGCAGCCCACAGCGAAAGTAAACTGCAGGATTTTTAAAAAAAATTAAGCATAAACTATCAAGATATTGGTCATTTTTAATATGATTGTACTTTTAATGTAACTTATATTCATAGAATCCTGACAGTGCAGGAGGAGGCCATTCAGCCCATTGAACATGCGTCAACAAAAATGAATATTTCTCTCTGACACTATAATCTCAGGAGTGCTACAAGATAGTTAATTTCAACAGGGAAATGGGACCTTTCAACTTACATAAGAAATAGGAGCAGTCTAACCCCTTGAGCCTGCCCCGTCATTCAATAAGATCATGGCTGATCTGAAGTGAATCAGTTCCACTTTCCCACTTTCTCCCCATAACCCTTAATTCCCTTGTCTATCAGAAATCTATCTAACCGTGATTTAAATATATTCAATGAGGTAGCCTCCACCACTTCAATGGACAGAGAATTCCAGAGATTCACCACCCTCTGATGAAGAAGTTCCTCCTTGACTCCGTTCTAAGCTACACCCTCTCCTTATTTTGAGGCTGTGCCCTCTAGTTCTGCTATCCTTTCTAAGTGGGAAGAATCTCTCTACCTGTACCCTTACTAGCCCGTTCATTATTTTGTAAGTCTCTATAAGATCCCTCCTCAGTCTTCTAAACTCTAACGAGTATAGACCCAGTCTATTCAATCTCTCTTCATAAGCTAACCCCTCCATCTCTGGTATCAGCCTAGTGAACCTTCTCTGCACTCCCTCCAAGGCCTATATATCCTTTCACAAATGTGGTGACCAAAACTGCACACAATACTCCAGTTGCAGCCTCACCAGTGCCTTGTACAGTTGCAGCAAGACCTCCCTGTTGTTATATTCTATCCTCCTCACTATAAAGGCCAACATTCCATTCGCCTTCTTGATCACCTGCTGCACCCGCAGACTGGGTTTTTACAAATCGTGCACAAGGATCCCAGGTCCCTCTGCACTGTAGCATGCTGCAGCTTTTCACCCTTTAAATAATAATCCTCCTGCTATTATTTCTACCAAAGTGTATAACCTCACATTTGCTAACGTTATACTCCATCTGCCAGGTCCTCGCCCGCTCACTCATCCTATCCAGATCCCTCTGCAGACTTTCTGCACCCTCCACACAATTTGCTTTTCACTCATCTTCGTGTCATCAGCAAATGTTGTTATTCTACATTCAGCCCCCTCCTCCAGAACTTCATAACTTCTGGCTCAACTTTGTGACAGAAATAAAAAATGCAGTGTTATTAACAAACAAATACTGACGTGTTTATCCGCTCGCCTCACTAGACTTTACATGAATGTTTCTGCCATTCAGTTCCTAGGTTATTGTATATTCCCAATACAGCTTCCAGCCACTCCGTAAACTTTACAGTTAGTGGGTGAGGAGCCATGGTCCCAATTGATTTATCGAGCTGTCAGTCAGGCGGTTGTGTGTGGGTGGGAGTTACTGAGTATGAAAGGCGCCACTTCTGAAAAATGTGCTCAGGAGGAGTGATTACTCCCTCTGCAGCCCCCCCACCCCACCCCCAGCCCCCACCCCCAGCTACACCACTGCAGACAAGAGGTGAACTTTCAGATGTATTTACCTAGTGCTACCTCCCCACCACCTACTCTGATCCTCCACATGCCTGTCCTATGTCCAGTCATTAATGAGTTTACTCCATCTAAACACTAGGAAGCCCAAAGCTATCACCGACAGAGGGGAAGGCAATGGCCTAGTGGTATTATCGCTAGACTATTAATCCAGAAACTCAGCTGTTCTGGGGACCCAGGTTTGAATCTCACTATGCGCTATGCCAGGTGATGGAATTTGTATTCAATAAAAAAAACTCTGGAATTAAGAATCTACTGATGATTTTGAAACCATTGCTGATTGTTGGAAAAATCTCTATAGTTCACTAATGTCCTTCTGGGAAAGAAATTTTCCCTCCTTACCTGGTCTGGCTTGTATCTCCAGAAGCCACCGCAATGTGGTTGACTTTGAACTGCCCTCAGGCAATAAATGCTGGCCAGCTGGCAACACCCATGTTCCACAAATCAATAAAAAATAATTGGCAGCTAGCAGAAACTCCATTCCCTTGCCAACTGACTTCATTCTCCTCCTGAGTAATAATCACAGGTTGAAACAGGATATTTGCCTGTGACTCCACTTTCAAAGAGCTATGAACCTGTATTCCTAGATTTCTTTGTTTATAACTCTCCCCAACACCCTACCATTAACTGAGTAAGTCCTGCCCTGGTTTGATCTATCTAATGCATCATTCCACATTTATCTAAATTAAGCTCCATCTGCATTTGTCAGCCAATTGCCCCAACTGATCAATCCTAAATAGCCTTCTTTACTGCCATCAATCTTTATGTCATCTGCAAACTTACTAACCATGCTTCCTAAATTCTCACCCAAATCATTAATGTAAATGACAACAAGCAGTGGGAACAGCACTGATTCCTGGGGCACACAGCTGGTCATGGGCCTCCAGTTTGAAAAACAACCCTCTACAACCACACTCTGTCTTCTGCCATCGAGCCAATTTTGTATCCTTTTGGCTACCTCACCTTGGATTCCTTGAGATTTAATTTTATGCAACAACCTATCATGCAATACCTTGGCAAAGGCCTTGCTGAAGGCCATATAGACAACATCAACTGCACTGCCCTCATCTACCTTCTTGGTTATCCCTTCAAATACCTCAATCAAATTTGTGAGACATGATTTTCCAGAGGCAAATCCATGCTGACTGTCCCTAATCAGTCCTTGCATCTCTAAATACCTGTTGTTAGATATAGAAAATAAATGTTGCGTATTGATGCAATGTCCTACCCTCAGATAGCATTCTGGTCTATGTACAGTAATAGTCACAATCGTCTCTTACTGTCTGCTGGCCTATGGAATACAGGGATGGCACAGTGGCATGGTGGTTAGCAATGCAGCTTCACAGCACCAGGGATTCAAGTTCAGAAGGAGTAACAAGGTAAATATGTGAAATTATGAGAATAGCGCCTGGGTAGGGTTACTGTCGGTGCAGGCTTGATGGGCTGAATGGTCTCTTTCTGCACTGTAGGGATCCTATGATTCTATGTAGACCAGGTGGTTGTGTGAGAACATGATGATATGGCTACAAAAGAGTGGTCACATGGCAGGAACGTGGGAGTTATCCCCAGGAGCTCAAGTGTTGAAGTAGCTGCAGAACTGGTGAATAAACCACGTTGTTGAGAATCCTTATCGTTAGTAATTCAGGGAACCCATAACATCCACATCTACCATAAAAAAACGCAGTGTTGTAGCCGACAATAACATAATTAAAATGTTTAAATCACTAACCACAGTTTCACATTAATGTGCCTCATCCTCTGCATGTAAATTCTTAAGACACTGAGTAAGTAGAAAGCTTAAGATGTATGTTACATGATAATGTATCCAATGGGCTAAGTAGTTTTCAAATTGAAATTGCACACCTAATAATATCTTCTGATATCTCTTTCACTTTCTTCAACTGAGGTTTTCTCCTGTGGTTGACCATATCCTGGATCCTGTTTGTTCTACTCCGTGCACTTTCCATATCCTACACCTGTAGTATATACTCTTTCATTCTCTCCCTTCCCACCATCTAAAGCATAAACATTCTTTATAGCTGAAGCAGCAATTTTCTTGCATTTCTTTCAACTTAGTCTGTCGTGTTCATGACTCATGATGATATCGTCTCCAAACTGGGGAAACTAAATACAGATTTGGCGGCTGCTTTGTAAGAACACCTCCTTCCCATTGTTGAATAGAGCATCATCTTTTGATTGGGCTTTTTACAGTCTTTTGAAAACAACCATACCTTCAATCATTGCAGATTGGAACTTCTGTTCTCATCTCGCTACGCTTTTATTTTCTGCTTTCTCTTTGCTTTTTTTTTAATTCATTCATGGGATATGGGTGTGGCTGGCTGGCCAGCATTTATTACCCATCCTAAGTTGCCTCAGAGTAGTTGACAGTCAACCATATTGCTGTGGCTATGGAGCCTCATGTAGGCCAGACCAGGTAAGGATGACAGATTTCTTTGCCTAATGCACATTAGTGAACCAGATGAGTTTTTCTAACTATCGATAATGGTTTCATGGGCATCAGCAGATTCTTAATTCCAGATCTTTTTTATTGAATTTAAATTCCTCCAACTGTCATGGTGAGATTTGAACCTGGGACCCCAGAACATTAGCTGAGTTTGAGTTTGAGGATTAGGAGGGTAGAGCCAAATGGGAGATTGGCGGAAGGGAGGAGGGTGCTGTGGAGGGATTGGTCAAGGTGTCTAAAATAGTTACACAATTAGAAGGGGTTTTATTTCTTTTTACTTTTTCGGTGTAACTATTCGTGTAACTTTGACAGAACCATCCAAAGTTAGCAATGTGACTTGTATTTTCAGATGGTTCGCAGGGGAATGCAATTGCCCAGGGGAAATTAGCACTTTAGTTTCCTAACTACATTAGGAGTTATGAAATTTAAACAAAAAGAGAATATGAGGCTTGTACGTGTAGATTCAAAGTAATACAAGGTTTATTGAGAAAGATATTAACTGTACAGATTACAAACTGAAAGTAAAAACAGGAGCCTCTGAAACATTCCAATAGCATCACCAACAAATCATGTGAGGGGCTCTTAAGCAATCATGCAACTACTTTAATATATAGCAGTATTGCTGGGCAACTGCAGTGCAAATGCTGAGAGGAACTTTGTGGTAGACCCTTAAATCCAATGCCAAGCAGCCCGGAAGTTATGGCCCAAAATGTGTCAAACTACAGGGAAAAGGGGAGGCAGCACACCTAGTGGAGTTGCTCTTAAAAAGAGCTTGAATGGAATTGTTGGGCCGAATAGTCTCCTTTTGTGCTATAACAATTTGAATTCTATTGTTATCACTTTCTTTGATCTTGCACCATAATACCTTTTTTATTCTCTAGCACTTCACACTATTACAGACCTTTCCTTTTGTTCCTTTTCCCACTCCCCCCTTAAACTTGCTCAGGACCTGTTGTTAGGAAATCGGGTCAGAAACCCCAAGACGTATTAAAAAGCCAGATTAGACTTCAGCAATTTTCTATTTTTGCCATTAGTGTGAGGATAAGAAATCAGACTCTCCCCCCAAAAAATCCTAAGTGTCGAATTTACATAAAACCTGGAGTAGATCCTGTTGGTATTTTCAGCGGGATTTTCAAAATGAATCTCCCACACAGAGTGCCTCAGCATGAATCACATGGAAATTCAATGGCCAATTCCTATTCCTGTTGAGTACCCCAGCAGTATAGTGCTGAGTGGGCCACTGCGTACGTGCTGATTTGTCAGAGCCTAGATCAGCACATGCATCATAGTCCCACACTGCCAGCTCAGTCATTGGCCAGCCTCACGACCCTTCATCACCCCCTGAGCCCTACCCCCATCCCAATCACTAGCCTCCCGGGCGTGTCTGGGCCAGCCTCACCCCTTCAGTGGTGAGCCCAATCGCTGGTCTCCCTCACTCTATCACTCAGCCCAAGTGCAGAGTGGCAGCTGGGCACCCTCCCCCACCAACTGTCGTGCCCCGTTGGCACTGTCCAGTGCCCAGTTGGCAGTGCCAATGTGCTCACTGTGCTCTCTTGGAGCCTTGATTGACCCCTCTTCATTCCAGTGGGGTCGGTCCACCAGCTATCTATAAGTGGAAGCTTTACTTAAACTTCACTGGAATGAAGTGTGTGTGTGTGTGTGTGTGTGTTGTGTGTGTTGTGTGTGTGCGGTGTGTGTGTGCGTGTGTGTGTGTGTGTGTGTGGAGAAGGAGAGGCTAGCAAGCCTGGAGATTTCAGTCTTAGACCGTGAAGCAACCTCTGCTCTAGTCTCCCAGCCCATTGTGCTACAATAGCAGTGCAGCAGGATGGGAGAATCGTCCCCAATCCAGAGTCAATTCTACCAACAAACAAGGGAGCTTTTATCAAAACAAATTTTATCCAACAACACAGTTTCACTCCAACAAATGAATTAGCTTAAAGAACAAAGAAAGTTACAGCATAGGAACAAGCCCTTCGGCCCTCCAAGTCTGTACCAACATGCTGCCTGACTTAATTAAAACCCCCTATTCTTCCGGGGACCATATCCCTCTAATTCCATCTCATTCATGTACTTGTCAAGATGCCCCTTAAAAGTCAGTACTGTATCCCCATTCCACCAACTTCCCCGGCAAAGAGTTCCAGGCACCCATCACAAACTGTGTAAAAAATCTGCCTTGTACATCTCTTTTAAACCTTGGCACTACACCTTAAACTTATGTCCCTTAGTAATTGATTCTGCCACCCTGGGAAAAAGCTTCTGACTATCCATTCTGTCCATACCTCTCATAATCTTATAGACTTCTATTAGGTCTCCCCTCAACCTTCATCACTTCAGTGAGAACAAACCAAGTTTCTTCAACATCTCCTCATAGCTGATGACCTCCATACTAGGCAAGATCTTGTTATTAAACTTTAATAACTTTTACCTATATTTAAACATGCCAGGATACAATCTTTACCTCTTAATATATCGCTATGAGTTTCAATTCAAGCAATATTCCTCTTGTAGCTCTGTCTTTAAAATTAGTTAGCAAATCACAGGATTACTTGCTGTGACTTAGGTTACTGGCTCTCGGAGAAGTTTTTTCAGAGAGAGAGAAAGAGACAACCACTGCTTTTAAAAAGCTCTGGTCAGCAACTTCCTTTGTTCTTAAAATTGAAATTGAAAACAGTATTTCTTCCCTGCATCTCCCATTAACAACATGACTCTATAGTCTGAAATCCCAGGAGAACCTAAATAAATAAAAGATCCATTAACTCTATAAAGTAACATATTTCTAGCTAAAATCAATTATTATTCTGCTCTCTGAAGTTGAACTATATGTCTTCCGAGACAAATTGACCACTGTAACAAAACACAGTCTCTTATCTGTAACCCTACCTTACACCTAAAATAAATCAACAAAGCACAGTGTCCTCACACTATTACTTATCTAACATTTTTCGGTCCTGATGAACTGTCATTGACTTGTCGTGTGAATCATTTCTGTGGACCCATTGAATATTTTCAGCATTTTCTATTTTTTATATAGCTAATAGCCCAATTAAATCTAACACTGTTGAATAGGTTAATGTTGCCAATAATAGTGGAGGAAGGAGTTTGAGACAAACCTAAAGGAACTACACTGCTAAAGTGTGCAATCACCAAGTGAAGAAAGCACCTCCACTTGATGAGGTGATAAATACCTGGTAAAAATACTTAGGAAGTTGAGATCAATGCATCAAGTATCAAATATTTTCACCTCCAGCATTTCACACCATTGGGATAATTTAATAATATTTCTTTTGGAATTAACTTTTTAGAAACAGAGTAATCTCAAAAATACAAAACTTTAATACACTAACTGCAAATACTGAGGGTGAAGCTATCAATATGTTCATGGATCCTGGGGAATTAAAGGCCTTGCTTTCTGTGGCACTGTGTATTTCTGTGGTGGGCTTCTCTGTGTAGAAGCACTTGGCTTTCTGTTGCTGATATTATAATGATATTTCTCCTGGAGTGCTGCTGCATAACGGTTATATTGCTGGACAAATGATTCAGAGACAAATCCCACTTCTGAGGAACTTTAATTCAAATAAGCCTGGAATAAGAAGCAAGTATAAGGAATGGTGATGATAATTCTAGCAGCCTATTGTAAAAGCCCATCTGGTTCACTGAATACCCTGGAGGGAAATTTGTCTGGCTTGCATGTGACTCCAGATCAACAGCAACACCATTGACTTGTAACTGCCTTCTGAATGTAACTCACATCCACCTACCATGATAGCATGGTAGCGCACTGCTGCCTCACAGTGTCAGGGATTTGGGTTCAGTTCTGGTCTTGGGTGACTGTGTGGAGTTTGTTTATTCTCCCTGTGTCTGTGTGGGTTTCCTCCGGGTGCTCTAGTTTCCTCCCACAGTCCAAAGATGTGTAGGTTAGGCTCATTGGCTGTCTTAATTTGCCCCTTAATGTCAGGGGGTGGGGGGGGTGGTAGTTAGCAGGGTAAACACGTGGGGTGATGAGGAGAAGGCCTGGGTGGGATTATTGTCAATGTACGCTTGATAGGCTGAATGGCATCCTTCTGCACTGTAAGGATTCTATGATCCATTCCATGAATGAGTTAAAAAGTAAATACATTGCTAAATGCCATTTTGCAGTAAGTGCTGATTTGAATGAGCCGCTCCTTAACATGGAACACACTCTTGTATTTTAAATATAAAAGTGCATTTAACAGTAATAAACTACTATTTTTGATCACAAAATTGAAACTGTTTTATCTAAAAGTGTTAGAATTTATCATTAATGAGAAAAATCTCTACACTGGTTCTATCTTTTGTTTGTGTCAATTTACATTTTTTTAATGGTTATATTTAAGTCATTGGCAGTGTCTTGTTTTCAGAAGGGTTCTCACAAACTTTCTTCTGCATAACTACAAAATAAGCATCATTTCCTGCAGCAGGAAATTCAAAGTCACATTCATTCAAATCCTGCACGATTGAGGTCTTACTGTTATTTTAGTCCAATTTGTTATATTTAGTCATAGACATTGAGACAAACTTAATACCAACACCATAAACACCGCTCTGAGTTTGTTCCGTTGTTTTTATGTTTTGTACAAACAGAAGGCCAGCGTCAAATCAAAATCCACAAAAGAATTCTCTAGTTCCAACGCCCAACTCACTGGAAACAACTCCTGGCAATTTTGTGATATAAACCCAACTCCATCAGCCTCTCCTTTTCCTGGTTCTGTAAGTCAAGCTGGCTATAATAGCAACAGATATTAGATTGGATGGCACTGGGTAAGAAAGCAGTGGCACCGAAGGCAGCCAGGTCATTAGTTTTGATCATAAACAGCGAAGAAGCCAGGTGGTCACGTGTACTTTAGGATGATGTGGATACAGTTGGTGATGGGTGGGATTTTCCGGCCACACTCATTCTGAAACCGGAAAATCCTGCCCAAGGTCAACAGACCTTTGCATGGTCCACCTCCGCCCCTCACTCCACCCGCTATAATTCCCAGGGTGGGTGGAGTGGGAAAATTCATCTCTATGCCAGGAGCATGGGTGTTCCCCTCAGCACAGGCAGATACACAACATGTGAGAGCTGCTAAGATTGTTGAATAAACCCTTCTGCTTGTTAGTCCCTTGTTGTCGGCCTACACAACCCAGCAGTATCCACATGGCTTCAGGACAGGCAGATATAGCAACAGGGATTTCATTGCAATGTTCCCCTCATTTTTGATGGAAACCAAGAATCATAGGAACCCTATAGCACAGAAAGAGGCCCTTCAGCCCATTGCGTCTGCACTGAACACAATCCCACCCAGGCCCTATCCCTATATATTTTACCTACTAATCCTTCTAACCTACGCATCTCAGGACACTAAGGGGCAATTTTTTTTAGGATGGCCTATCAATCTAACCTGCAGATCTTTGGACTGTGGGAGGAAACCGGAGCACCCTGAGGAAACCCACTCAGACACAACGAGAATGTGCAAACTCCATAAAGAAAGTGACCTGAGCCGGGAATCGAACCCAGGTCCCTAGAACTGTGAAACAGCAGTGCTAACCACTGTGCTACTGTGCCCGCCCCAAATGCTGCCTACATCATGGATAACTGGACTTCACCCATCCAGAAAATCCTTTCTAAATTAAATTGTAAACACCCTCTGCTTGTATTATGCTTTGAAATAAGGTCCTCCTTTGAAGTGTCAGCCTCTCTGCTCTCTGCATATTCCCAGAGGCTGTTTGAACCATTTTGTTTTGTTTCAATCTGCCTTTGTAATGTTATTTCAGGAATAAATGTTGGCCAGGACACCAGAAGAACTGCCCTGGGATTTCTTGCAACCATTTGGCCAACAATGGCCATTTTTTAGTATTTCTGTTTTTATTGAATGGGCTATTGAGCCTATTTTTTCTCACTATGAAAGATAGTGCTTTCTGTCAATATGGCTCTCAGAGTTATGACTTTGAACACTGACAGTAGCTGACGAGGTTAGAATTTTCCACTATCTGCAAATACTGAGGGTGAAGCTATACATATGCTCATGGATCCTGGGGAATTGCTTCTATGGCATGCCTAAGTCCCGGGGTAGGGGCTAGGAAATGCTGTTTGGCATGGAGGTGGTAGAAATTGATGATATTAGAGTTTCCTGATAGTTGTTCTTGGACTGTATCTAGGATTTGAATCCTAACCATGAAATGCAAAATAGCTTCTTAATGGCCTTTGCCAAGAATGGCAACCTATCATTGTCCCACCATGACAGTCAGGATGGTGAACGGTGGCACAGTGGTTAGCACTGCTGCCTCACAGCACCAGGGACCTGGGTTCGATTCCTGGCTTGAAGCACTGTCCACGTGGAGTCTGCATGTTCTCCCCGTATCTGTGTGAGTTTCCTCTGGGTGATCTGGTTTCCTACCATATTCTGAAAGAAGTGCTGGTTAGGCTATACTAAATTCTCCCTCAGTGTACCTTAACAGGTGCTGAAGTGTGATGACTAAGAGATTTTCACAGTAACTTCATTGCTGTGTTAACATAAGCCTAACTGTGCCACTAATAACAAACAAACTTTAAAGGATCACAAGTTCTCGCTGTCATTTCTTACCAGTGGGAAACCAATTTTCCTGCTGCTGGAAGATTGGAACATTTCAGCCATAGATATATTAATATTAGGCTAAGCAGCAAAGCTACATAATAGTGCTGTTGGATGTTGCAAGTATTTATTAATGCTTTCTTTCTTAAAATCTAATGATCAATGGACAATTGTTAATTGGAATTTTGAAATGTCTTTTTGTAATTATTACTTGAAGCACCATCACAGTACATTACACTACTAAAAATACAGTCCAATTGCTGATTTCTCAGCAATTGTTGCTCCAGCGTCTTCAGTTTTCATTTTAACAAATGTTTCTGCAGCGGAGTAAGATTGAAAACACTAATACTCAGATCTGGCTTGCGTGTTAAAAGATTTTATCAATATGTTCAGAAAGGCTTGCAATTGGTAAATTGTAGTATTAAATAAAAACACAAAAAGCTGGAAATATTCAGCCAACCAGGCAGCATCTGTGGAGGGAGAAACAAGTTTAACATTTCAGGTAGATTTTAAAATTCGAATTTAACCTTCAACCATGGTGAGATCTGTCCCCGGAACCCCAGCATTTCTCCAGGTTTGTGGAACCCAGTTCAGTGACCTCGACTATTAGACCACAGGAAAGGTCGCCATAGTCCCAGATGACCTTAGGCTGCTCTCTCCTTTTGAGAGAGAAAGCTGACTGGTGCTGATTTAACCTGAGGATAACCCCACCTTGGTTGAGAAGATGGGTTTTCATGAATAAGCTCAGCCAGTATGGGAATTGAACCTGTGCTGTTGGCATTGCTCTGCATCACAAACCAGCTGTTCAGCCAACTAAGACGGGCAGGTCACCTTTCATCGGAAATTCACAGAACTGAAACTCTGTTCTTCTCTATAGATGCTCCCAGACTGGGTGATATTTTCAGCTGTTTTCTGTTTTTATCTCGGATCGTCAGCACCCACAGCATTTTGCTTTTGTATTTATATTAGTTGCACTTGTGACACCAAATTTCAAGGTAAGACAGTGCAAGATCCTCCATCTCTGACCCTAACAGCACTTGTCTCCCTATTCCTTAACTGTAAGAAGTCTCACAACATCAGGTTAAAGTCCAACAGGTTTATTTGGTATCACGAGCTTTTGGAGTGCTGCTTCTTCATCAGGTGAAGTCCTGTTGGACTTTAAGCTGGTGTTGTGAGACTTCATGTTTCTTAACTATCAAACATTTGGAATTCACACTTTTAATCGCTCATAAACGTTCCGGACACTCGGGATCAATCAGAGCTTAGGATGTTGAAAGCATGAAACCATTCTGTGATTCTGTGAAGTCTGATAGAGCAACTACTGATGTGTGGATAGCACTCTAACAAAACTGGTTCTCTTTGTAAAAACTGGATGGCTGGCTGGAAACCATACACTAACAGTGACTCTACTCTCTGAGTCAACCTTGGCACAGAACATGTTCACCATTAGGCAAGACTTAATTCCAGGAAAGATTTTAGAGGTCATCCTCTTTGAACAGAGAACAGGTTTCGCACCCCTGCAACAGATGTTGTGTACAATCTCCAAATCAGCTTTTTCTTTTTGCAATGCTAATCACATTTTGAGATTGTTACATTAAACAATTCTCAAAGTCTATTCAAATACACAACAGATATTATTCAGTGTCAAATGTTCCCTTTGTATACAAGTTATGACATGCTGACCTTGCTTTCTCAGCTTTTTACTTTCTTTTCATGCATTTTCTTTATTTGTTTGAGGGATCTGGGTGTTTTTTGGCAAAGCTTATATATATTGCTCAATCCTTGGCTTTTCTGTTGCATCATAGTCACAACAGAGATTAAAACAGTCCCTTTCCTGCAAGTAATGCAGAGGCTGTTGAAAAGGAGGAATTTAAAACAATCATAAGGGAAAAGGTACTGAGCAAACTATTGAGATTAAAGGCAGATGAATCCCTGAGGCCTGATGGCCTACATCCTAGGGTCTTAAACGAAATGACAGCAGAGATATTGGAAAGATTGGTTATAATATTCCAAAATTCCTTGGGTTTTGAAAAGTGGATTGGAGAAAGATCAATGTAATTTTTTTATATTTCTGCTTATTAAGTTTTGTCAACAACCATAATGAATAAAATACTGAAAATAGCTCACAGTGCGGCAAAAATTTAATAAACTTACGATTTGGAAGAGAAAGAAAGAAAAGGAAAAGTAGACGGAAGAAGAAAAACAGGAAAAAAAGGAAACAATCTTTTGTAGCCTCAAAAGGATAATAAAAAAATCAATGAAGGTCATATGACAGATATAATTTCACATGACATCATATATACAATCCAATTAGGGTCAGTTATATGAAAGTAGAGAGCTGCAGTTCCTCAAAATAATCTAGGAAAGGTTTATAAGCTACATAAAATCTATCATTGGACACTCCTAAAACGTACTTTATTTTCTCAGTTTTGGAATTCATGCAGAAGATCATGGCCCGAATTCTCTGTCTGTTCACACCTCTCTGCCAGCTAGGACAAAGAATTTGGGGCTGAGTCAAATCTCTATTCATTGCAGCGGGATGGGAGAATTTTGGCTCTGAGCGAAGTCAGAGAATCCAGTCCCTTGTATCCAGTTAAAAGAGGGTGAGCAGGCTATTTCCATATTGCGTTGGATAATGCATCCAACCAACTGTATTGAAAAGGCAAGCACCTCAATGTGGAGTTTTGAAAGAAAGTTGCCACTTGGTTCCAATCAAATATAATAGGAGAAGGCTCAATGTTACCACTAAAAAGGACATGACCAATACAGTTGAATTAGACAGGGTGGGGCAATGTAGCATTTATGACCAGATGGATCAAAAGTTGGATAAATCTTAAACAATTTAAGTTTGGGTAGATAGATAGATAGTGTAAGATTTAAATTGTTGCAATCCATGTCTTACAGAAACAGGTGAGGAATAAAAGTATAAACTTTATTTATTAGTCACAAGCAAGGTTTACAAGGCAATAAAGTTACTGTGAAATTCCTCTAGTCGCCACAGTCCAGCGCTTGTTCAGGTCAATGCACTAAACGAGTACGTCTTTCAGATTGTGGGAGGAAACTGGAGCTTCTGGAAGAAACACACGCAGAGACGGGGAGAACATGCAAACACCACACAGACCGTGACCCAAGCCAGGAATTGAAACCGGATCCCTGACACTGTGAAGCAGCAGTGCTAACAACCGTGCCAGCATGACGCCCTGGTATGTACACAAGAGAGAATAAACTTCCAGTTATCTTTGGACAAATCTGAATCAAAATTTTGCTCCCAAAGACTTTTTAAGGTAGAAAGGAAGGGCAGTGTAATGAAAAGATTAGTAAGTATAATTTGGAAATAAACCAACTAATGAAAGGATTTAGTTATAGAATTGGTCAGTGATTTAGAATTTTTGCCCACAAAATCTCTTGATTTGTAAGTGGCGAAAGAAGTGTTTGCAGAGCAGATCATATTTCTGAGAGAGAGAGAGAGAGAGAGACTCAAAATTAACAAATATATTGTCGATATATAAGTCACACCTCTCATCAATTATTCTTTATATCAAATTAATTCAAACCCCCTCCTGCTTGTAGTCAGGTAATACAGAGGGAAACTGTGTTGTTTGAACTGATCCCATCCCCACCCATCCCTATCCAATATAGATTTATAGATTTTTGCCTCTCTTACCTGAGTCTTGGTTCATATTGTTAATTTGTAGAATCTTACACTGCAGAAGGAGGACACTCAGCCCATTGAGTCTGCCACGACCACAATCCCACCCAGGCCCTACCCCATAATTCCATGCATTTACCCTAGCTAGTCCCCCGACATTAAAGGGCAATTTAGCATGGGCAATTTACCTAACCTGCACATCTATGGACTGTGGGAGGAAACCAGAGCACCTGGAAGAAACCCACATAGACACGGGGAGAATGTGCAAATGCTACACAGACAGTGACCCAAGCTAGGAATTGAATCCAGATCCCTGGCACTGTGAGGCAGCAGTATTAACCACTGTGCCACTGTGCCACCCCAAGTTATAATGGAATCTACATGTGCCTGCAAGAGAAGCAAGTTATAGAGACAGACATTGGGTCCAAATGCTTGCAAGCTGAGTAATAAGCTTTATCATTATTGCAGATAAATACTTCTGAAAGAGGTTAGAGTTCCCAAATATTACAGACATTATAAATAGAAACTATCTGACTGCCATGCAGATAGTCACATGAAGAATATACTTTCAAAAACATTATGATATAGTTAATATCATAAAGGTTTACTTCAAGAAAAACATGGGCAATTATTTTAGGCAATTCTTCAAATCAAGTTGAAGTTTGTAAAATATTTGTTGCTTCAGGTTAGTTTGCTTTGCAATCCACAGGGGTTAACTACAGCCACCAAACTGCAGGACAGTCTGGCTCGTTGAGTGCGAGATGGTCTAAAATTATCAGGGCAACCAACAATTTGTCAAAAAGCTGTGAGTGAGATTTTTAATGAAAAGGTGTGAAAACTAATTTGAGCAGGAAACAAAAATTCAGCTTAGTTTTGAAAGCAAGTTGAAGTTAAGTATTAGATAGAGGTGGAAATTTGGATGCAGTGGCCTTTGTTTATACAAACATTCCGAAGCAGTTTCATCTGCAATGTCATCACAATATCAAAATCATGTTTATCACATCTGAGATCAACACACATTACATCATTAACAATATTACCAGCTATTTCCTTGAGCTATGTACGTGTACACATTTTAGATAAGTAACTGTAATTGTAATCAGTTTTGTGTAGAATCTAGCATTTTATATCTGCTGCCCTGCTATGTTACTGATAAAGTGGACAACGATTCCTGCAAATCTGCTTCAAGTTCAAATATACCTTAAGAATTATTCTGCTTCATCTTTCACCAGGATGGCACAGTGTCATCTGGCACAGATGGCACTGCTGTCTCACAGCATCAGGGACCTGCATTTGATTCTTGCCTTGGGTCACTTTCTGTGTAGAGTTTGCACATTCTCCCCGTGTCCACGTGGGTTTCCTCCCACAGTCCAAAAGATGTGCTGGTTAGTTGCACTGGCCATACTAATTTCTACCTCAGTGTACCCGAACAGGCACGGAGCATGGTAACAAGAGGATTTTCACTGGAACTTCATTGTAGTGTTAGATTTTGCAAGCCCAAGCAAGTCGAGGGGGTTACAGATAATTGAATCATAGAACCTACAGTGCAACACTGTACCTGGACACTAAGGGGCAATTTCTTAGCATGGCCAATCAACCTAACCCGCACATCTTTGGACTGTGGGAGGAAATCGGACACCTGGAGGAAACCCACACAGACACAAGGAGAACATGCAAACTCCACACGGACAGTGACCCGAGCTAGGAATCGAACCCAGGACCCTGGAGCTGTGAAGTAGCAGTGCTAACCACTGCGCTACCATGCCGCCCCTCATTATAGTGTTAATGCAAGCCTACTTGAACACAATTAAAAAACTAAAATTAACTGAAAACGATGGGAACAATTCATTGCTGTGACAATAAAACATTCTCAAACAAATGCTGGCAAATCTAATGATGCTAAATTCTTGCCTGGTTGAATCTGGCAACTTCACTGAATTCCATCTGTAAAGGTCAGAACAGCAAACATGAATGCAGCCATTGACAATCGAACCAAGTTTAAAAATAAACACCTCTTAAAGGACTGATATTGTTCATATAGTGTGAGATAGTAGAAGGACAGAGCCATATGTTGCTGAGATCTAAGTTTAGAGCTTTCGTAGATTAAGGATTTCAGCATTGCAAGTAAGAGTGGACCAAGATTCCTGGAATAGAACTGGACCAGCAGTTTAATATTTATGTCAGTGCAGAACTACCGCTGGCTTGGCACATGGACATTCTTTTTTAATGATTTGGCACAAGAGAAACAACAACCCCACATACTTTGGCTCCTGCTTGTTTGGACAGAGTAGATGATGAGAGGATGCAGTTTAAACTGTATTATTAAGTTGACTGATACAGGCTGAGTTTCCTTTGACTATAAACCGAACACAACCAAACACCGCAGTTTTTGTGAAACATAAACAAAAAATGCTGGAAAACTCAGAGCTCTTACGGAGGGTCATCTTGACCCAAAACATTGATTCTATTTTCTCTTCTATGCCAGACTTGCTGAAATTTTCCAGCATTTTCTGTTTTTATTTCAGATTCCAGCACAGAATCCTAACAGTGCAGAAGCAGGCCATTTGATTGAGTCTCACCAACCACAATCTCATCCAGGTCCTATCCCCATAACCCCATTTACCCTTCTAGTCCCCCTGACACTAAAGGGCAATTTAGCATGGCCAATCAACCTAATCCGCACATCTTTGGACTGTGGGAGGAAATCCGGGCACTCAGAGGAAACCCACGCAGACACAGGGAGAACGTGCTGACTCCACACAGTCAATGATCGAAGTCAGGAATTGAACCCAGGTCCCTGATGCTGTGAAGCAACAGTGCTAAGCACTGTGCCACCGTGCCCTCTATCAGTAATTTGATTTTATTACAGTTTTTATGCATGTCATCTACCTTTAGTGCAAAAAGTGTACTTGTTTGTCTGCATTAGGATAAAGGGAAAATACTGCAGATGCTGGAATCTGAGACAAAAACAGGAAATGCAGGAAAATCTCAGCAGGTCTGACTGCATCTATAGTGAGAAAATAGAGACATCATCCAGACTCAAAACATTGGCTCTATTTTCTCTCTCTAGATGCTATCAGGCCTGCTGAGACTTTCCAGCATTTTCTGGTTTTCTTTGTCTGCCTTGTTTACTTGTGACTTTGTGGCAACCATGTCAAAAATAAATGTTATCACTGGTACCCACTCAGCATTTATTATTCAGGAAAATAGCTTACTTTTCAAGTCATTTTGTTTATTTTAGACGATAGCTCATCAAAACTTAGGCTGTTTTAAGCTTATATACAGCACTGTGGTTCAGTGTTTAGCACTGCTGTCTCACAGCGCCAGGACCCAGTTCAATTCTCAGCTTGGGTCAATATCTGTGTGGAGCTTGTACATTCTCCCTGTGTCTGCATGGGTTTCCTACTGTGCTTTAGTTAGGTGGATTGGCCATTCTAAACTGCCCGTCAGGGGACTAGCAATCGTAAATGCATTGAACAATGGGAATAGAGCCTGGATGGGTTTATGAGTCAGTGCAGTCTCGATGGGCCAAATGGCCTCCTTCTACATGGCATGATCCTACGACCTGAAAACCATAATAATCTGAAATCCAAAATGCAATCAGCCCCAAGGGTTTTGGATAGAAGATGCTCGACTTGTGTCACTAAAAAAAAAATTTGCTACTGATGGTAGTTATAGGACTGGAAGATTCAATTTTTTGCCCATGCCAAGACATTCAAAGCAATATGCTAATTTAAAAAAAACAATTACTCCCATCTTATAGTTACAAAGCCAATGCTCAGAATGGACCGAGCAAGACCAAATCCATTCCCTGCTCCAAAAACCAAATTTAAAATTCAATTGAATCCAAATCATAGTGCCCATAAGGAACACAAACAAAGATTATTTTATAAAATACTCCGTTCTTAACATTACAAAGCCAATGCTCAGAATGGACTTGGCAAACCTGAATCCATTCCTTCTTTGCTCCAAATGGCAAATTCAAATTGGATCCAATTCATAGTCCCAACAAGAAAGACAAACAAGATCGAAGTTGACAAGGCATTACACCCCATCTTTTTTTAAATTTTTATTCGATTTTTATTCCAACCGAAAAATACAAATTCAAATTGGATCCCAATTCATGATCCCCACCAGAAGGACAAATGAGATGCAAGCTGACAAGATGATTGCACCCCATCTTGGGCGTGATCAGATGCTTTCTTGTCTCACACACAGTCCACTCCTCACAGTTTTTTTTGTTTATATCCAAGTCAATCCAATCAAAATCCAATTCAAAGTCTCAGCAAGTGAGACATTCCTGATCCAAGTTGACAAGACAAGCATCCCACTTTCTGTCGTGGGCTTGATCTGCATGATACAAACTGACTGGAGCAGGTATTACACCTTCTCCAAGGCTTGATCTCATTTGCATCAAAAGGCCTATATGTCGCTTTAAAAAAAATCCTTCAAATGAAGCCTCAATGTAACTTCACGACTTCAACCAAGTGCAGAATGCCAAAACTACACTTGATTTTAGCCAACAGGCCGAGAAGCGACTGGCTGTGTTTGCTGGGTGCTGCCACTTTAAGAGTTCCTGTCCACAGATAAAACCACGAGGTCAGGACCAGCCCATTGGGATGATCTCATCCTGTTACAACCTGTAAAAAGTTTGGCGGTTGTGAATTTCCGTCCCACTTGGGGGGGGAAGTAAACTTTCTGACTGGTGATCTCCAAACGCAATTGTCAGGACGTGTTGCGTCACCGGTACACCAAAGTATTTTACATGAATATCACCTCCCCCCAAACTCCGTTGAAGGCTTTTCGTTACTTTATAAAAAAGAAAGTTTACAGGAGGAGATTGGAATAGAGGAGAAGGCTCCGGCGGAAACACTTTTAGCTTTGTTATTTTGTTTTTGGTCGCTGGCATTTATAACATGGACGCTTTAAAGTCGGCTGGACGAGCGATTATCAGAAGCCCCAGCATCGCCAAGCAAGGCTGGGGAGGCAGTAAGCACAAAAGTAGGTTTATTTACAATCAAACTTTTAGGAGCCTGAGTCGGGAACGGGGCAAAAGTTGAGCAAGTTGCCGGCGTGTGGTTTTCTTGACATGGGCATTTTTGCTACAATTGTGTCTTGGCCGGAGCTGGAGGTTCCCCCCCCCCCCCCCCCCCCCCCGGCCTGGGAATTGTTACACTTTATCCTGCTGGTTTGTACTTAACAGTAAACAAGTGAATTCAGTGTAAAAAAAAAGACCGGCAGAGCGCGGTTACAAATGGATACACGGGGAAACGTGTCTGTTGCGGCTCGAACAAATGTGTCAGCAGGCGTAGAACTTAAGCAGGAACTTGTCAATTTCACAACTTGTCAATTTCTTTCGCTTTTCGGTGAAACTGTGCCCGTGTGGATTCCAGTCTACCATGCGTTGCTGCCGCATTTACTGATTTTTTTTTTTAAGATTTTTTTTTTAAAAAAGCGTCCTCTCCCCGAAACTGACTCCACCCCTCCTGATGCCTCACTCCCTCCGTAAAAATTGCCATCAGAGTTCGTGACTTTCCTTGATCGGAATTTCAAGAATGCTCTGAGTGACTTTTCTCAGTAAGCTTCCCCCCCCGCCCCCGCCCCCACCCCCAATTCTTTCTTGTTCATTAATTTATATGCACCTTCCGGCATTTCCAGTTTATAAGCAGCACGGCGCCGGTGGCACCATCTCTCTGTAGGAGGTGGGCGAGTGCAGATGTGAAACTAATAAAAAGTGTGGTCAGAGTGTTCTCACGATATCATTGTATTATAGTCTAATGGTTGTGGAATGGCCCTCCACCTGTATGTGAAATTATAGGTGAAGTGGTTGCTGGGTTTGTACACGCTTCCCAGCACTGTCGACTGAGACTTTTATGTCTGACACCGTTTACTGTGTGTGTGTGTGTGTGTGCTGTTAGCTATCTTGTTCCCGACTGATCTGATCTGCACGTTTTCACAGCTGTACATGGCACGAAACATGCCTATGTCATCATTGCTAACATCTCCAGCAGTGTCATTCATGCTGTATCTGATAATTAGACATTTAATTGAACAGGCAGGTTGGCCCCAGGAGTCTGAGAGGCACTGCATTGTTTTACACTGGTTATAAGAGATTGGGAGGGAAAGTGCTTGTATCGCCCTAGCTTGTTTTCAGAAGAAAATAAAAGTTACCCTATCAAAACTGCAATATAATTCTTCCAAGTGACTGTTTTTATACTTGTGTTCTAGTTGTATCTGTAATCGTCTTAAGATTTTATCTTAACTATTGGGTGGTACAGTGGTTAGCATTGCTGCCTCACAGTGCCAGGATCCTTGGTTAAATTGTGCTTGGGTGATTGAGTTTGCACACCTTCCTTGTGTCTGTGTGGGTTTACTCTGGGTGCTCTGGTTTCCTCCCACTGTCTAAAGATGTGTAGGATCAATCATGCTAAATTGCCCCTTCAGTGTCCAGAAATGTGTAAGTTAGGTGGACTAACGAGGGTAAGTGGTTACAGACTTGGGCTTAGGTCTGATGCTCTTTCGGAGGGTTGCTGCAGACTTGGTGGCCCAGATAGTTCCTTCTGCGCAGTAGGGGTTCTGTGGTTCTAACCGTTCTGTGTATTTAAAGGTGTATTATAATGAGTGTTTATACAATCTTTGATGTCCTCAGCGTAATTTCTTCATTATCTGATTAATGTATTCTGGAAAATGCCATGAGTGATGGAGGATGGTTGTGCGAAAGAGATACTGAGGACATAGGAAGTGCCTACTTGAGAAGCACCTTGTATGAAATACGGCAGCTCCAGCAGTGCAGCACCCCTGCAGCATGTACTCCAGTCTGGAGCAGAGTTTGAAGTTACAAAAGGTAAAGTTACCATAAGTCATACTGGCTGTTCTACCCTTTGAGGGGGAAAGTTGACTGATGGTGCTTGAACCTGAGGATCCTCACACACCAAGTGATGGGCAAGGTGGCATCTTCATGAATGAACCACAAACTTCTACTTCAAAAGCAAGGATATAGTGCTGTCAACCATACTCTGTTGACATTATAAAGTCTTTGGTAACATTTTATTTGGGGAGGGATGAAGTTAACATGGAAGGACCATATTTATTTTGTTGTAATAAAATGTGGGAGATTTGGTGTTTAGAAATGGCTATCATAATTATGTTATAAAAGGAATTCTGCTGAAGTTCTGCATAGAGCTGGTGCTGTAGTCTGATTAAAAACTCCCTCTCTGATAAATTTGCACCTTTTAATAATCTATTGTATAAACTGCCACTGTATGGAGTTTTTCCCAGACGTTTCATTGCCATTACAAAGTAATGATCATAGAATCCCTACAGTGCTGAAGGAAGTCATTGGGTCTTCTCCGACTCTCTGACAGAGCATCCCAGGCCCCATCCCTGTAACCTCACATTTACCTCGCTAATCCCCTAACCTTCACATCTTGCGGCAGTTTACCATGGCCAATCCATCTAACCTGCACACCTTTTGGAGTGTGGGAGGAAACTGAAGCAACTGGAGGAAACCCACACAGACATGGGGGGGGGGGGAGTTGGGGGAATGTGCAAAATCCACATGGACAGTCACCCAAGATGGAATGGAACATGGGTCCCTGGTGCTGTGAGGCAGCAGTGCTAAGCAGTGTGCCACTGCTCTGTTGCACAAGGTGCAAGAAGACAAAATAGCGGAAAGACAGATTAATGGTATTTCTCCCTTGCCGAATGTTGAAGAGCTGAATTCTATTCCTGTTACTTGAAGTTTTTTCCAAATGAATCATAATTGGAAGTTTGGAATTTTCTAACAAATAGAAGATTATCCTGGTTGGGCTGACAGATTATAGAATTATGTGATGGGTAGTAAGGTGTTAAAGTCTTTTCCTGCAGTTGTTTGTGACAATATTTGAAAACAATTGACAATTTTATTTCAAAATATGAAGTTTGTCTTAAAGCAATTGGGATTCTATCTTTGTAAGTTTGAGTAATTTACTCATGCTGGATGTAGCAGACTAGGCATCATTGACAGTAATGCTAAAACGGAGTACAAGTATGTGTGTGTGTGTCCCTAGATAAGCTACAAAGCTCATTGCATTCATGTACAGTTTAACTGTCTATAGGCCAAAGCTAACAAAGTAATCTCAAGTAGTACGCTCCTAAAGCCGGATGTGTAAATGTGCTGACAGACTAATTGCTTCCTTGGAGTTACTATCAATGCAGCAAAAGCATCTTTTGTGAATCTGCACCAACACACAAGCGCACCAGTGAATTAATATCACTGTTTTAATGATATTTTAGAATGGTGGTAAGATTAATTATATCTGAACTACTGAAATAGTTGCTCAAAAGTTGCCTCATCATCTTCTTTGGAGATTGCTTCTTGATAATGAGGTTCCTATTACCCAGGGTCTAATTCCCAAACAGAAGCAGGGGTATTGGAAATAAGCTAAGGAATGTTTTTAACCTTGGAATGTTGTGTAAGATCCAAATACAATTCCTGACAGTGGTTATATACTGCAAAAAAGTTCTGCTTTGTTTAACCATGCCTCTTTGCACCATCTCCCAATACAACGATATAAATCATAGAATCATACAACACAAAAAAGTCCCTTTGGCCCATCAAGTCCACAACAACACATTAGAAACGCCTGAATTCCCATCTAATCCCATCTGCCAGCACTTGGCCCATAGCCCAAAATGTTATGATGCGCCAAGTGCTCACCCAGTACTTTGTAAGGGAGATGAGGCAAGATGCCTCTGCTACACTCCCAGGCAGCACCTTCCAGACCATCACTTCCCTCTGGGTAAAAACGTTTTTCCTCATATTCCCCTAAATCTATGTCCCCTCGTGACTGAGCCTTACCTAAGGGGAGCAACTACTCTTTATCCATTCTGTTTATGCCCCTCATAATCTTGTACACCCTTGATCAGGTTACCTCCTTAGTCTTCTCTGTTGCAATGAAAACAACCGAAGCCTACCCAGCCTCTCTTATAAATGTTCCATCCCAGTTAACATCGTGGTGAATTTCCTCTGCATCCCTCCAGTGCAATCACGTCCTTCCTGTAATGTGGTGACCAGAAGTGTTCACAGTACTCCAGCTGCGGCCTCACCAAGGTTCAATACAACTCCAGCATGATTTCACTGCTTTTGTAATCTATACCTCGATTGATAAAGGCAAGTGTCCCATGTACTTGCATCCCGTATATCCCTTTTTCACAACCTTATTAACATGCCTTCAGAGATCTGTGGACAAAAATGCCAAGGTCGCTTTGATCCACAGAACTTCTGAGTGATCTGCCATACATTTGAGTATCTTCTTGTCAAATTACTCCTTTCAAGTGCATCACTTCACGTTTTTCAGGGCTAAATTCCATCTGCTACTTATCTGTCTATTTGACCATTCTGTCTATATCTTCCTGCAGCCCAAGACACCCAATTAATCTTTGTCATCTGCAAACTTATTAATGCTACCCTGGCCCCCTCCCCCAATGTAGTCATCTGTCATTTATATAAAATGAAGAATAATAGGAGGTGCAAAACAGATCTGTGTAGTATGCCACTGGACACTGGCTCCGGTCACTAAAGCAGCTGTCACCATCCTCTGCTTCCTATAACTGAGTCAATTCTGAATTCACTTTATCAAATTATCCCATGTGAATTTACCTCCTTTACACATCTCCCATGTGGCACTTTGTCAAAGGTTTTGCTGAAACCTGCATAATTTTGCATGCTCTTATGATATATGTAGTATTCTAGGGTTAGGTTGTCTGCACTTGGAACCATTTCTTAGAAACCACTGTAAACAGTTAGCCACTTAACCAACTCCTTAGTTTCATTCAGCCCACCAGGGCTCGTTCCTTGTATAGAAATCATCGTAGAATCCCTACAGTGTGGGAGGCAGTCACTTGTCGCATCGGGTCTGCACTGACAACATAACCCCACAACAGCACACATTTACTTCACTGATTCCTCTAACTCACACACATCCCGGGACAGTTAGGGCAATTTAGTCGGGTCAATCGACCTAACCCACACATCTTTGGACTGTAGAAAGAAACTGGAGCACCCAGAGGAAACCCATGCAGACATAGGCAGAATGTGCAAACTCCATCCAGTGACCCAAGCTGGGAATTGAACTCGAGTCCCTGAAGCTGTGAGGCAGCAGTGCTAACCACCGTGCTGACACGTATAATCAATCCTTTGTTTGCATCTGATAAGCAAGAACCAAATTCTCCACTTGTGTTGAAAATTTGATATAGTTTACTTCAATGAACGCTACAAATTTAGTTAGTTCAAAATAAACTTGGAGCCACATTGTTTTAGTTGCAATCCATTAATATCAATTTCTGGTCCCAGCCCATTTATCTTTTTAATGAACTTGTTAGCATTGACTTTGAATATGGTCCCTCTTAAGTGGTGTGCAGCAAGACTGAGGTCAGCATACTGCTGCCTGCACAGATTGTTTTGGGGAAAAATAAATATAAGAAGTTTTGGCTGTAACTCCTTCTCGATTGTCAAATCAAAAACTCTTTGTTAAATGAACCAAGGATTTCAATGGTGCTGGGTGTGTCTATAAATAAAGCAATCAGTTTTTTGACATCTATTAATAAAGTAACTGGTGCACTGAAGATTGAAAACTGTTGTGGTGATAGCTGGTGATTTCACTACTATACCATGTTCTAAATTTTTGTAACCTCTGCTGAGTCAAATTTCAGTAACTGATGCCAGAATATACTTTTGATAACGTTTAACACCTTAAGTAGCTCTCCTATATCTTCCTTCAGATGTAAGCTTGTAGGATGAATATTGCCAGGCTGTTAGAAAAATGAGTCACCAAGACTAAGCCGAGTATTATTCTTATCCTTGGGTGCAGTTTCAGTAAGTCATCAATCAGCCATCAGGAATGGGTCAGTGATATTTTTATCCATTCTAGCCAGGTGGTATCGATTGTGTATGTAGCATCCTGTTCCAGAATGCTTACTCAGGAACTGAAGTGGAGCTTGTCCTTGCCTGTATGACTCCCAACTTTCATTAGATTGGCTCAGGACAGGCTGCCTTCACCCATTTCAGGACGTGAAACATTGAATCTCCGCCAGCACTGAAACCTAATGCTACAGGCGTGCTGCATTGTTGAAGGTGCTGTCCGTTATTTAAAGTATAAAACCAAAGGGTTGCCTGTGTTTTGTTTTGAGTGAAATGTTTTATTCCTTGAAGCAAAAATGTTCTGTGTATTTTAAACAAAAACATAAACTGCTTTCCAGCAACTCATCCGATGAGGAATCGGAGTCCTCAGCCACGCATTCGCAAGGTAAGTTGATAGACATGAGTGAGTTCATGCTTCAAAGGTGGCTAAGTAGTCCACTACAATCTTCTTCAGCTTGACTTTCATCTCGATACTTATCTGCCCCTCAGTCCTAATTGCTTCTAAGATATCCTGGTGCAGACTTTTCAATTGAGCCAGGAAGACAGGCTTGAACTTTGAGATCTTGCTAGGCTTCATTTTTATCTAAGCGGCGTCAGATACCAGCATAAATTACTGCTTTTCAATAGTCAAGGGAACATATTGCTCTTGTTTGAGCAGATCACCTGTTTAGGTGGACATAATAAGCAAATCCCCATGGCACTTTGTTTGAAGAGTGGGGTTTGTCCTAGATTCTGTCTGACAATTAGCCCTCAGCAACCAAAATCCATTTGTTGGAAATTCATGTCATTGTTGTTTGTGGACATTTGTGAAACCATGCTCTTGTGTTTTTCTACAAACAATAACTCCATGTCAGTAAGTGATTCATTGGCCGAGTCTTTGCTGTGATTGAGCCAGCATTACTAGAAGTAAAATAGTACTTGGCTGATGTTTTTCAATCCTTGCCTGTATTCATTTGAACTATGATTGACCTTTCCACATGCTCATCTTTTTGCTGGGCACGTGTATTTTGATCTGTTTTTCTAATCTACATCACCAGAAGTGTGAAGGGTAAATGCTATCACACCCATTTCCTGCTATGAAGTTTGTTTACTGATACCTGGCCAAAGTGCTAAAATTAAATTTGAAATTGAAAGCGGCACTTAGGTCCAATGCTTCTTATTTCTAGGGGGTTGTACCCCAGAGGACCCTCCAGATGTCCCCACGCAAGGAATGCATGCAAATTGCCTGGGAAGTTGAAACTTCCAGTGGGCAATTTTCCTGCACTAGGAACGATCCAATTTTAGTTGGAGATTCTGTGGTTTTGATTTGTTTTAGCAGAATAGTTTAGATTAAAATGACTTCTAACTTCTGGATAACTATGGTACCCCTTCCCCCATCCCCATTACAGCTCCCTGACAATTCCCCATCCTTCCAACTCCCTCCTGTCACCTGATTGACTATCTGACTGTCCCCTCATGCACGGACCTCACGCGCTTTGCTTGTCTAAGGTTACGCATGAAGAATGCTTGCTTAAACGGGAATTGTAGATTGGGCAGCAAGAAGCTGTACCACAAAACAAATTGATTATTAAATGTGCAGGGGAAAAAGAAGATTTATCTTTTATTAAACGCAAATTGCTGTTCAGTTATTAGGCTGTGAAATTTGCTAAAATCGTAAGGTATCAAAAGCCTCCATTTGCAGCTGAAGTTCTTTTATTCATTCGTGGGACATGGGCGTTGCCGAATGGCCAATATTTATTGCCCCATCCCTAGTTGCCTGAGGACAGTTGAGAATCAACCACATTGCAGTGGCTCTGGAGTCGCATGTAGACCAGACCAGGTAAGGAAGGCAGATTTGCTACTCTAAAGAACATTATTGAACATGGTGGGGTTTTTCCGACAATGTTTCATGGTCATCAGTAGATTCTTAATTGAGGTGTTTTTTTCTTAGTTAGTTTATGGTGACTTTGTTGTATCTGACAATGGATAGAGGTAGCATATCTCCTAGTATAACCTTGGATTGACACATTGCACCCTGCTAGCTTCTGAGCTGATAATTTTTTAATTCAAATGTATTTCTAATTCATTATTGGGATGTGGCCGTTGCTGGCAAGGCTGGTATTTAATACTCATACCTAATGATTGTTAGACCGTTCCAGAGGATAGTTAATAATAAATTATATCACTCTGAGACTGGAATCACAAGTCCAGACCTAATGAGGACCATTTGTTGCTCAGTTTTCTTCTTAACCGATCACTTTTTCAATTCTGTTTACAGATTTTTATTTGTCAAACTGAATTCGGACCCTCAAAGCCCTGTGGTGGAATTTGCCCTTGTAATTTCTAGTACAATAATATAACCATTACGCTATGGAACTTGATTTACATACAGTAATTTGAATACGTGTGTTTTTTAATCTTTATTGTGTCTGTGTAGTATGCTAAAGCTGCATCTATTAATTCTTGGCTTGTCACTTGCTGCATTTTTAGTAATATATGGAGTGTTTATAATATCCTTGTGCAACTTTAAACTTTAATAACTTTAGATGTGTGCATGATGGAAACAAAATATAATGAAAGTATGAAGGGGATTTTGTTTCCACGTTCACCGTGAATGTTCACAAAAGGCACCGTAGACAGAAAATTCTGTGTGAGCTAGAAAATGGGGATCTCTGGGCGGATTCTCGTTTTCAGATTTCCAATCTAGGAAATTCGGGAACCTCATTTCAATACATTAACATCTCATGAGCAGGCTGTATCCTCATTTCCCCACCCTTATATTAGGAATTCCCTCACTCTGTCCCATGATGGGACAGCGGTGCAGTTTACAACTATTATTTAGAAATGAAAACTAGTTGACGGGAACCTACCAGGAGCACGTCGATAAGTATAAGTCTCAGGAGGAGGGTGGGGGCAGGGAAGAGGGACGTGGCTGGGCAGGACCGGGGGGTATGCTGGGGAGGGGGTGCTTCAGTTTGTGAGATCCTTGGGGGCGGTTTCCCTACGTGGGATGATGTTTCCTGGTAGTGTGGTTAGTCTCTGGGAGGAAGGTGTGTGTCCATCTCCATGGAGACGAGCAATTGCTATTTTATTTTTAGTTTTTAAAGTCAGGGTACTGTTTGGAAAGCAGTGTTGGCTCTGTCAGGTCCTGTCCACTAGTCTGACGGTGTGAGACACTCCTCCAGCATTACGTTTAACTAAGTGCTGGAAAATCCGGAAAAAAGTTGGCTCTGCTGCATGTCTGTTTTCAAACACTCGGGGTGGCGGAATCAAAACTTTCCCTCTTGTTTATGGAGTTTTTTAAGTTCATGTCACTTAAATAAATTGAGCAGCAAGGGGCGAATGTTCATCTGATATTACAACTTGGAAACTGTGTTGTTTTAAAACTTTATGAATTATACTTTCAAATGCCATTTACAATTTGTTTGATGCATCCAAAGCTTTTGATTCAGGGCTATGCTTGGAGGTTCCAGTACTTGTGAGCTGAGGATTCAAAAGGTTTACTTGCAGGATACGTATGTATGTGTGGAATGTTGTATGTGTGGAATGCTGTACATATTTACCCACCCCTGCCAACATAAATGTGTATTTTATACATTTTTACTTTTGTTTCATCTTGAGTGAGAAAGGATTGCTAATCATGCACAGTTGCAGAAGCCTTTCAATAATGAATGAGCTGGTAATCGTGAAACAGGGTCAAAGGTTGACACCATGCACTGGGTTTACCCACTGTAAGCAGCTTTTCAATCACACTGCAAGAACTAAAGATTTTAAAGTTCTTATTCCTCGTTCCTTTCCCAAAGGTGTCCCTGGGAAGGTTTAATGCGTGTCAGGTACAGTCTGATACACATCCACGTGCCTGTTTATTAAAACAGCTGATTATTATTTTTTGATAGGATTCAGTTCACCACTTGATTGTGTTCTTGGCATGCCCACGTATTAGCACAAGCAACACACTAATGGGGGAAGAAAAGCACTGCCCCATTTTTCCCAGGTATAAACGTAAAGTTTATTTATTAGTCACAAGTAAGGCTAACATTAACACTGAAATGAAGTTACTGTGAAAATCCTCCATTCGCCATTCTCTGGTGCCTGTTCAGGTCAATGTACCTAACCAGCATGTCTTTCAGACTTTGGGAGGAAATCGGAGCACACGGAGGAAAGCCATGTAGACACGGGGAGAATTTGCAAACTCCATACAGACACTGACCCAAGCCGGGAGTTGAACCCGTGTCCCTGGCGCTGCGAGACAGCAGTGCTAACCACTGTGCCACCGTGCGACGTGTTGAGGATAACATTGCTGCACCATCCCTGTAGCCGTGGCTGTGACTGGCAGGTAGCACACATCAAGCAGCTAACATGGGTTCTCCCTTCCTGTTAGCCAGGCTCTTTTTCACATACAGCATTGCAATTCCATATCTTTTTCTTTTGAAACTTCGCTTTTAATTCCCATTGAATAATCATAATGTTAGAAGATAATTATTTGTTGCAATGACACGTTAAGTGAGTCCAGGCTGTCAGAGAAGTTGATGAATTGCTGCTTCGTTTCCCAACTGAAAAATTTCACAACCCACAGTGATAAACAGAAGAGTGTTGTATGGTTTAGATTTTACTGTGTGGACATAGTGTGTAACAAAACTAAGCATGTGCATTACAGATATATCTTATAATCTAAACTCTTATGTCTTGCCCAAGGTAAGTAGCAATGAAATGGGAAGGGGGCAGATAGAAAACAAAAGGTCAAATGCTTTCACAGTAGCTGAAGATGCCTTCATTATATTGGGTAGGAAGGAGAAGAATTGAGTACTGATCTCCCACTCACAATGAGGGCACAGAGAGTGTTATGATCCTTGGCCGGACCCCAAGCTGTTGGTGTGATCCGATTAGATCAACAAAGCAGGCAAAGTTTGAGATTCGTGACACTTGCCCAATGAACAAAGCCACAAGAGCCTACGTATTTTGAACAAACAAAACTAATCTTTACTGTACAAGGTCAGAAAGATGAAACAATTTACTATATCTATCTTTATAGCCCAACATTCAGGGTTAATATGAAATGCTTATGAATCAACAAGTACACTGTAGTCAAACGCACCATACTGCAAATTAAATGATGTGACCAAAACAGATTCCACAGATTCCTCAACATCTCACTCAGATGTAAATACTACTGAGTCAATCAATTTCACTCAAACTCTGCCTCTCTCAGGAGGGATTCCGATCTTCATTTTTGAAAGTCTCACCTTGGAATTCTCTCTGCATGTTGCGCCACCTCAGGTGTCTTGATCAATGACCCATCTTTCAGAGTTTCAATCTTCTCTCCAGAGATTCCATTCCCCTGGATTTGCGAGTTGACGCTCAGGCATCAAATCACAAGCACAACTTCAGATCTTTGGCTGTGCCGAACTTGACTGTACTGCCCCAACAGGATACCTTCATCCCAGTAGCCTGCAGCTTACAGTCACCAATCTTGGATCCTTGAATCCTCAGGGCTTTTTCTGAGCCCACTTCATGTAAATTCTGCTTCTTTCTATGCTCCTCATTTTTTCTCAGTTGGGACCTGTTCCTGTCTCCTGTCTCTGCCCTGTATCTGGGACTTTCTTTTTGGTTCTCTCCGTTCCCTCTCCTTGCCTGCTACCTAGGAAACAGTGCTCCTGATCCAGGTTTTTGCACCCTTTTTGTTTTCTATACGTTTGACCTGAAGAACATAAAATGTGGAACTGCCTTTGCAGCCATCTCCTATCTTAGGCGTGCACAGGGAGTCCAAGATCCATTGGAGGTTGAAGTTCCCAACCTCCAAGCACAGCATGTAAGGTGAGTTTGGGTTTCATAGTCAAGTGTCATATGAAAGAAAGAGAAGATTTGGATGGCCCAACATAGCTTTTAATCAATTATATATGTGGATTTCTCTGGCTTCTGTTAGTTTAAGATTGACGAACTATCAGTCGACAGTTGTTTTATATGGAATAGATTCTGAGAGTTGGAATCAGAAATTTCATTACAGAAGGATTTTCATGGCTACGTTTTCACTGGAGCTCTATAAAGTCCTGTTACTTTACATTCTCTCAGCCTCCTCTTTCATAGTTGCCTGTGTTTAATTCCCTATGGCATTTTATCAACTTTTGCGATTAAGTATTCTTTATCTAATTTATTTTTGGAGGGGAAAAATAAGCCTTTTTTTAATCTCTCTCTTCCTTTAGTTTTTGCCTCCATGCCATAGATAGATCTGCACTGGCCATTGTATCATGTACTCCTTCTGAAATTTTTTTGAGCACTTTTGTCAAGTTATCTGTAGGCTTTCTTTGAATAATGACAATGCACTTGATCCTCTGAGAGAAGATGGGGGTCCATGAATTGCACTATAAGAAGGGGGAATATCTGTGTCTTTATTCATAAAGAAAATGGTTTGCTTATGATAATTTAAACTCCATGAAAATGTTAAGGGCCAGAACTTCAATTTCACTGCATCTGCGCACACTCGTACAACACTGAAATTTCCATTTCATGTATGCTGCTCACATGACCTCCTCTAACGTAAACATAACTTGCGTTCATTTTAACATGCAGCTCTTACAATTCACATCATTAATTTCCCTGTGATCTTTGAAAATGCAACAGTTGTCCATAAAATCATGTCATTTCACCACTAGACATTTTGCAGATAATTCCAATGCTTCCAAACTATAAAGTTAAGTCTTTGATGTCACTGGGTCATAACATTTTACTTTAGTAAGTGCCTGAGAGGCAGCAAAATGCTTAGTGAAATGTGCTGCATTGGCAAAACTTCAATTAGCTAAGTATTTTTCTAGTATAGAACCTAATCGATACAGATAGCACATTGTGATATGGTATGCGCGTGAAACACAGTATGTTAAGTTAGTGGACCTGCTCCTTACTGAGTATAGGATCAACCTGACGTGAGTTGATGGTGACAAAATACTTCAAATGGATTGCTCCTTCAATAAGTAGAAGGGAGAACTTGTGAGCTGTGATTTTTTTTTTAAAGGATTATGGCAAGATTATTGAACTAGGAGGTCATTGATAACTATTTTGGGATAAAGTAATAATTCTCATACTCCATCTTGCCTAATTACTGCAGTCATGCTCCAAATCTCTTTCAAAGCACAAAAATAAAACCACAGTGACTGGGCACAACATCTGATCAGGTATTAACAATCTAAAGTCAATATTTTCTTTACTTGTGAGGCCAGTAGCTTTATTTGCCAGTGCATTAAATATGGCTAGGTTTAACTTTAAGGGGGATGGCACAGTGGTTAGTACTGCTGCCTCACAGTGCCAGGGGGCTGGATTCAATTCCGGCCTCAGGTCACTGGCTGTGTGGAGTTAGCACATTCTGTCCATGTCTGCATGGGTTTCCTCTCTCAACAGTCCAAAGATGTGCAGGTTAGGTTGATTGGCCATGCTAAATTGACACTAGATTAGCAAAGTAAATATGTGGGGTTACAGGAAGAGAGGTTGGGTGGGATTGTAGTTGATTGGTTAGGCCTCACTTGGAATACTGTGTCCAGTTCTGGTCGCCGTACTATCGGAAGGGTGTGGAGCCCTTGGAGAGAGTGCAGAGGAGGTTTACCAGGATGCTGCCTGGTATGGAAGGACTGTCTTATGAGGAACGATTAAATAGACTGGGGTTGTTTTCCCTTGAAAGACGTCGGCTTAGAGGGGATCTAATAGAGGTGTATAAGATTATAAGGGGTATAGATAGAGTAAATGGCGGTAAACTTTTTCCACCTTCAGAAATGGATAGGACGAGGGGTCATGGCCTTAGGGTGAGGGGGGCTATGTATAAGACGAATATTAGAGGGCAGTTTTTCACACAAAGGGTAGTGGGGGTGTGGAATGCACTGCCGAGTAAGGTGGTGGGAGCAGGCACGCTGGGGCTGTTTAAGGGTCTCTTGGACAGCCACATGAGCGGTATGCAGATAGAGGGATATAGTAGGACTGTTTAACTATGGCTTTTTTCCCACAGGTAATTCGGTCCATACTTGACCAACAAGGAGCATGCATTCGGCAGGTGGTGCAAGGACAGCTCTTGGATGTTGATTCATGGGTTGCCTGGTGCTTCATGTCGTAAATGAGTGCTTTATGTGGACCATCTGAAGGGCACCATGACAGCTCAGTGACTATCGCTGTAGCTGTGCAGACACTTGTAATTGGGCCGGTGTCTGCGGGAGTTTGCGCGTCCTCCCCGTGGTTGCGTGGGTTTTCTCCGGGCGCTCCGGTTTCCTCCCACATCCCAAAAATTCGCTGTTAGGCTGATTGGGAAACAAATTGTCCCTACATTGAGACCCTTCCATATTAGGAATAACCTAAAATTTGAATAGGATAATGGAATTGTTACTATATAGTTATGACAGCGGCGCGGGCTCATTGGGCCGAAGGGCCTGTTTCCCGTGCTGTGTTGCTCTAAGTCTAAGATATAGACTGAGCTGAATGGCTTCCTTCTGCACTGTAGGAACTCTATGATTCTGTGTCTATTTATAAAATAGATCTAATACTCAGTGCATGTGCCAGATAGTACAAATTTAGATCTGTAGGGATAAATGCAATAGGCTGCATCAACTCCTGCACTGTATTGTCAATTTCTGATGTTAAGAGCTCTAACTTTTATAAAGTTCGGTATTTTCCACTTTATTTCATTCTCATGGTGATGTAATTCAATTATTTTATTTATATCTTTACTGAATTTTATATTTATCCCTGATCTCTGTCTCCTACCCTTCAATAAGAAGTCTGGCAACACCAGGTTTAAGTCCAACAGATTTATTTGATAGTAAACTCACAAGCTTTCGAGGCTTTCCTGACAAAGAGGATAGTCAGACTTCTTACTGTGTTTACCCCAGTCCAATGCCGGCAACTCTACATCATCCTACCCTTCAATCCAGTGCTGCAAGGTTGCCTCCATTTCTGTACATTTTTACATTCTTTTATGTAGGTTTTTCTGAACTTGCTTTATACTTTTGCCATATTGTGAATGCTGCCACAGAATGGAATGTGTGAACATTAGTTAACCTTTAACTTTGTACTTCTTTCATATAAAATGGTTCTGTGTACAGACAGTAATACTTGTTGAAATCATACAATGTGGTCTTTCACGCTAACGTTCAATTTTACTCTGGTATTGACTCTAGTGCATTAAGCAGACTTTCTATTCACAGATTCAGCTTTTGTTTCCATCTTCTATTACTTGAGGGAGGGATGCTCTTGGGGGTTTAGGAAGTTGTGCAATGATTTCAGATAATATGCTGGATAAGGGATTAAATTTAAATGTTGTGCTAGCTTGGGTGTGTTTTAAATTAATGTCTTTTTAAGGTTTCAAGGTTTGGTCATTTTATCATCTTGTCTACAGTAAATTATCTGTTGCAAACATTTAGTCTGCTTGAAAAATCCCCAGAATTGAAGTTGGAGATTAAAATAATTACTATTCTTTGCAGAAAATCAGTCTGATCGTGACTCAAGTACCCATGGTTCTAGAATCTACATTTCTAAGTATGGTTTGCGATATAGTGAATTTTGACGATTGAGTTTTATCTTGATACATTCAGTTTTTCATCTTTGTCTATCTTCATTTTAAAAAAAAAGTTCCAAATAAATGTCATAAAGAAGTAGGATTGCATACAAATTGATGGGTTACTGAGAGCATGCATGGGGAATTTTTTTTTTTTTGAAACTTTATTCCAATCCAATCAAGTCAAATTAATTCCAATTCAGAGTCCCAACAAATTGGGACATTCCCGATCCAAGCTGACAGGACAGGGCTCTCGCCACCTGTCTTGGGCTTGATCTACATGATCCAAGTTGATTGGAGTAGGTGTGGCTCCTCCTCCAAGGCTTGATCTTATTTGCATCTTAGCCAAAAGGCCGAGATGCCGCTTTAAAAAATTGCTTCAGATGAAGCTGAAATGTAACCTAATGACTTCAACCAAGTGCAGTATGGGGAGGATTACTTTAAAAAAAAAAAGACATGTCCAAGTTTTTCATCAAAGTGGCCTGATGAGTGCAAGACTGTCCTATAGAGAGGACAACAGCTATTTTTGTGAGAAGAGAATACTGACTGGTTGTCAAGTGGACCCTAGTAGTGGAGTTACCATGGAGAGTGTACCAATTGATGGTGACTTATGGATAACTGCTAATTGGCTGGAATTTTACTGACAGGAATGACTCATGGAATGGAATGGAATTCTATGGGCAGGATTTTACGGGCCTTGCCTGAGTGAGGTTGTAAAATATGACATTGTTTTAAAATTTAAATTTGGGTCAAACTGCCTGGTTTGAATCATAGGATCCCTGCAGTGCAGAAGGAGGCCATTCAGCCCATCCAATCTGCACCAACAACAATCCCACCGAGGCCCTATCCCAATAATCCCATATATTTACCCTGCTAGTTCCCCCGACACTAAGAGGCAATTTTAATGTGACCAGTCAAGCTAACGGATACATCTTTGGGCTGTTGGAGAAAGCCAGAGCACCTGAAGGAAACCCATGCAGTCATAGGGAGAACATGCAAGCTCTACATAGACAGTCGCCCAAGGGTGGAATCAAACCTGGGTCCCTGGTGTTGTGAGGCAGCAGAGTTTGCCACTGTGCCAGCTATGTGCTGCCTCTTGTTAAGTTGTTCCCCTGGGGAATAAATCGGTGAATGTCAGTCACTTATTTTGTTTAGCTGTTGTTTCCCCTTTTATACTGGCATTCATGCAAAGTGTCCTGATGAGCGCAAAATTGAAAAGTTTTGACGTGTCTGTTTTTTTCAGCAATATGAAAGAAAATTTGTGTTATAAGAAGAGGTCTGCTCAACAAGTCTCTTCCTTTCATGAAATAAATACAACTGACTCCAGTGTAAACCAGTTTTTAATCTGTAAAGGAACCTTTATTCCCATAGAATTGTATAATGTTACAGAATGGAAACTGGCCATTTGGCCCATGAAGTCTAAGTATATGATTTTCTTTGTTAGGTACCTGATCTAATCCCACATTCTTGTGAAGTCACCATTGCCTTTGTTGTAAGCTATTATTGAATTTACAGATTCAATATTCATTTGTGGCGAGGTGTTCCCCATTCTACGAAGAAAATTTAGTCACCATTTAATTTTTGTGATTACCATGAAGCTATATTCTTAAAACTTGCTTTGTGATCAACCCAACAAATCTAATATAACTGCTAACCAGCTAGAGCAAAAATGTTGCATGTGTGGGGCTGGAGGGGAAGAAATCGAGTAATGCCAGTCCACAATATGTTGAATAACTTCATATCATGGAATTTTTTTGTGTTTAGTTCCTACAGAATGCAAAGTTTCAGTTCATTTCCCCTTGCTTCCATGTAACTTATATTCACGTTGCTTGACTTGAATTACCAATTGATTCCATGTATCAGGGGTGTTATTGGAGCCTCTGTTTTCCACGGCACAGGGTTTGTACACTGAAATGAAGATTTCTCACTGCTGTGTTCCTCCGTTCAGCCTTTTGTCTTTTTCTGCGACGTGGAATTGTGCTCCCAGCATCTCTGGCAGCAAAACAAAGAAAAAAATGTGAAGATCTGTTAGGAATAGGGCCAAACTTTGAACTTCTGAGCTTCAATTACCAAATATTAAGTCGTACAAGCAGTTGACCTGACCTTTTCAATGACACTGGGTTCCACGGGTGGAGCTTGTTGAAAGCAGGAAGAGAAACCATTAAAACTATTTTCTGGCTGCAACTTGCAACCTCAATTGGCCTTCTCTCTACCTCAGTGGTAAAACACAATTGAAATAATGATGTTGGATTGTCACAAAATCTGAATTGGATAAATAATCTGCAGCTAAACCAGGAACAAAAGATGCTTTGTTTTTGAACAACTCATTTTAAAGACCTAATGATTTTAATACTTCTCCTTTTAAGACTTCTGATATTCTCCACAGAACTGAATTATTGGAGAATCTCCTATTCCACGCACTTCAGTTTAAAGCTTAACGTGGATGTGGTGTGGATTTTGTTTGTTTGAAATCTTTAACCCTGCTGCATTTGAGTCTGGAGATGGACAAGTTCCTGGGACAGCTTGCTAAAGAACTTTAACTCACACTGTAAGAGTTCATAGAATAGAACCGACTGTCATTGGTCCCTTCATTGGGATGGGTAAAACACTCAGATGACACAGACCTTTTTTTTAAAAAAAAAGAAAAAATTCTTGTTCCTTAGTGGATGGAATTTGTTGGGAGCAGTCTTGCCAGAATTTGACAGTGTTGGCTCCCGTGAGGGAAAAATGGAGTGAATTGCTCTGATGGCTCCAGTGTAATTTCTGACTAGTCTTGAGTCTCACTGACACAACTTTTTATGGTCATGATGCAATACAGTAGTTGTCAAGTCAAATAGTCACAACCATTGCTGTAAAATTTACAGCTGAATGTACAGATTCCCTGCCCACCTTCACATTTTCTCCCAGTCCATTGTAAAACCAGAATGTTGAGCCAGAGAAATAGTGGCTTAACCTCTTGTTTCAATTTCTCATCTGATGTGGTGGCTGGGACATATCTATGTGGAGCACGGATCTTGAGGGAATATTGAAATCTGGTGCAATTCTGCACCTCCTACTGGTTGTAAGCAGGAAAATTGCTACCTACGTGTGGCCCAACTGGAGAAGATGAAAGATAAGGTGATGTTCTCTCAGGACAATCTCTGAATTGTTTTAGAATCACAGAACCCTACAGTGCAGAAAGAGGCCCTTCGGCCCATCGAGTCTGCACTGAACACAATCCCATCTCGGCCCATTCACGCATCAGTAATTTGGATGAGTGGATCAAAAGCAATATTTTCAAGTTTGCTAACAACATGAAACTTGGTGGGAAGGTGAGTGGTGAAATTGAAGTTGAGGCTTCAAGGTGACTGAGACAAGTTACTTGGTCCATTTTGGATGGGGAAACAATATTTAAATAGAGACAGACTGGTTTGGCGGCATTCTCCTATTTTGAGGCTTAAGTTCTGTGGTGGGGCAGGAATGTGAAGTGCCTCCCAATGTTTCCCTGCCAGCTTTTATATTTTCCAGCTCTGATCTTGTTAATTATGTGCTCTGGATATTTCATGCCATATTCACTTGTGCGGTGTGCTTTGATGGCACGTAGTTCACCATCATGTGCAGATGCCATATTAAAAAAAGTACCCATCGTTGACCCACTGTTGAAGAAAGAGGGTGGATTGCCTGAAAATGAAGTTGAATTTCCAGGAACACACTGAAGCTGGTAGATGGACCCTCTCCAGGGTACCTAATCTAGAAGGCCAACATTATCATTCAGGGGCCAACTTTGGTTGCAATCAGTAACACGGTTGCAAATTGCGCAAGAATTTTCCCCATTTTCAGGTTCTCTTTAACCCTACCTGTTTTTGCTCAAGCTTATTTGCGTATCACCTAAGAAAAAATCTGCCGTGAAATTAGACGGAGCTTTCCTGAATAATTTTTCCTAAATGTCTTTATCTTTGTGGCCAAAATAATGTTGTAAAGGACTGACTTGGTGCAGTCTGAAAATGCTGACAATTCACCGCGTGAGTAATCTGATTTTAAATGGTTGACTTTGTCCTTGAAAAATATTTCAGCTTATTTAGGCACAGTAGTTGTTTCTTTGTAAGTTAAAATGCTCAATACCTATGTATTTGGTAAGTGCTCTTGTTCCCAAAGGAACTAGTTTAATTTTAAGGTAAGGACAAATTACTGGGGATGCTGGAAAATCTCAGCAGGGCAGCATGGACACGTTGAGCCAAAGGGCCTGTTTCCATGCTGTAAACCTCCATGACTCTCAGTATGTCTGACAGCATCTGTGGAGAGAGAATAGAGCCAACGTTTCGAGTCTGGTTGACTCTTTCTAAGTGGTATAAGTCTCATCGTGTTTTCCTTGTCTTCAGCTCTGAAGGTTCATCCAGGCTCGGAACATTGGTTCTGTTCTTTCTCCACAGATGCTGTCAGATCTGCTGAGATTATCCAGCATTTTCTATTTCAATTTTAAATCCCCTCAAAAGCCTGAAACGGGTGCAGTTGGTGGAAATTTGCAATGGCAACTAATTTGATTTGAAGCTATGGGTGCAGCTGGCTTCAAGTGTGACATTTTCTTGCCTAGTGCAAATAACTGCAGAAACTTCACTCAAAATTCCACCACTTCTTGCTGGATTTATGCTGATTTGAATAAGTTGCAACTAGAAAACTCTCATAACCAAGCAGAGACTCCATGGTGATGGGTGTATTAAATCTGTAGCTACTAGCTGAAAATAATATTGCAAAACCTGCCGTCTCGTGCTGGTGTAGATATTGACTTACATCTTGCAGTCTTTAATGCATGTTTCTTTTTTTTCCCAAGAGTTGCCAGAAAACTGGACGGATACAAGAGAATCACTCCAGGAAGGAATGATATTTAACCTCAAGTATTTAGGCATGACTCTGGTGGAACAACCAAAAGGGGAAGATATGTCATCTGCCGCTGTCCGAAGGATTGTTGCTATGGTAACGTACCATTTTGTCTACATTTTTTTGGTTGGTTTAGGGTACAATATTTAATGCTGAAAGCAATTGGTAACAGCTTTGACGGCTTTGGTCGTTCAGACTCATCTCGACAGGGATTGATCCCAGCTGTACAAGATCTCACTGAGGCCCTTACGCAGGATAAACATATTAAAATTGTCCTTAGCTACTGTTTATATTGGCAACTGTAACTGAATTACTGACACGAATAAAAATGACTCCACTCCTTCCAAGTCTAAGCGAACTTAAAAGCCCCCAGAAAAAAAACAACTTTGGCAGAATTGGAGCAATATAAGTTGGCATTGTTACATTTCTTTCATAAATGTGGAGATAAAATGTCCAATGGAAATATTAAAAATAAGAACATTATTTGCAGCGTTAACATGGGGACTGTTATTGGCCACATAATAGTCTCAGCCTCCTCATTCGACCCACCACCCTGCTTCTATCTGGGCACTGCACTTGGTCTTCACTCCCAGTGCACAGTACCAGCAGAAGGTCAATGATTTGGCTTCCATAGAATCCCTACAAGTGTAGAAGAAGACCGTTCAGCCCATCGAGTCAACTTCGACTCTCCAAAAGAGCATCTTGCCAGGCCTGCCTCTCTATCCTATCCACGTAAACCCACACCTTTACCATGGCTAATCCACCAAACCTACACATCTTTGGACTGTGGAAGGAAACTGGAGCACCCAGAGGAAACCACGCAGACACAGGCAGCACAGACAGTGACCCAAGCCAGAAATCGAATCCAAGTCCCTGGAGCTGAGAGATGACAATGCTAACCGCTGCGCTGTCTGCTTCTGAATATTTAAAAAAAAAAAAAAATTTGTGGAAGTGGTTTTCAGTTTTTTAGTTTTGCAATACATCTGATAGCCAGCTAACAGTCACTGAGGAATGAATAAGCCTTTTTTTGGTCATATCTTTAGCTTTTTGCAGTGTGTAACTAATCCAAAGCTCAAGTGTCTGATATTGACATTTTAAAGAGTGGAATTTTCCTCACTTTTAGCCGAGGTGGCAAAAACTGGCTTTGCTGATTTATTTTCCTTTTTAACACTTGCTCCAAAAAAGAAATCAAGTCCCACAATGTCATACTAGCACTTTTGGCTCCTGAAAGATCAGGAAGGAATGCAGTGGTGAGGGGGGAAGAAAAAGACAAAGGAGAACAACTACACTACAGACTCGCAACGGTCATAGAACCCGCAGTGCACCCCCCCCCCCCCCCCCCACACACACACACACACACACACACACACACACACACGTTGTTGTGAATAGACAGCGCCCCTGTAGATTGAGGCTTTCTCTATATTAGTCCATTCTTTGTACTGTCATGTCAGATTATTCCCCGTGGCCACACAGTCAGAGAGACTTTCTTGAGAGCGGGCGAGGGAGGTGGGAAGCTGCCTGATAATATTTCCTTGATGTGTTACATTTATTGGCATTATGGAGACAGGGTGGGTGACATTTCAGGAACAATCAAGTGGGGAAATCTTGTTGGCACAAAAGCCATCTTGAATCTCCCACTCTATTTTACTCAGCCATTCTGCCTGCCGATACCATGTTTGGCGGGGTGGGGAAAGTGGCGGGAAGAGAATCCCCAACACAGTGTCGTCCCCCCCCCCCCCCCCCCCCAAATCTGTAATTGATATCAAACATGTATAGGAATAGTTGTTTGCAATTAAAGTACTGAGAATTTGAGAGAGTGCCAAAGTTCCTGCCTGTAAAGAAAGATCAACAATTTTAGTGAGCCCCTGAACCTATTATCCATTAAAGTGCAACATTGACACATATTATCTTTATAGTTGTCAGGTTCTGTGGCTGAGTTGGTTAAAGCGCCTGTCTAGGAACCGGAAGATCCTGGATTCAAATCCTAGCCGAGCTTTAATCCCTTTCAAGAAGTCTATTACTTTAGCTGGACTACCTCTAATTGAGAAGAGAATTAATTTCTTGTGCATACAATGTAATAGCCACATTTTGGTACTGTATAGGTTTGGATGTTGCATTATAATTGTACGATTTTGTTTCCCACACAGGCCAAAGCAAGTGGAAAAAAATTCCAGAAAGTCTCTCTGACTGTGTCGCCACGGGGAATAATTCTACATGATGGTACAAGTAATGAACTGATAGAGAACGTCTCCATCTACAGGTACAAAGCATTCCCGGTCAAACACTTGCTTTAGACACAATTGAATGGTGGAAGATAGGCAGGTTGTTGTGGAAATCTCACAATCACTTAGGATTTTTTTTTGCTAAATGAGGAAAAATACTGGAAGTACTCAGTGTTACTGTCAACCTTTTGAAAAGAGAACAGATCAGTTAATGTTTTGGGTTTCAACCCTTCTTCACAACCAGTCCCTACTGAAAAGGTGGCTGTGTTTATATGAAAAAACAAGCTTTGATTTTATTTTATTTGTTTGTGGGATGTGAGCATTGTTGGCTGGGTCAGCATTTATCACCCTTCTGTGAAGGTATTCAAGAGTCAACAATATTGCTGTGAGTCACATCTAGGCCAGACCAGGTAAAGATGACAGATGCCCTTCCCCGAAGGGCATTAGTGAACCAGATGGGGTTTTTTTTTTAAATAACAATTGACAGTAATTTCATCGTCATCATTAGACTCTAAATTCCAAATTTTTATTGAATTCAAATCTCACCATTTGCCGTGATGGGATTTTCAAACCCCAGTCCGCAGAGCGTTACCGTAGGTCTCAGGATTACTAGTCTAATGACAATACCATTTCACCACCGCCTCCACTTCGTGCATTAATCTTGATAAAACCCAAAGGGTAATACCCTTGACTTCCAGGAAAGGAAAATGGTCGTCTTTTTGATGATTGTGTGAAGATTTGGAAGATCAAATACAAATACTGGAAACAAAAATAAGTGAGTGTCAAACCGTAAAACTGAAGTGTAAATTTTCTGCTCATTAATAAATGTTCCCACAGATTGCAATGCAGACTGGGAAGCAAATTTCAGTGAGGAATGATTAGAGTATTGTTGAATGCCTGTGTGTTCATACTGAATGCACTGCCCCATGGCTTTACACTACATCCTAAGAATGGCTTGGAAGCTGTGACAGTGTAGTTATTTTCTCGAGAAAAGGCATGGGAGAGCTCCTGTACCTATCCTGTGGATACAACTTAACATGTAGGCATTCAGTTAGTGGAGAATTTCAGAATAACAGTTTAAAGTAGTTTAATTCTTGACAACAGCCCCCTCCCATCCCTCCATTGTTAGCAAAATAGCGGCTGCGTTGCAAGCATGACTTGTTGCTTTGTTAACTAATCCAAGACTCTTACAAAAGTCTCTGCATTAAACGGAGACCGTAATCTGCTACTAACAATCGTGGTCTGCTTTCACGGTAGTGGAATACTGTTATTTATATATGGTAAGGATATAATTTTTGGGAGAAAGATAGACTGCAGTGACTGTTTGTTTGTCTTGCTTCTGACTGCTCGATGCATATCAATGAATGCCAAGCTGGATTTCTGAAATTAAAATATTGAATAAAATCAAGATGCCACACGCAATTTAGATCAGTAGCTTGTTGAGCCAAGGAATGACAGGATGTGGGTTCATATTTGCAACTCTCTCTCCAAGCCACATTTATTTCAAAACCTTCACACTTCTTTCATTGGCCACATCTTTACACTGCTGGTATTTTAATTCAGATCCTGGGAGACTGGTGTCAGTGAGTTATCCCCTGATTTAGCAGCACAGTGATTAGCACTGCTGCCTCACAGCACCAGAGACCCAGGTTCAATTCCCAGCTTGGGTCACTGTCTGTGCGGAATCTGCACATTCTCCCTGTTTTCGTGTGGGTTTTCTCCAGGTGCTCCAGTTTCCTCCCAGAGTCCGAAAGACATGCTGGTTAGGTATGTTGGCCGTGCTAAATCCTCCCTCGGTGTATCTGAACAGGCATCAGAATGAGGTGACTGGGGGATTTCCACTGTAACTTCATTGCAGTGTTAATGTAAGCTTACTTGTGACACTAATAAATAAACTTTTAACTTATTACATGCTTTTTAAATCCCGAGACATTCTTAATTCAAACAGAACAATACCCAATAGACTCTGGTTTTCGTTCCTGCATCCCACTCCCACCACCTGCTTCAGGTATTATGCCTTTAAGAAGTAGGGATGCTACCACTATGCCACTGTACCATCTCGCAGCATCTCATTATCTCTAAAATGACTTGACCTTTTTGCCTCTGCCACTTGATTCACATGCAGAATGAACATGAATAATTTTTTATGAAGAACTTTCTGATATCGGCACAGTGGTTAGCACTGCTGTCACAGCGCCAGGGACCCAGGTTCAATTCCTGCCTCAGGCCACTGTCTGTGTGGAGTTTGCACGTTTTCCCATGTCTGTGTGGGTTTCTTCTGGATGCTTCAGTTTCCTCCTACAGTCCAAAGATGTGCAGGTTAGGTGGATTGGACGTGCTAAATTGTTCCTGAGTGTCTGTAGATATGTAGGTTAGGAGGATAAATGGGCCAAATATGTGGGATTAAAGTGGTAAGCTGGTAAGTGTCAATACAGATCGGATGGACCAAATGGCCGCCTCCTGCATTGTAGGGATTCTATGATCAATCTTGAATCTGCCCCATATAGGCCTAAGATCGAGAGCGGGACTTTTTAACCTAAAATCATTAGAATCTGTACAGTGCAGAAAGAAGCCACTTGGCCCATTGAGACAACAATCCCACCCAGCCCCTATCCCTATCACCTCATGCTAATTTCCCGGACAGCTGTGGACTTTAGATCTATATCCTCTGTTCAGAGATCACTCATGTGAAGAGAAATGAAATTATGCAGCTTGTCATTGAATACGTTTTCCTTATCCAGTATCTGTATTTTCACATTCATATCCTCTCTCTTCCATGAGGAATAGACTTGAAATTTTTATTGATGAACGATCTTCTCAGAAGACATTTTTGGCTTAAATCCCACCGTGTGTGTGTGTGTGTGTGTGTGTGTGTGTTCCAGCTACACTTGCCCCAAAAACTGGAAAATCCTGCCTTAGGTTAATGGCCTTTGCGTTATCTGGGCTGTGGGTTCAAACTCCACTCTACAGTTGTCAGCACAAAATCTGTGTGAACGGTCAGTGCTAGGAGCGTGCTGTATTTTCAGATGGGGCATTAAACTGGGGGTCTGTCTTGCCTGCTGGGATGTAAGTGGTCTCGTGGCACTATTTCAAGGAGAAGCAGGCCAGTTCTCCACAGTGTCCTGTCAATCCATATCCCTAAAACGGATTATCTGATCATTATAACGTTGCTGTTTAAGGGTTTGTTGCAAAAATGAGGTGCTCCTTTTTCTACACTGCAACAATAATTATAAAAGTACTTAATAAATTGTTAAGCACTTTTGAGATGTCCTGAGATTGTGACAGGTACTACATCATAAGATCCCAACAGTGCAGAAGGAGGCCATTCGACCCATACTTGAAGGTTCCTTGTAAGAGACCATTATCTGCACATGAGCAAATCCTCACTTGCATTGTTAATCCCACTGCAGAAGCATATCCCACAAAAAAATGTGAGCCTGAAGTTGGCACCTTAATGGGGGCAAGTCAACTTCTAACAATGAAACCATGAGTAGCCATCCCATGCGTATTTACCAGCCAGTCTTCCCTGCTTCTTAGCAACTGAATCTACCTTATTCATTTCAAAGAGATTAAACGTTGTGTTATCTGGTGCACCACTAATCAGAGTTCTCTACCAATCGGAATTTTTGATGTTCCCCTGATATGGTTTACCAATTTACCCAGCGAAAACAATTACAAAATTATCCGGGACCTGCACCTGTATACTGTATTATTTTATACCTTTATGTTTTAATATACTGTTGAAGATAAGTAAAAAGAAATTATGTTCATTACTTCCCAAGTCCTTGCACATCAGTTTATGCTACAGGTATTGTGTTGTATTTCCTTAGTAAATGGCACTCTCAATTAACTATTTTGATTAACTGGCATGTACAGTATCAAAATATTGTACTTTGCACTTTCTGTTATAGAAGTGACTGTATGAATCCACTAGAGGGTGGGACTCCATTCTGCTTACAGGCTTAGTTGTCCAAATACTAAACATCTGAGGACTGTTTACAGGGCATGAAAGGGTCTGACTTGCCCACCTCATTGCACTTGGCCCCATAGCCTTGAATGTTATGGCATGCCACAAGTACACATCCAGGTACTGTTTCGAATGTTTCTTATTGTCTTTTAACTTTTTTTTGTTCATAAACAATGCCCCTTTCTCCTTTACCAGGATATCGTATTGTACAGCAGACAAAGTACACGATAAAGTTTTTGCCTACATTGCTCAGAGCCAGTTAACGGAGACATTGGAATGTCATGCCTTCCTGTGTACAAAGAGAAAAATGGTGAGTTTCATTTTGTTGCTTCGTACTACAAGTCTCCTTTCTCTAAGTATTTGCATCATTCACACCCCGTCTCTCGTGTTAGCGTGGAAGCAAACTAAAACAATTGATTTTACCCTATCACTTGTTTTTGGAGGTTGCCACATCAATGTAAACCCAAATGCCTGGAAGTGATGATAAATATTTGATAGCCCCTCTATTCCTCAATCTATGAGGGAATGACACAAAAGAAGTCAAGGCCAGCATAGGTCAGCCATAATGGTACTGAATGACGGCCTACTGCCGCTTCTATTTCTTGTGTTCTTGTGAATCTCAGGTTCTGTAAAGCTCAGATTAATGGTAATGAGAAAAAAAAAGTGATTCAATTATGTGCTTTGGATTGGGTACCTTTTTTTTGTATCTATGTTGCTACCATCCCTTTTATTCCATCGAGCTATAACTTTTCCGCAAGTCTGTTGTGTAGCACTGTATCAGCTGTCTTCTGAAAGTCCAAATACACCACATCAACAGCCTTGCCCTCGTCAATCCTTCCTGTCACCTTCACAAAAATCTCCAACAATTTAGATTAACACAATTTCCCCTTTAGAAATCCATGCTGGCTCTTCCTCGTCAACCCACAAGTGTCAGATGTGACTACTTATTCCATCCCAAATAATTTTGTTGTAGCTAAATCCATCATTTCAAACCTGTAGAAAGTACTTTGAATTTTAAAGCTGAAAGATATGAAGCCGATTTTTCAATATGTTTACTTGGTTAGAAATGCCACTTGCTCAGTGATTTAATTCTGTGCTCTTTTCTTAGGCTCAAGCAGTGACGTTAACAGTGGCTCAGGCATTCAAAATAGCTTTTGAGTTCTGGCAAGCTGCCAAAGAAGGTGGGTTACAGTATAGTAATTAATTGCTGTGACAGGGTCATCACTGTTAAACTGACTATTTTTGGTATTGTGATCAGTCGCTTCAGATTTACCACAAAATTGTTTTGTTTTTTAAAAGAAAAACCTGCCTAAGCTGAACTTTTGACTTTAAGAAGTTCACATTGATGTAAACATCCTAATCAGGCACAGCATTATAGATAAACTCAACTTGAAAGTTAGATAAAGTTTAGAAACCCAATACTGTACTGTTCCTATGTATAATGAATCCTGATAATTTCCTTCAGGCTAACTGGTTTATAGTCTCTTGCATTTAGTTAGTTTGGCTGTAAGAACTGGAGTGGGACTGCAGGATAGGGGGTGATGTCGAGAGGAGCCAGGGCCTCTGGGGTGTGGCTTGTGAGGAATTGAAGCTTGTGAAGTGGCTCAAGAGGAGGGTGAGTGAGTGGGTGGGTGACTGGGTGGACGACTGAAGCTGGGTGAAGGTAAGGGAGTGTGGGTGATCCCATTCACAATAACAAAAAGAAGGTAAGACTTGTGGGACGTGTTTATCGCTGGCTAACCAGCATTTATTTCCCATTTCTAATTATCCAAGGGCTGTTGAAAATGAACCACGTTGATGTGGTTCTGTAGGCCAGACCGGGTAAGGACAGCAGATTCCCTTCCCTTAAGGACATAGTGAACCAGATGGGGTTTTCTCTGACAATCGACAATGGTTTAATGGCCATTCGTTAGACTCTTAATTCCAGATATTCTTTACTGCATTCAAATTCCAACATCTGCTGTAGCAGAATTCAAACCCAGGCTTCCAGTACGTTAGCTGAGTTTCTGGATTAATGGACTACTAATAATACCAGTACACCATTGTCTCCCTTGAATAGCATAACTTTTTTATTATTATGAATGTGAAACATAGCAAAAGTTTGTTTTTGTGCGTATTGTTTTTGTTTTGTGGTTTAAATCTTCGATTATAATATTTCTCAAGAGTTTCCTCAGTATTCTAGCGAGGTCAAGGTTTTTGTAGCTAGTAAATTTGAGAAACCTTGACATATGCAATATGTTTGTGCAACATTTGGTGATGAGTGTTGCAAGCTATGGTAAATGAACATGCAGTTGATACGCGTTAGTCTTCTATGCTTTCTGTTGGTTCAACAACAATTTATATTCATGTGGTGCCGTTTAATGTAATGAAACGTCCAAAGCCAGTTCACAGGAATTTTCTCAAGGCCAAATGGGAATGGGTAATAAATGCTGGCATAGCCAGAAATGCCCAGATCCCCATGAACAAATAAAAATAAATGATCAAAGCAAGTATGACACCGGGCCACATTATTGGGTCAAATCACCAAACACTTGACTTAAAGGGCAGTTTTTTTAAGGAGTGTTTTTATAGAGGGGGAAAAAAGTCATGAGACAGAGCGGAAGTGAAAGATAAATTCCAAAACTAGAGATTAGGAAGTTGACAGTGCTGCCACCGTAGAGTTCTAGAGGTTTATAGCATGGAAACAGGTCCTTCAGCCCAACTCGCCGACGTGGCCTTTTTTTTAAACTCCTAAGCTGTTTGGCCCATGTCCCTCTATACCCACCTTACCTATGCAACTGCCCAAATGCTATTTAAAAGACAAAATTGGACTCTCCTTTACTGGCAGCTTATTATCTGTGGGGGGAAAAATTGCCCCTCTGGACTCCTTTTTGTATCTTTCCCCTCTCTCACCTTAAACCTTTGCCCTCTAGGTATAGACTCCCCTACCTTTGGGAAAAGATGTTGATTATATAACTGATCTATGCCTGTCGTTGTCTTATAGACCTCTAAGATCTCTCCTAAGCCTCCTATGCTTCAGGGTAAAAGGAGGGTTCCAGTCTATCCAATCTCTCCTTATAACTCAATCACCAAGGCCTGGTAGAATCCTAATAAATCAATGGTGGAAGAATTATAATGGAGGAAAATACGACAGGCCGGAATTGAGAGGAATGCAGATACTTCAAGATGGTTGTGATGAAATTTGAATTCCAATAAAAATCTGGAATTAAAAAGTTGAATGATGACCACAAAGCCATTGTTGATTATCATAACCCATTCACTAATGTTCTTTAGGGAAGGAAATCTGGTGCTAGTCTGACCTAAATGTGACCTGCAGTGTGGTTATCCATCCTCAGAGACGGACAGCAAATGCTGGCCTAACCAACGACGCCCATATCCTGTGAATGAACTTAAAAAAAACAATTTTGGGCCACAGAAATATTTCCAATCACATCATTCCTGGCTCCAGTTTTTCTTATGAGCTTTGTGCTGATCTACCACAGCTGGTCCTGTATATCTTTTAGCCTCAAGGGCATTGAATCATCCAACTTCTTTGTAGCTAAAATTACCATCTGCTGTGCAATTTTTTTTTTTTATTTGTGTTCATTTTTTTTTTGGAAAAAAAAATCATAGTATCAGCAGGAAGGTTTGATTTTTCACAATTTAAATTCTGAGGAAAGCCTTGGCGATAGCATTCGCTGGAATCCCAGGATAGTTTATTTCTTGATAACACCAGGAAAAGTAGCAGTTTGATACTTTGGCTGGAATTTTATTGCCTCATCTGCCCTGGAATCAAGGTGGGCGTGGCTCGCAGAAAGGAATTCTCCTTTGGCCTCGGGTCGGATTTTAGGAGCCTTGTCTGAGGAAGGTTGTAAAATTTGACTTTTTTTTTGGTGTTTTTAGTGGTTTGTGTCATTTCTGGGGGAAATAGGCTTAATTTTATTGCAACTCATTTTGTGATTAAACACTTGAGGGTTTGAAATAAACACCGGTTAAAGCTGATCCCTTTTGCTCCGGTATATTACGTTTCTATTTAATGCACTTTAGGCATTGGGGGGATTTGTTTTTTTTTGAAAGAAACGTTCGGATTTTGCTCTTTTCTTTTGTTTCATCATTGCCAGCTCGTTATGAGTAGAAAGATGTCCTTTTTAAACTAACAGTCTGAGTCCACTCCACCATTCAATCATGGCTGATAATTTTCTTGTCCCCCGTTCTCCTGCCTTTTCCCCCATAACCCGGATCCCTTTATTAATCAAGAACCTATCTCTTTGTCTTAAATGTGGCACAGTGGTTAGCACCACTGCCTCAACGCAGTGGACCCAGGTTCAGTTCTGGCCTCGGATGATTGTGTGTCTCTGCAGAGTTTCCTCTGGGTGCTCCTGTTTCCTCCCACGCCCCTAAGAGGTGCAGGTTAGGTGGATTGGCCGTGCTAAATTACCTCTTTTGTCAAGGGGATTAGCAGCGTAAACGCATGTGGCTTTGGGGGTGGGGCCTGGGTGAGATTGCTGCCAGTGCAGACTTGATGGGCCGAAAGACCATTTCTGTACTGTTTTGAGTACAGGAGGAGAAATGTGTTGGGGCAATGGTGAGGCCACACTTAGAATATTGTATGCAGTTTTGGTCTCCTTTTCGTTCTTGCTGGCGAGGGAGTGCAGCGAAAGTTTACAAAGCTGATTCCAGGGATGGTGGGACTGATGGGGTATGAGGTGAGTTTGGCTAGGTTAGAATTGTTTTTGCTGAAGTTCAGACAAACGAGGAGGGATCTTATAGAGACTTATGTAATGGGATTAGACAGGATAGATGCTGGAAGGATGTTTGTGATGATGAGGAGTCCAGAACCAGGAATCACAGTCTGAGGATTCAGGGAAGACCATTTAGGACAGAGGTGAGGAGATATTTCTTCAGCCAAAGAATGGTGAACCTGTGGAATTCATTACCACAGGAAGGAGTTGATGCCAAACATTTGAACGTATTCAAGAAGTGGCTGAATATAACACTTGAGGTGAATGGGATCAAAGGTTATGTGGAAACAGCAGGATTAGGCTATTGAGTTGGATGATCAGCCATAATCATGATAAATAGGGAGTAGGCTCGAAGTGCCAAATAGAACATAGAACATAGAACAATACAGCACAGAACAGGCCCTTCGGCCTTCGATGTTGTGCCGACCAAAATAAAAAGCAATGCCCCTCCTAACTAAACCATTCCCTTCTCATCCATATACTTATCAACTAACCTCTTAAACGCCACCAACTTGGCGCATCTACAACAGCTGCAGGCAGGGCATTCCACTCCCTAATCACTCTTTGAGTAAAGAACCTACCTCTGATATCCGTCCTATAACTCATACCCCTTAATTTAAAGCTGTGTCCCCTCGTGCTAGCTTTCTCCATCCTAGGAAAAAGGCTATCACTGTCCACCCTATCCAAACCTCTAATCATCTTATATGCTTCAATAAGATCCCCCCTTAGCCGCCTCCTTTCTAACGAAAACAACCTCAAATCCTTCAACCTCTCTTCATAGGACCTGCCCTCCATACCAGGCAACATCCTAGTAAACCTCCTCTGTACCCTCTCCAATGCCTCCACATCTTTCTTATAATGTGGCGACCAGAACTGCACACAATACTCCAAGTGCGGCCGCACTAGAGTTTTGTACAGCTGCAACATGATGCTGCGGCTCCTAAATTCAATCCCCCTACCAATAAAAGCTAAGACTCCATAAGCCTTCTTAACAACTTTATCCACTTGACTGCCTACTTTCAGGGATCTATTGACACATACACCAAGATCCTTCTGTTCCTCAACACTATTAAGAGCCCTACCATTAGCCCTATACTCTACACATTTATTGTTCCTGCCAAAGTGCATTACCTCACACTTTTCCACATTAAACTCCATTTGCCACCTCTCGGCCCAGCTCTGCAACTTGTCCAAGTCACTCTGTAAACTAAAACACCCCTCTTCACTATCTACCACACCACCAACTTTAGTATCATCTGCAAATTTACTGATCCATCCCTCAATACCCTCATCCAGATCATTTATAAAAATTACAAACAGCAGGGGCCCCAAAACAGACCCCTGAGGCACACACTCGTCACCGAACTCCACGATGAATATCTCCCATCAACCACCACCCTCTGTCTTCTATCTGCCAGCCAATTTCTAATCCAATTAGCTAAATCACCCTCTATTCCACACATCTGCATTTTCTGTAGAAGTCTTCCATGGGCCACCTTATCAAACGCCTTACTAAAGTCCATATATACTACATCAACCGCCTTACCCCCATCCACCTCTCTGGTCACTTTCTCAAAAAACTCAATGAGGTTAGTAAGGCATGACCTACCCTTCACGAAACCATGCTGACTATCCCCAATCAATTCATTTCTCTCCAAATAACTATAAATCCTATCCCTAATAATTCTCTCCAATACCTTGCCCACCACAGAAGTAAGACTCACTGGCCTATAATTCCCAGGAAGGTCTCTCTTCCCCTTCTTAAACAATGGGACCACATTCGCCATCCTCCAGTCCTCCGGAACCACACCCGTAACCAACGAGGACCTGAAGATCAGAGCCAGAGGCTCTGCAATCTCCTCTCTTGCCTCCCAGAGAATCCTAGGGTAAATCCCGTCCGGCCCAGGGGACTTATCCAACTTCAAACCCTCGAGAATTTCTAACACATCCTCCCTATCTACTACAATACTCCCCAATTTGCAACCCTGTACCTCAGTGCTCTCCACAGCTACATTTCCAGCACTCTGCGTGAATACCGAAGAGAAATATTTATGGCGGCCTCCTGCTGCTATTTTCTATGTTTCTGCACTAGAGGGATTCTGAGTCTGCACTATCTCTTAGACATAGTATCTTATCCAGACTCTCTTCCTTGTCTTATCCCTGCATCCCCACACATTTTTTATGGCTAATCCACCAAACCTACACATATCTGGAGTGTGGGTGGAAACAGGAGCACTCGGGGGAAACCCCCTCAGGCATGGAGAGAATGTGTAAACTCTAAACAGACGCAAGGTTAGAATTGAACGCCGGTCCCTGGCGCTTTGAGGCAACAGTGCTAGCTATTGTGCCACTGTGCTGCTCACATAGAGATGAGTTACTTCTCCAGCCAACTTAACTAGCAGCATTGGTAATGGTGTGATCTTCAGCCCATCTGCTCAGATGGTACTTAGGAACCACAGGAGTGGGTGGAGCTGGCTGAAGAAACAACTTGTTAAAGAGTTATACCCTTGTTGCCAAGCAAGAGAGCAAAATCATGATTAAACTGTGCTTGCAACTTGCTTTTGCATTTTTCTCCCTTTTGATGGTAACATATTTAATAACCACAAACCCACTTTGATCAGCAAGCTTGAAACCAGCCCTTTGCACTCAATGCCTTCTTATTAATCATTATCTTCTACATTTGATTCTAGAATCAGTTGTTTTTAACATGTAAATGTAGAACTTTGCCCCTGTTTTTAAAGACCAGATGCTAACATGCTCTACTCTGAGACATTGATTCATCTTCACAAAAACTGTATGCTCAGGGAGAATAAAAAGAAACTAATTTCACACAACTACAGAAGCAATTCAAGAGTTTAGTTTTATGGAGAAACTTAGCTGCAGGGACTGATTCCACAAATGTTAAATGAAGAAGAATGGCTAGTTAAATCCTCTTGTTATGTTGGTTGAAAGTGAATTTCTGGCCCTTCAAGTAGCTCCGTCCATCTAAACAGGTAGATGGCACTGCATTTTAACATTTCAGCTGATAGGCTGTAACTCCAATGCGATGTATTTTCAGCACAGGTGCCTAACTTGAGAGCAAATGTTTTGATTTCAATTTAGATTAATGATCTTTTGAATCAATTTACAATACTACCAAATGAGAGAACCTGTTCGTTTAATATTAGAATTCGTTAGAAAACTCTCTTTTTTTCATTATTTTCCTTTCAATTCCCTTTGGTGTTAAAATGCTTCACAGTAAGTTGTATTCCTCCAGCATTTTGTCCTGTATGTTTGATATAATTAATGCTTATACTCACAGTTCTGTACAAATAGGAAGGCAGGATATAAAGTTTTGCTTCTGTACTGCCATTACCCAGCGCATGCTAAATAATTGTGAGAATTGGGAGGGTACCAGATTATTGGAATCATGTGGCATGTTGAGAGTGGCAAAAAGAGAGGTGGGCAAGAACACCGATCGATTCGGATTTTCCAGAAACAGCCTACTGGAATTCAGGGTACGTGCTGACCTTTGCGAATGCAAAGTACTAATTTGGGGAAACCAGCTAACGTAGGTGGCAATAATGACGTGAAGATATCAGCGTTGGAAACTAACTGACCTGTTAAAGGAGCAGCGCTCCAAAAGCTTATGATTCCAATTAAACCTGTTGGATCTTAATCTGGTGTTGAGAGACTTCTTCCAGGTGGTAATACGACTGAGATGGTGAGGAATTTTTTCTCTGACCTATGAAATGTTTTGCTGTAGAGACTCGGAAGTTAAGTTTATTCAGGGCTGAGGCAGACAGACATATTTAATCAGTAAGGGAATCAAGGGTTATGGTGATAAGGTGGAGCTGAGGATTATCATGTCAGTCATGATCTCATTGAATGGCAAAGCAGACTTGATGGGTTCAATGCCTACTTCTGCTCCAACGTCATGTTGTCTTAACTGCAAAATACATTTATGATTTAGCAAATTCCCTTTTTCTAAAATAATAGTTTAAATTGGAGTCATTTGACTTTTTGAATTGGATACCCTTTTGGATACTTTCATTTTACCTCTGTTCCTGTTGTAAAGGGTAAATACTTTGAGTGTTGCCTTTTCATTAGTTTCCTCTCAATGAAGAAGGAATACATTCAGTTTCCTGAGGTGGCACAGTGGTTAGCACTGCTGCCTCACAGCACCAGGATCCCAGGTGCAGTTCTAGTCTTGGGCACTGTCTTGTGGAGTCTGCACGTTTTCCTTGTGTCCATGGGTTTCCTCCAAGTGTCCCTGCTTCCTCCCAGGGTCCAAAGATGTGTGGGTTAGGTGGATTGGTCACATTAAATTGACCCTAGTGTCGGGGGGTTTGCAGGGTATAAATGTTGGGTTATAAAAATAGGGTCTGGATGAGATTCTGGTCAGTACAGACTCAATGGGCCGAATAGCCGCCTCCTGCAGAATCTCAGCAGGTCTGACCCTTCAAGGGTCATGCAGATTCAAAGTTAGCCCTATTCTCTCTCCACAGATGCTGTCAGATCTGCTAAGATTCTGTTTTGGTTACGATGTTTACTTCAAGTAAAATATTTAATGGTACCGTGGAACAAAGTATTCAATGGTTCTTTCGAAGTCCTTGCATTTCAATTTAGAAATCATTCACCGTTTAAGACTTTTTAAAAAAATTGTCCTTCACAGAGAAAGGGAAAAGGGCAGTGGTTGCATCAACGAACAGTGGAGATACTGGCAAACCACAATCAGAAATCCCTGACAATAGTCTCTTCAAAACAGGTAAGACCAGCTCTTGTCCTTTCTATTGGATTGGGAAAGGATGGTGAACCTGCCTATTAAGAGTTTGGGGCCAATCTTACGAGACCTCACTGCTGATATCGAGTCCAGTTGGCTGTGAGTGGGGCTTGAAGATGGAACCTAAACATTGTCATCTTAATTCTGTGTTGTCCACACCACTCTCACTTAATGAAACTGCATTCTAATGTTTTGCAGTTTTTACCCTTTCATATCCACTCTTGATTTCCTCCAGCTTGGAAATAGCTCAGCTGCTGGTTTTGTCACCTTGTCGTCCTGGTTTAATACTTGAATGATGCCATTGGATGGTGTTCGGGTTTGGATGGCTTATATATTTTTTAAAGTTTATTCTTAAATAAAGTCTAAATCTTTTGTATTTTCTGTAACAGATTGAGCTTCTGAGCTTATCCACATTCTATAACAAAATAAAGGGATTTTTTTTGTCTTGGAAGTCTACTAAACTTCCTGTCCCTCTAAGAAAAGAATGAAGATTTTTTGTCTTTGAAAATATTCTTTCTTTCTTGTAAACTTTTAATCTCCATGGAGATCTTTGCTGAAGAAGTTATATTTGTATGATTTGTCTGGTTGACCTGTGTTTGTCACTGAATTGAGCAGAAACAGTACCAGTTTCCTGTTGTACTCACTTCTTATGCTGATTTTAGTACAGGTTGGGGAGGATATTCCTTCTCGAACCATTCTGCAAAGCTTTACTAACCTTTTAACATACATAAAGCTAAAGCAACAAGACTTGAAGCCTGAGGAAGATGAGGATGCACATGAACTAAATTCAATCAAATCTTTTGAATGATAGTGTGCACAGTATTGAAGTCATAGAATCATAGGAAATAGAAGTAGGAATAAGCCATTCAGCCCTTTGAACCTGCTCCGCCTTACATTATGGCTTATCATCAAACCCACTGCCTTGTGCTATCTCTGTAACCCTGTGCATTGATATCATGACTAATCCTGTGCTTCTTAGGTCTGTAGGAAGAAGCCGGAACACCAGGAGGAAACCCATACAGACCACTCACCCAAGGCTAGAATCGAACCCAGGTCTCATGTGCTATGAGGCGACAGTGCTAACCATTATACTGACTACTTTTTCACTTTTTTTTTTTGTAGTATCTAATTTGGGCAGAACTAGGTTACCGCAAATGTATGTTATAGATAATTAAATACATTCAATAAATATAGCTTTATCTTGAGCATTCAGGCTGATCGTTTAACCTACTCCAAACCCATTCATTTACACAAAGTTATATCTAGGCTGTGCTGGCACTATGTATATTGCAAAATAAGAAGTACTAGTGGATTACAAGGCTTTGAACAGAAACATTTCATCTATAGCTACCAGGCGGCCACATTAACATCTTTTCCTATGACACCAGAAGCCCTCTAGAAATATTTATAATGTGAAGTGGTGCTCTTCCATCACTGATGTATTTTGTTTTGAGTGGTGACTATATTGAGTCTCTGTATACACAGCCCCCATTTTTGCTTCAGCCAGACTAAAGATAGATTGTGCAGTGATAAATAATTTTTTTGTTTTTTTTAAATCGCTCGCAGAAGTAGCGACTGCAAATTTGTTGGATTTGACTGACGGGGAAATTTCTACATTATCGACAAACTATAGACATGATGTCTGTCCTGCGGGTACAAACTGTTTCGTAAACAACAATGTTGTATGGGTAAGTGCCATGTGTGTTAATATTAATGAGCCCATTTGTTTTTGGGATAAGTTGATGCAACCTTCTTTTAAATATACTTGGTTTACTTGATTCAACACTTAACAGGGGTGGCATGTTGGCACAGTGGTTAGCACTGCTGCCTCGCAGTGCCAGGGATCCAGGATCGATTCCGGCTTGGGGTCACAGTCTGTGCAGATTCTGCGTGCTCTCCCTATGTTAGCATGAGCTTCCTCTAGGTGCTCTGGTTTCCTTCCACAGTCTGAAAGACATGCTGGTTAGGTACGTTGGTCATGCTAAATTCTCCCTCCATGTAGCCAAACAGGTGCTGGAGTGTGGTGACTAGGGGATTCTCACAGTAACTTCACAGTGGTGTTACTGTAAGCCTATTTGTAACACTAGTAAATAAACTTTGCATGTTCACATGTGATCTGGACTGCAGCTGCTGGTAATGTGGGGGTTTCCCATGAGTGTAAATTTTCTTGACCACTGCAACTTTAACCATGTAAATGGGATGTCAATTTTACCTCCTCTGATTTGTTGGATATTCAATTTGAAATTCTGTTCTCCAACTGAACAACACGACCATGCGACTGATTTCTTTAAAATTTACCACGCTGTTTTCATGCTGAGTTCCAGATTTTACAATGAAGGAATACCCCAATTACTTTCACCATTGTTGGAGCACTGAATTGATATGTGAAGTTTTCTAAATGACAAATAATTCATTTACCGAGCTGTGGCACTTAGGTGGGAAGTGCTCCCTCCAGTGTTGTAGTATCAATGGTGCAGCCTGAATTTAATTGCTGATATCTTTGAAATTGACTCAACCACTATTAAAAGACACCATTTGGCTCATCGTGTCCAAATCAATTTCAATCAATCCTGAACAGTCCTTTCTAATAAATCCTTCTGGTGTACATGTGATGTTATCTAAATCGAATCACTTTTTGAGGGTCACGTACCCACAGGTTTGGAGCATGAGGCTGGATGAGAGAAACTGGGCAGTATTTTATGCCCTCCCCTGGCCAGTTTGGATGGTGCAGGATTTGCCGAGTGGAGACCTTGCCACCTTCTTGCCTCAACCCGGATTAAGTTCAGAGTGGGATAGCCCGTGGAAGCCTTCCTTCCCCACTGCCAGTTGTTAAGGGATAATTAGTACTGGTATTACCCTGTGGGCCTGCTGCCTTGTGGGGAGAATGATATGCCACCCTTCTGAGTTGTTTGTGGTCTCCCTGGTTGAGGCGTGGGGGATCTTGTTCAAAGACCCTCAGTGCCTGATTGGAGAACTTAGCATTGGGAAGTGGGGGGCAGAGGGTGGTGTTACTGAGAGGCACTTTTCTCCCTTTGCTGTTGATACCCCACTCCCCAACTACCTGTGCAAGCCCTCCTACTATCACCTTCCTGGTCTGGGTCACTCTGATTCACCGGAAGCTCTGTGGGTAGGTCTTCCTGTCTGTGGAGCACTGCTCTGGTGGGAGGCCCACCCTTGACTTCTGGCTGCCTGATTGATTGATATGTAAAACCACCGGATCTTCCCAGAGGAGGTGATGGGGGCCAGCACCAGTTCTTGAACGGAGACCTTTATCTCTGTTTTTTCTCCCCCCCCCCCCCCATTAATCCAACAGCCAAGAGCTGTTTGAGCATGTTTAAGTGCTGTCACTAACTCTTCCAGATTAAATTGAATTTGAAGGGTTTAATTTTAGTTTTTCACCTCAATACTCACCCAGCCCCCTGCAGTGTCATCCTATCTACCTGTCTATTCTGCAGTAAAAGGTTTGTGTCCTTATGAATCAAACCAAAAGCAGCCCATGTCAAAATATAGGAAGGCCTGGACAATATCCAGGCTTGGGCTAACAAGTGGCAAGTAACATTAGTGTGAGGCAATGACCGTCTCCAACAAGAGAGAACCTAACCCTCACTTCTTGATATTCATTGGCATTACTTTCGCTGGCAATCCCCAGAACGTTGATAGTGGGGAATTCATTGACCAGAAACTGAACTGGAAGAGCTATGTAAGTACTGTACTTACAGGATCAGGTCAAATGCGAGGAATCCTGCAATGAGTAACTCTCCTCCTGACTCCCCAAAGTTTGTTCAATATGTACACGGCCTAAGTCAGGAGATAAAATACTCTCCACTTGCCTGGATGGATGATGCTCGATTATATCCAGGGTGAAGTAGTCCGCTTGATTGATACCCTCCCACAAACATTCAGTTCCTCCCCCACCAAATAGTGGCATCAGTGTATACCATCTACAAGATGCACTGTAAAAATTCATTGACGTTACTTAGGCAGCATCTTCCACACCCTTGATGACTTCCATCTTGAAGCACAAGAGCAACAGATTCCTGGGAACATCACCACTGGAGGCTGCCCTTCCAAGTCACTCACTATTCTGAATTGGGAATATATCACTGTTCATTACTGTTGCAGGAAGTCCCTCCCTAACAGCAACATAGGTGTGCCTACACTTGAGGACTGCAACGTTTCAAAAAAGCAGCTCACCACCACTTTCTCAAGGGCAACTAGTGATGGGCGGTAAATGCTGGTCTGGCCATCAACACCCGCATTCCATAAATGAATAAAATAATAATCCTTCTAAATACTGTCTTTTCGTTAGTCGTGATGGTTGGGGGTTGCAGAGGAGGGGAGCGTAGGGGAGAGCTTTTGATTAGAAAATTAGAAGTACTGTGCTTTCCGTTTTGAATGGCACAGTGTGATTTTCTGAGAGCCCAATGTTGTATTGAAAAGGTGGCATCATTGGGAGTGCAGCACTTCATCTGTATGGCACCGAGATATTGGCATGGATAATGTGCTTCAAGTCTTTGAAGTGGAAGTTGAGACATTTTTCTGATTCGGGCATCAAAGCTGACATTTTGGACATGTTTTCTGAAGAGTGATAGCATTTAAAAGGATGATAATTTGCCTCCTTCCCTTCCCTTCCCCTTTTTCTCCTTGAACCAGGAGGTACAGTGGATTTTTGCAAAGCTCCATTGACCTGCCAAGTGACTGGCTGGACCATGCAGATGGGCATTTTTACTGAGCAATTAACTAAACCCAGTGTTCTAGCCATTTGGTTGGGGTTTGGATTGGACGGTGGTGCTTACCCTTGTTATCCCTTGTTTGGATGTGATTGGTAAATGCAGGCAAAGTGGTTAAATCCCCTGGTGTAAAAGCCCAATTTCAATTTATTTTACAGGAAATAAATGATGATCTGGATGAAGCCTTTTCAAGGTAAAACTATATATTTTTCAAATGCCTAGTCACTGTGTGAAATCATTTTATTTTGACTGTCGCCTTTCAATGCCGAGTAAGGTGGTGGGAGCAGGCATGCTGGGGCTGTTTAAGGGTCTCTTGGACAGCCACATGAGCGGTATGCAGATAGAGGGATATATTAGGACTGTTTAACTACGGCTTTTTTCCACAGGTAATTCGGTCCATAATTTGAGCACGCATTCGGCAGGGGGTGCGGGTACAGCTCTTGGATGTTGATTCATGGGTTGCCTGGTACCTCATGTCGTAAATGAGTGCTTTATGTGGACCATCTGAAGGGCACCATGACAGCTCAGAGACTATCGATGTGGCTGTGCAGACACTTGGAATTGGGCCGGTGTCTGCGGGAGTTTGCGCGTTCTCCCCGTGGTTGCGTGGGTTTTCTCCGGGCACTCCGGTTTCCTCCCACAACCCAAAAATTCGCTCTTAGGCTGATTGGGAAACAAATTGTCCCTATAGTGAGAATTTTCCATATTAGGAATAATATATATATTATTATATAGGAATAATATAATAGGATAATGGATTTGCTACTGTATAGTTATGACGGCGGCGCGGGCTCGTTGGGCCGAAGGGCCTGTTTCTCGTGCTGTGTTGCTCTTTAAAAAAAAAAAATCCGTTCTCTCATTCTGACTTTTGCTAGCTGCAATTTGGAGAGCTTTAACCCAGTTACAGGTAATCTATAGTGAATGCATGCCTGACGCCAAACTTTCAGCTCACCACCTCTGCGGATGAATGTCACTGCATTGTGTACAGCAAATAATAAATCTGTAAAGTATTCTGGTTCTCTGTACCTATGCTTCACACTGCGTATGCTGTCACCCTGCTGAGTTTAATTGCTTGTTGCCAATCTGACTAAGTTCTCCCGTTGTGCAATGCATCTTTTGGGCTAATTTTTAAAATTATTCAAAGGATTGTATTAAATGAAAAACATTGAAAATTAATTCATTAAAGATTAGTGTAATCTGGAGAGAGTGATTTAATTCTAGATCAGCGACTTCAACAGAATAGTTCAAAGCTCAGATGCAACATGAATCTTGAATACTGAATGGGGAAGATTCAAATGCACCTTCCTGTTAAGTGGGTCTTGTTCTCTCAGTGGTTTCTTTTTTATAATTTTGCCTTGGTGTATTGTGAAAAATACTTTTGACAGCAACCAAGCCTACTTTGGTCGAGGCTTTTTGAGAAAACGGTAGCCAATCCGCTGAGGGTTGTTAGGATGAAGAAGGCAACAGGGAAGTAAATTGTGTCCCACTGAGCCACTCGGTTTAAGGAGCACTCGGCTGCTTTTTACATGGGTTACAGGAGAGCAATGGCTGTGTGTCAGCTGCGTATTTGCGTTGCATGGATTAACTCCTTTTTGTTTAGATGACAGTGACAGTGTAGACTTATAATTCAGTTTGGAGAATAAGGAGTTGTTTTTAGAAATGTAAATACAGAGAACCAGGACACACGTTTCCCTCTTACTACCGGCAACTGAAGTAACAAATGTAACTTTTTAAAATTTTTCTTCCTCTTTTTTAGTAAGTGGCTTAGCTTTACTTTGAGGGGAAAGATTTATAAAGGACCTTGTGGCGGGAGGGTGAGGGGGTGGCGGGAGGGTGAGGGGGGGGGGGGGGGCAACGTTTTCCTCACAGAGGATGGTGCGTATATGGAATGATTTGGTAGTGGCGGGCACAATTACAATATTTTAAAAGGACAGGTACAGGACTGGGAAAGATTCAGAGGAATATGGAGCTAATTCAGTTAGGAAACCTGGTCGACATGGATGAGTTGGGCCGAAGGGCCTGTTTCCATGCTGTCTGTCTGTCTGTTTCTCTCTCTCTCTGATTTTTATGATACTGCTTAGAGGAATTCTAAATGTTGTTTGTTCATTTTACATGGCATCCAGTGCTGCAAAGTCTTTTGAATATAACAGTAGTTAACCATTTTCTTTTTAGTTCCTCTTCTTTGCAACTTAGCCATTCACCATCCTTTTCCATTTTTTCACCCTTCCACAATCTCCACACTAGCTGATGTTGTCAATCGTTCTATTTATTCTGCCCACTTCCTTTTCAAAATACTGGGAACGCTGGAAAGCTACCTGTTCCTCAAAAGAAACCTGTTCTTGCAAATAGCTGCCCCACCTTCAATCTCCTCCTTCCAAAGTCCTTGAACATGTTCTTGTTCCTCAAGTCTGTTCCCATCTTTCTCCAACTCTCTATTTGAATCTCCTGATCTTTGCCCCTGCCATGGCACAGACAGTCAGTCCCAAATACCTCTTAACATTGGGAAGTGGCTCTATTTGAATAATTAATTGAGAAAGCAATGCAGAGTTCTCTCCATCAATGTAAAACCAGCTTTCATCATAGTGCATCAAAGATCACTGCTTATAAAGTAGATCTTTTGAAGTCTTCAAAAATCCTTTCAAAAGCTGAGGTCGACATTTATATGGCAAGTATAAAATGTGAAGTATACATGTAGGTGTTCGCCATTCTCTCTTCCACCTTCTTCTGTTTGGGGGAAAAAGATGCATAAGTCTGAGGTCACATACCAACCGACTCGAACAGCTTCTTCCCTGCTGCCATCAGAATTTTGAATGGACCTACCTACATTAAGTTGATCTTTCTTTAGACTCCAGTCTTGATTGTAGCACTACATTCTGCACCCTCTGGTTTCCTCCTCTATGCATGAAATGCTTTGTCTCTATAGTACGCAAGAAACAGTACTTTTTCACTATATATTCATGTATGTGACAATAAATTAAATGTTGAACTGAGGAAGTATCACTGCCAATAATTCACATTGAATTAATGTGGCTCAGTTTATTGAATGAAGTCGTTGTGCAAATATACTTTAAACCACAATGAAAATGCTTTCAAATTAATTTTCTTTGGCATCTGAGACAGAGTTCATCAAATTTATTCTGAGTAACTTTAGCTATGACATCATTGTAAGGATTCCACTGGCTCAGAAAAGACTTATTTTCTGACTCATCCCTCCACGACTTCCACTAAATTGGATGTTCTGAATACTTTTTTAATGATCTGGTGACCCTTGGTACACAAACAGCATTTGCAATTTGATAAAGAAAGCTGCAAAGTAAAGTTCAGTTTTGTCTTTCTCTCTCTCTGTCCCGTTCAGGCTGGCTCAGTCTCGAACAAACCCTCAGCTTCTGGACATTGGGGTGAGCCCTCAAGACATGCAGGCAGAAGAATGCTTATCTCCTTCAGACTGGGAAAAGTGTGATTCCGGGGTCACAGATGGAGATGACTTGTTTGGGTTCTGATGACCCAAAAGCCAGAGAGAACAGACACCTTGCCTACAGAAGAGGAACGAACCACTAGGTGAAACCTCCCTTGGCACCTTCTGGTCTCAAGATGCGATGCACGAAGTCTGGTTCAAGAATAGAACTTTGATTTGAGTGGCAGTGTTGCAGCACGACTGAAGCAGAGGATTAACTATGTCTGCTGTTATTGTGTTGCCTCTTAAGAGGTCCAGTCCAAAGCAAGCATATAAATGGCTTTGATATAAAATCCATTCAAGCTTCTACACCACCCAATCATGCATAGTCTAGCCTTAGTTGGCTGTCAATTAGACAATGAGCTGCCTGATCATTTGGATAGAAGTTGTCAGTAGAAATAAATCCTTTGAAAGTACTACAAATTTATATCTATCGATACATTACATTCAATTTGTGCTAAATATGATAAATGTATTTTTTTAAAAATCCTCTTTTCTAAATGAATAAGTGGCCTTTTCTCTTGTCACCCTAACAGCCTACATGGACCTTTTTAGTTTGCTGAATAAGATGGATACTCTTGATTGTCGCCTGGCAGAATTGCAATTTGTAAACGATAAATCTAAACGCTTGTTGTGTTAAACATGGGAATATTCATAAACCATATCTAGTCTCTGTCTTTGCTAATGTAACACAAGTTATAACTGGTGGTAAAGTATTTTAAATCCATTTCATTTCCACACTCCAGATGAAATTATGGCTGTATTGTTGCTCCAAAGTCTTGGAGAATGTAAACAGGACTCTTTCTGCATTTTCTTTTAAATGGATTAAATAGAATCTGACATTTCAACTTTAAATGTGATGATCCAGAATCTTCAGTTGATATCCATTGGATGCATTTACAGTAGCTGCTAATATGAAACAGGAGCAAGGTTGCAAAAGTGGCATCAAATGTAACGTGATGTGATGTAGCCCTGTTAATTGAGAGGAAACTCTGTTGCACATGTACTTTATTGACTAAAAAGGAGTACAAAATATAGTATACATACAAGCATTTTAAAAATCCATTTTGTATTGACCAGCAGTTTTGTCATACTTTTTGTGTTGTAAGGATGATTGATGCTCTGTGCCCTAGTAGGCAAATGGAATACATAACCAACTTGCATTTGTTGTGGAGGGTATAAAGGTATCAGAATTCAAAACATGATAAAATGCACATAATGGAAGGAGAAAAAAAATGATGCTCTACATTCCCTCTACTTTGCTCCACCTTTCCCTGCTATTAAGAACAAAAACAGCACGGGAAACAGGCCCTTCGGCCCAACGAGCCTGCGCCGCCACCTCAATGTTTCCACTTCTACCCATGATCCCTGTCATCCCTGTCTATGTTTATAGATCTATGTGTTGAACAGCAGCGCAAGATTGCTGATGTTTTGTAGTGTTATTTTGGGATTTCTGCTCATTTAAGCTCTATCAGTTAGAGAACTGATCATGGATAAAACAGTGAAGTGGCCCAAAAAAAGCAACTCGATCCAAGCTGCCTTTCGTGTAGAATGATTCCCCTTTTTAACAAACTGATGTTCTGTTATTATCGTTAACTTATTATGCACGATGTCTATTGGATTACTTTGTGATGTAAGGTGTGGTTCTCCAGTGTACGTTTCTTACTGGAAGAATGTTTTCTGGATTATATCAGTGCGGGTGCAGAATTGTGTTATCCTGTGGAATTTTTTTTTTGAAGTTGATTTAAAACTCCAGTGTTGTTCCCACACTGAGATCAAATGTTAGTAAATTCTGTTAGCAAACCTTGTTTTTAAATAGTGGCAATATTGTTGGCACTTTTAACAATAAACGCACTACTGTTAAAATCATAAGTCTCAGCTAATGTCCTTTTTAATCTTTTAAATGGTGCTTTAAAAGGCAATGAGTGATCTAGACAAGGTCTTTCTTCAACAACTTTAGACTGTGAACTTTCTCCTCTGTCTTGAACCTCCCCATCTCTTTTTATTGATTGCTTTCTTGGTTTATCCTAGTGCAAACCCTTTCAGAGCCATCTATCACTTATTTAATTTTGTTTTCACTGAGCACTGACCTTTGTTCTCAACACATTTTGCTGTCTTATCTTTGCATCAGTATCAGCACCTTCTTTAGTTATTGCATCATGAACACACCCTTGACTAGTTGCCAACCCACTGTGTTCCTCTAACACAGGAGTTGCTCACTAGTCTGCCAACCCTTAGGTCTAATGAAGTCTTCAAATGCCCAGTTAATGGCTGCTTTTAAGAATCTCAATCTGCCTCCACTGGGCAATGAATGCAGCCAAGATTGAGAAGATTCTTTTCACCAAAGTTGGGAGTTTGTATCCTTTTGTGGGGATGCCTTGTGCACATTGGGGCATCCGAACATTGTGCTTCCCCTTTGTGCCACACTGCTGAGCTCACGTCCCCTCCCTCTCCTGGAGTGTCTGATCCCTCCCACCCAAGAAAGCCCTGTCTTATCTCACCTGGTGTCTATCATCAATCTCTGTGGGACTGCCCTCCATGACTGAGCTCTGGTACTGCTGAGAATGCAAGAGCTGCCAGCTATTAGCTTGACTGGCAGCTCTGGGGTGGGACTTCTTTTGGCTGTGGGTTGGAGGCCCACTTAGCTTGTTAAGGCCAACGGCTGTGTATTTATTGCTGTAGGGTGACCTTCTAAAGGTGGGGGGTAACAAAGCGGTAGGAGTGAGAAAGGCACCTGGTCAGCATGTTTGATATGAAGTAGTGTCCCTTGAGCTATAAGCTCCTTACGACTGACTCGCAACCTTATCTGGGAATTACTAGCAATGGAAACAGATGAAAGATCGCCTTAGTGCACCACTAGGAATGGGAATAGAAAAAGACGCAGGAATATTAACAGATACTGGAATGATGGAGATTGAGGGGCGATCTAATAGAAACCTACGAGATTGAAGGGCATGGATAGAGTGAATAGTCAGAAGTTTTTTCCCAGGGTGACAGGGTTAATTACTAGGGGGCATAATTTTAAGATGTGAGGAGCAAGGTTTATAAGAGATGTATGATGCAATTTTTTTTTACACACGGTGGTGGGTGTTTGGAATTCACTGCTGGCAGAGATAGTGGAAACAGATACAATAGTTAATTTTAAAGGGTATCTGGACAAATACATGAATAAGATGGGAATGGAGGGATATGGCCCCTGGAAGGGTAGGAGTTTTTTAATTCAGTCAAGCAGCATAGTCAGTGCAGGCTTCGAGGGCCGAAGGGTCTATTCCTGTGCAGTAATTTTTTTTTTGTTCTTTGGGCCATCTAACATTCGAGGCTTATTACAATGAGAAGAAACAGCCTCTGGGATTATCCTATAAAGACACCTAAGAATTGAATATATTTCAATGTGATTATCTCTCATTCTTCTAAACTCCATCACATGTAGACCCATTCTGTCTGAATTCTTCCTTGTAGATCAGCCTTTTCATTCCGTATCCATGAAAACAGTATCCAGTGACATACCAAAGGAATCTCGGCTGAGTCCCCTATTATCTGTCATTTACATAAACACCGTTGATGTCTATTCTGGAGTAGGATTACTAAATTTCTGGATGACACAAAGATTAACCAAATGGTCTTTTCTCTCACTCAGTGAAGTTGATTGTCTTGGGCTGCAGGAAGATGTGGATGTCAAATGAGCAGATAAGTGGCAGATGGAATTTAACTCTGAAAACTGAAAGGGGATGCACTTTGGAAGGGATAATTTGACACGGAATTATTCAATGAATGCTATGACACTAGGAAGTTCTGTGGAACAAAGGGACCTTGGCTTGTTCATCCATAGATCTCTGAAGTTAGAAGGGCATGTTTGTAGGGTGGTGAAATGGCATATTCAATGGAATCTCAATCTTTATGAATGGAAGCAAAGATTACATAAAAAAGGGAGGTCATGTTGGACTTGTATAGAACTTTGGCGAGGTTACAAGTAGAGCACCATTCTGGTCGCCACGTTATCGGAAGGATGTGATTGCATTAGAGGGGGTGCAGAGAAGATTCCCCAGAAAAGTACCTGGGATGAAATATTCAAGTTGGAAAAAGAGGTTGGATGGGCTTGGGCTGTTTTTGTTGGAACAGAAGACCGAGGGACGACCTGATCAAGGTGAACAAGCTTATGAAAAGTGTGGATAGGGAGCAGCTATTCTCTTAGTTGAAGGGTCAGTTAGGCAGTGACACTAATTCAAGATGAGGGGCAGAAGGTTTAGGGAGGATGTGAAGAAAACCTATCCAAAGGCTGGTGATGGTTTGGAATGCACTGCCTGGGAGGATATGGAGACAGGTTGCCTCACATCTTTTAAAAAAAACCTGGATGCGCATTTGGTATGTCACAGGCAGCATGTTGGCCCACACTGCTGTGTCATAGCACTAGGGACCCACATTCAATTCCGGCACTGTGGAGTTTGCATGTTCTCCCTATGTCTGCTTGGGTTTCCTCCAGGTGCTCCAGTTTCTTCCCACACTCCAAAGATGTGCAGGCTAGATTGATTAATCATTGCTAAATTGTCCCTGTGTTAGAGGGACTAGCGGTGGACTACCTACTTAGCTGGATAGAGTTTTGCTGGCTTACAAAGCCACACCATGAAAGAATGTGCAGGAATCCACGGAGGGAGCAGCAAAGAGTGCAGAAGCTATATCTCCTTTTTATGGAACTGGCTGCCATATTCTGGTAAGTGTTTAAAGGTCCCAAAGATTTTGTGTGTTAGTGAATGGATGAGTGATTCGTTGGGTAAGGTAAGTGTGTTGGGTGGATGAGGTAAGCGGGTAGGGTAAGTAGGTCATGGAATAGCCAATGGATGAAGAATGTTTTCATGGAGGGAGCACAGCACCAAGGACCTGGGTTCAATTCCAACCTTGGGTGATTGTATGGAGTTTGCATGTTTACCCTGTGTCCGCATGGGTTTTTTTCTGGGTGCTTTGGTTTCTTTCCACAGTCCAAAGATGCAAAGGTAGATCGAGTGGCCATTCTATATTGCTATTTAGTGTTGCAAGATGCATAGGTTAGGGGGATTTACAGATTAATACGTGGGATTATAGGGAGGTGGTCTGTGTGGGATGCTCTGTCAGAGTCGGTGTAGACATGATGGACCAAATGGCCTCCTCTTGTTCTGTGGGATTCTATGATTCTATCTCTGCATCCACCTGTTAAAACCCAGGGGTGGAGACCACCAAGTACAAGTGATTCATTGGCTTTTGACCCTGTTAATTCCTCCAGTACTTTTTCTTTCCTAAGAGATAACTAAATTCCTCACTCTCATTAGATCCTTGGCTCTCCATAATTTCCATTGTGCTTTTTTGATTCTGAAGTTTAGTATTTCTGTCACTTCATTAAACCCCATTATAATTTCTCCTGTCTCTGTTTCTAAAGGAACTAGATTTTCGCTGATGAAAATAGAATATGTCGCAAATAATTTCAATGATCTCTTCCTTTTATATATTTGCAAAAATTCATGCAAACTTATACTTGCTAATCAATTATTCTATTTTCTCCTTTCTCAATTTACTTGGTTTTTAAAAATTAGCAAATAGTATCTACCTTCAGGCTTGTGAGTCTTTGACGATATTATAGTCATTTAAAAAATATGTACATAATACTATTGCTGGTATTTCTATTTGTTCAATGTTGTAGAACAAAACAAAGAAAATTACAGCCCTGCAAGCCTGCACTGACTATGTTCCGACTGAACTAAAATCCTTACCCTTCCCGGCACTGTATCCTTCTATTTCTATCCTATTTATGTCTTTGTCAAGACGCCTATTAGAAGTTACTATCACATCTGCTTCCACTACCACTCCCAGCAGGGAGTTCCAGGCACTCACCACTCTGTGTAAAAAAAAAACTTGTCTTGTGCACCTTCTTTAAACCTTGTCCCTCGCACCTCAATCTAGGCCCCTAATAATTGATTCTTCCACCTTGGGAAAACACTTTTGACTATCCACACTGTCCATGCTTCTCATAGTCTTGTAGACTTCTATCAAGTTGTCCCTCAACCTCTGTCGCTCCAGTAAGAGAGAGCCAAGTTTCTCCAACCTCTCATAGCTAATGCTCTCCATACTAGGCAGCATCCTGGTAAATCTTTTTTGTACCCTCTCCAAAGCCTTCATATCCTTCTGGGAGTGTGGTGACCAGAATTGAACACTATATTCCAAGTGCAGCCTAACTAAAGTTCTATAAAGCTGCAACATGACTTGCCAATTTTTAAACTCCGTGCCCTGGCGGATGAAGGCAAGAATGCCATATGCCTTTTTGACTACATTCTCCACCTACCTTGCCACTTTCAATGAACTGTATACCTGTACACCCACATCTGTCTGCCTAACAATACTTTTATGGGTTTTGCCATTTATTATATATCCCATCTCTATTAGATCTTCCAAAAATGCATTACCTCACATTGGTCTGGATTAAACTCCATCTGCCATCTCTCTGCAAGTCTCCAATTGACCTATCTCCTTCTGTATCCTCTGATAGTCTTTATCAAGAGCAACAGCAACACAGAGCAACACAGCACAACACGGGAAACAGGCCCTTCGGCCCAACGAGCCCGTGCCGCCGTCATAACTTTATAGTAACAATTCCATTTTCTTATTCTAATTTTAGGTTATTCCTAATATGGAAAAATCTCAATATAGGGTCAATTTGTTCCCCAATCAGCCTAAGAGCGAATTTTTGGGATGTGGGAAGAAACCGGAGCGCCCAGAGAAAACCCACGCAACCACGGGGAGAATGCGCAAACTCCCGCAGACACCGGCCCAATTCCAAGTGTCTGCACAGCTACAGCGATAGTCACTGAGCTGTTATGGTGCCCTTCAGATGGTCCAGATATAGCACTCATTTACGACATGAAGCACCAGGCAACCCATGAATCAACATCCAAGAGCTGTCCTTGCACCACCTGCCGAATGCATGCTCCTTGTTGGTCAAGTTGGACCGAATTACCTGTGGGGAAAAAAAAAGTCATAGTTAAACAGTCCTACTATATCCCTCTATCTGCATACCGCTCATGTGGCTGTCCAAGAGACCCTTAAACAGCCCCAGCGTGCCTGCTCCCACCACCTTACTCCGCAGTGCATTCCACACCCCCACTACCCTTTGTGTGAAAAACTGCCCTCTAATATTCGTCTTATACATAGCCCCCCCTCACCCTAAGGCCATGACCCCTCGTCCTATCCATTTCTGAAGGTGGAAAAAGTTTACCACCATTTACTCTATCTATACCCCTTATAATCTTATACACCTCTATTAGATCCCCTCTAAGCCGTCGTCTTTCAAGGGAAAACAACCCCAGTCTATTCAATCATTCCTCATAAGACAGTCCTTCCATACCAGGCAGCATCCTGGTAAACCTCCTCTGCACTCTCTCCAAGGACTCCACATCCTTCCGATAGTACGGCGACCAGAACTGGACGCAATATTCCAAGTGAGGCCTAACCAACGTTCTATACAATTGCAACATCAAACTCCTACTCTTGTATTTTATACCCTTTTCTATGAAAGCTAACATACTATACGCTTTCTTTATCACCTTCTCCACCTGTAAAGACACCTTCAGAGACTTGTAAACCTGCACCCCCAAGTCTCTCTGCGTCTCTATACTCCGAATAGTTTTACCTTTTATCCTATAACTATCTTCTACATTTTTCCGGCCAAAATGCATCACCTCACATTTATCCGGATTAAATTCCATTTGCCATCTATCTGCCCAGTCTACCAACCTATCTATGTCCTGTTGTATTGCCTGGCACTGCTCCTCTGTACCCGCCAATCCAAGCATCACCATAAAGACACCATAAAAAATTCCACTAACCTTTGTTGGTTGCAAACTTACCAGTCAAACCAGCTACGTTTTCCTCTAAATCATCTTTATGTATTATTAAGAGCAAAGGTCTTAGCAGTGATTTCTGAAGAATGCTACTTCTCACAGCCTTGCATTCAGAAATGCACCCTTCCACTGTTACCTTTTATTTTCGATGACTGAGTCAATTCTGTATCCATCTTGCCAGCTCACCTCTGATCTCATGTGACTTCACACCTGTACCAGTCTGCCATGAGGGACTTTGCCAAAGGCCTTGCTGAAGTCCATGTAGACAACATCCATTGCCCTACCTTCATCAATCATCTTTGTCACTTCTCAAACTCGATCAAGTTAGTGGTGCATGACCTCCCCTTCAAAAAATCATGTTGCCTCCCATTAATATGCCTATTTGTTTCAAAGTGGGAGTAAATCTGAGTCTCAAAAGATTCTCTCCAATAATTTCCCTACCACTGATATAAAGTTCACTGACCTGTAATTACCTGGATTATTCTTGCTACTCTTCATAAACAAAGGACCAACCTTGGCTATTCTCCAATCCTCTGGGATCTCACCTGTAATCATGATGTGGAGATGCCGGCTTTGGACTGGAGTAAAGATAATAAGAAGTCTATTTGACAGCAAAAGCCACTAGTATCAAAGTGCTGGCTGCCCCTTCGTTAGGTGAGTCACTTGACGAAGGGGCCTCTAGTGCTCTGAAAATTAGTAGCTTGTACTATCAAATAAACCTGTTGGACTTTAACCTGGCGTTGAGAGACTTCTTGCTGTGATCTTCCCTGTAGCCAGTGAGGATACAAAGATTTCTCTCAAGACCCCAGCAATTTCCTCTTTTGCCTCTCTCAGTATTCTGGGGTATATGCCATCAGGCCTGGGAAACTTGTCTACCTTAATGTTTCTCAAGAACGCCAATACCTTCTCTTTGATCTCGATATGACCCAAACTATCTACACACCCTTCCCCAGACTCCTCATCATGTACTATTTTTCCGGTGGTGTACTTGAGCAAGATTCTCTAGTTTATTCTGTGGCTGCCCTACTGCCAGCAAGAACAGAGAATTTTACACTCAACCAGAACTCTCTTCTATGCAGTGGCACTGGAGAATCCCAGCTGGGGGTGAGGTTGTAGGTTTTTGTTGCTTATTTCTCAAAGGAATGTATCTTTGTTGAGATTTTGATTTTTTTTTTGTAAAAGATTAGTATTGCTTATCTATCACCATGGCTGAAACTCTCCGAATGTTCAGCAGACCATTCAAAGGTCTGATGAACTCTCATCTTGGAGTGCGCACAGCTGGAGAATCCTGCTCCATAGTTTTCAATCTAATTTCCCAATTTCCTGAGTTTACTTGCCCAGCATTTGGCTTTTTTCAGATTTAAGACCTTAATATAATTATATCACCCATAATCTTAATATTGTGATAACCTTAGATCTGGAAGCAATGCAGTAGGAAAATGTGTATCATTTTAAAAGATCTGTGGAATCTATAATTGTTCTAAAGAATGTTTGAAATGGGCTTTTCAGAGTTTGCATCAATTGTAAAGGGACCAATAGTAATTTTCTTGGATAATAAGGAATACGCCAACTGCCAACCATTAACCTGGAAGCAGTTCCAAAAGGAAAGAATTTAATACATTAGACACATGGCCAAAAATAAAAGAGCTGCTGACTAAAGAAGAGTTGCAGGAGGAACCTCTGGGGAGAGAGAAGGCACATTTACAAGGAGACGTGTTTGTTATACACTTGGAAAGGACAAGAAGATGAAGATAGTGTTAGAGCAGAAATTGTGAACTGGGACAATTCTAAAGTTATGCTTCAGACTTGGCAGAGCCAACCAGAATGTTTAACGAGGCTTGTTAAGGAAGCATCTGTCAGTTCAGTGGACATTAAAAATCTCCTGATGTTGTTTAATTTAGATAAATGTGAGGTGATACATTTTGATAGATCGAACCAGGGCAGGACTTACTCAGTTAATGATAGGGCACTGGGGAGAGTTATAGAACAAAGAAATCTAGGGTACAGGTTCATAGCTCCTTGAAAATGGAGTCACAGGTGGACAGAGTGGTGAAGAAGGCATTCAACACACTTGGGATCATTGGTTAGAACATTGAATACAGGAGTTGGGACGTCTTGTTGAAGTTATACAAGACGTTGGTAAGGCCACACTTGGAATAATGTGCATTGTTCAGGTCATCCCATTTTAGAAAGGATATTATTAAAGTAGAAAAAGTAAAAAAAATGTAGTTGAATGCATGGTTTGAGTTTTAAGGAGAAGCTGAATAGACTGGGAATTTTTTTCCTGAGCATAGAAGGCTTAAGAGTGATTTTTTTAGAGGTCTATAAGATAATGAGGGACATAGATAAGGTACATAGTCAACATCTTTCCTCAAAGATATGGGAGTCTAAAGCTCGAGGGCATAGTTTTAAGATGAGAGGGGAGAGATAAAAAAGGGTCTAGAGGAGCAATATTTTCATACAGGTGATGAATGCCTGGAATGAGCTGCCAGAGGTAGTAATAGATGCAGGTAAAATTTTGTCTTTTTAAAAAGCATTTTAGATAATTCCATGGGTAAGGTTGCTACAGAGGGATATGGGCCAAACATGGGCAATTGGGACTGGCTTAATGGTAAAAACTGGATGGCATGGACAAGTTGAACCAAAAGGCTTGTTTCTATGCTGTAAACCTTTATGATCCCATGTTTAAGCAGTAGAGGGTTTCCAGCATTCTGAGCTTTATCTTTTTTCTTTTCCTTGACGTTCCTTCTTCCCCTCTCCTGCCCCCACCCGCAATCAACACCAACAAAAATAAAATCCCAGATAATTCAATTCCTCTATCTTGCTCTATGAAAACTGGTGGCTTCTTTGTTAATAATATTGCACTTCACCATGATTCAGTAGAGAGCTTTGATATATGATGCTTTTTAAACACAAGACCTTATCCCATGTTTTGCTCATTTAATTATACATTTTTTTGAAGAAAGACAACTGAATCATTAATCATGGCTCCTCTTTTTAAAAATCCTTCCATTTTTAAACAGAGACTTCTTTCACTGGGCAAACCATATAGAGCATCCCATACACGGGAAGAGGGTGGGCTCTGGGACAAGTAAAGGTGGTTTCAACAAGCTGCCCAAAAGCTGACAACTTCTGTGAACTGCCTTAAGGAGCTGCAGTATTTTTCAAAGGATACTTGTACACAAAAAGTTGCCACGAGCTGGCTCTAAGGCAACAAACAAAATAACTGACAGCAATACTCTTCAACCTTCAAACACTTTGTGAGCATGATGCTTAAACAGGAAGGCCACCTCATCGATTGACCTATGCACCGAGCATGGAAGTGCACAAGCCAATAAAATTCCTGACCAATTGGGGCTTTAATTGTAATCGTAATTGGGCACATTTCCAACTCTCATGCGTGACCGTGTTATGGTACAACATCACTATGATGTTAGTGTGCCCACCCAATGTTTTTTTGAGCTAGGACAGGCCACCTGCACGCCTGATTGAAGCATGTAAAATTCTGGTCATAGTTTCTTCTACAAGAAAGGAAATGACTCAACTTCCCCGTTGCCATCAATTTATGCCAATCATGAGGTGCTAACACACTTACCTCTCTGACTGAGCTACTGAGCTTATCTCAACAAAATCACGATGCAAACATGAACACAGTGAAATCAATGTAATGTGAAATATTTATAAGTGAAATTTTATTCTGTGCTCATAAGTCTTCTATTCGTGGCAATGGAGTTGGACAGGAAAGTTGTGACCTTAATGCAGAGGTATCCTGTTTGAGCAGGAAGTTCATTTATAGAATCATAAAATCCTTACAGTACAGAATTCGGCCCATTGTATCTGCAGTGACCAGAATCCCACCCAGGCCCTATTCGCATAACCTCACATATTTACTCTGTAAGCCCCCTGATACTAGGGACAATTTACCTTATGGCCAATCAACCAACCTGTACATCTTTGGACTGTGGGACGAAACTGGAACACCCGGAGGAAACTCACACAGACAGTGATCCAAGGCTGGAATTAAACCTGTGTCCCTGGCACTGTGAAGAAGCCGAGCTAACCAGTATGCCACCGTGCCGCCCATAGCTGCTGCAGTGTGATTTGAAAGCCTCACTACCACTGCCAGTGAGAAAGTAGAATTTCTCATTCAGCCAAATCTCCATTCACTGCAGTGGGAGAATCCCAGCTGTGGGTGAGGTTGAAGAATTCCAGCTCAGGTTTCACTAAGACCAAGCATCCTAGTCACTGAATCACTCGTGTTTCCCATGCATTGTAATTGTAATTGCGTGAGAAATGGGAAATAGCAAGAGAGTGTGAGTGGCGCACAGCTCCAGTTTTGCTATTGGAAATGGTGCACAACTGATAGCGTTCAGGCTGAAGAATCTGAGGGTATCTACTTGTCACTTCTCATTACACAGCATGTTTTATTATTAATAAATAGTGCAGTTTATTCCACTATTACTATCAGTTACAATAATAGACATTCCTTACTTATGAAGAAAACCATGCTGGGCTGGTTGAAGTTACATTTACCAATTCAGACAAACAGATATTGCAGTTTTACAATCAAGCCTGAATTTCCATTAACACTTTTGTCCCCCAGATATACTGTATTCTTTCTCTGTATGTCTTTGGTGTTGTCTTTCTTTCAAGAAATTTGTTTCAGCAGCCTGAGCTTGGTTGCTGATACTGTTTAGTTAAATTAAACTCAGGTGGGTAGTCTGTATATGGGTGGTTAGCTCTGCTGCCTCATGGTGCCAGGGACCCAGGTTCAACCCTCGGGTCACTGCCTACTTGAAATTTGCACATTCTCCCTGTATCTGTATCTGCTTAAGTTTACTGTGGATGCTCTGGTTTCCTTCCATAGTCCAAAGATGTGCAGATTAGGTTGATTAGCCGCGATAAATTAATCCTAGTGTCGGGAAGATTAGCAGGGTAAATACGTGGGGTTACGGGAATAGCGCCTGGAAGGGACTGTGGTTGATGCAGACTCAATGGACTGAATGGTCTAGAGATTTTATAAAACAAAAGGCTCCACTTAAAATTTCTGCGATGGCTTAGATTTTGGGAGCATGCACATTGCCTAATGTTATGACATACCATCATTCAATATAACTTATGTAATAAACTGTCTCTTATTTCTCAGCCTTTTAAGAGGTTGATCAAATTATAATAATGGGGAGAGACATATGATTAGTTCATTTATTTTTCTAATTTTAAGTTGGGCTCACAATTTCTTATATTGAAATAAAAAAAATTTCAAAGCTGAATAACCTTTTGAACTGAAGACATTGTTGTTTTGTTGGTAAATGTGATGGCTGGTTTCCATATCGCAAGTTGTCAGAGATAGAAATTAAAGTAAGTGTCTAATTAATTTGTTTTTGAAGATTTTGGTTGAGAGATGAAAGTGGTACTTACAAAGGGAGAGAGAGAGTGTTGAAGTGAATAGTAAGTGGAGGCTAGACAAGCAGCTGAGGGAGAAGGAATAGATGGAGTTAAGGAAAGGAAACTTGGAAGGAGGCACAAAATAAACAAAGTGCTATCAAGGACTAATGGAGTGGAATGGCCCATTTTTGTATGGTACATTTTATATGGAAGGGAGAGTGTGCTATTGGATCTTTTACAACCAGCTGAAAAAGCAGGCAGATCAAGGGTTGATTAAATTTGCATCTCCAACAAGGGGGTGGCATGGTGGCATAGTGATTAGCACTATTGCCTTACAGGGGCAGGGACTGGGTTTAGTTCCAGTTTGCACATTCTACCCGTGTCTGTGTGAGTTTCTTTGGGTGTTCCAGTTTCTTCCCATAGTCGAATTTATTTCTTAATCATGGGGAGTAGTGGTTAGCACTGCTGCCTCACATCGCCAGGGACCTGCGTTCCATTCCTAGCTTGGGTTACTGTCTGTTGGAGTTTGCTTGTTTTCCCCATGTCTATGTGAATTTCCTCCAGATGCTCTGACTTCCTCCCACAGTCCAAAAGATGTACCCAAACAGGCGCTGGAGTGTGGCGACTAGGGGATTTTCACAGTAATGTCATTGCATTGTTAATATAAGCTTACTTTTGTGACACTAATTAATAAACAAAAAACTTTAATCCCAAGAACAGGTGATCTAGTCCTCATCATATCACTGTTTGTAGGAGTTTGCTGTGCACAAATTGATCCAAATATGGAGTGGAAGGGGATACTTGAGAGTGACTGCCTTTAACATCAACTCAGCATCTGGCCAAGTGTGGAATCTTGCAAAATTGAAGTCAATGAGAATTTCTGGAAAATTCTCCACTACTTGGAGTCATACCTAGCACAGTGGAAGATGGTTGTGGTTAACGAAAGCCAATCATTCAATCCAACACATTGCTGCAGGAATTCTTCAGGGTAGTGAGGTAAGTCCAACCATCTTTAGCTGCTGAATGTTTGCGATTAATTACACAATAAATTCATGACTCCTGAGACTGAAGCAGATACTGTGCTAATATGCAGAAAGACTTGGATAACATTCAGGTTTGTGCTAAAAACTGGCAAGTGACATTTGCGCAACGCAAATGCCAGGCAATGACCAATTCCAACAAAAAGGAATCCAACATTTGCTGTTGATATTCAATAGCATGACCATCTCTGAATTCCTGCTATCAATATCCTGGGACCAGGTAACTGGACTAGGCATACAAATATTGTGGCTGCAATGTCAGGTCAGAAGCTGAGAATTCTGTGGCAGGTAATTTTCCTAAATCCTCAAAGCCTGTCCACCATTTACAAGGCACAAATCAGGAGTGCAATGGAAAACAGTTCACTTGCCTGGATGAGTGCAGTTCCAACAACAGTTTGGGACAAAGCATTTTATCTACATTCCCTCCACCACTGATGCACAGTGGCAGCAGTGTGTCCCATGTATAAGATGTACTGAAACATCTCACTAAGAATCTTTTGACAGCAGCCTCAAAACTTGTTACCCTATCATGTAAAAGGACAATGGTAACAAATGCACGGGAACACCAGTGTCTGGAAGTTCCCCTCCAAACCATGTATTTTCCTGCGATTGCAGAAGGACAGCTAAAGTTTGCAAAACTCTACTCGAACTGCAGTAAACTGAAGCTTGAAACTAGCTTGAAATTGATAAACTTACTTAGTTACAAAGGAAATGTTGTCTGGCACAAGCCCTTATTTAGCCAGAGAACAATGAGATAATCTTACCTAGGGACGTTGGGCTAGGGCCAATGATGGTAAAATACAAAATAAATGGGGGAATTTGATCCATAAAGGAGCAAGTTACTTCTCCCTGTATTCACGCCTGACCAATATTTATTCTTTAAGCATCACTACAACTTCCAAAGAAAGCCCCAGATATTTGGTCATTTCTCTCTTTACTAATTATCTTTCAAACAACATCATTAAAAAAAAAACAAACTTCTGGTCATCATCACATTGGTTCTGGGAGCTTGCTGTGCACAAATTGGTTGTCATGCTTCCTACATCACAACAATGACAATAGTTCAAAACCACTTCTCTGACTGCAAAGCGCTTTTGGATTTCCTTTAGTTGCATTCACAAAATAATATTGACAGAAAAGAAATACTTTCTATAACTTAACAGGTCTTAACAGTTGGAGTTTAACCTCAATATTAGAAGGTTAAATTTGGCAGTTTATTTTTTCGCTATGGTTGGCATGGTTCTTAGCACTGCTGCCTCACAGTACCAGGGACCAGGGTTTGATTCTGGCCTTGGGTTACTGTCTGTGTAGTATTTGCACATTCTCCCCATGACTGTGTGGGTTTCCTCCGGGTGTTCCAATTTCCTCCCACATTCCAAAAATATCCAGGTTAAGTGGATTGGCTATGTTAAATTCCTCCTTGGTGTCCCAAAATGTTCGGTTATGTAGATTATGTAGCCAAGGTAAATGCATGGGGTTACTGGGATAGGGTGAAAGGGAGGGCCTGGGTAGAATGCTGTTTTGGAGAGTCAGTGCAGACTCACTGGGCTGAATGGCCTCCTTCTAGGCATTCAATGGATTCCATAATGAATTGAACTTGTGATCCTGGACAATTTATACTAACATTCCAAATTCCTGCAGTCTGTAATGTTGAAGCCAGATAACAGCTCTGCGCTCAGAACATTTTCTAGACTTGAATATGATGTGTGAAAATGCTATACATTGAGGAGACTTTGTGCTAAGAACCTGAACATTGTGGTTACATTGCAGAGATGATGGTGTTCCTGGTTAGAATTGTCTCATGCAATGCTAGTGTTGGTGTAATCTCACTTTGAGATGAACATGCAGAGAAAATTACATTGTCCCATAATTACCACATTGAACCACACGCTAAGACAGCACAAATCAGCAACAGGACAATGGCACTCTACATAAAGTATATACTAACAACAACATGCATTCACTTGGCACCTTCAAAGCAGCAAAACATTGCAAGACTCTTTACAGGTGCGTTTTCCTACAATATGGATCACATACAACAATTTTTGTGGATTCTTTATTCATTCCATGGATGTGGGTAGGCCAGCATTTATTGCCTAACCCTAATTATTCTTTGGAAGATGGTAGTGGGACGCTATTATGAACCTCTGCAGTTTTTGTTTTGTGGAAACACCCACAGTGCTATTAGAAAGGAGTTGCATGATTTTGACTTAGCAATAATGAAGGAATGGCAATGTATTTCCAAATCAGCATGGTATGCGACTTAGAATCTGTTCAATGATACTGAACAATGGTTAGCAAATATGTTTACTGACAGGGAAAAAAAATCAAAGAAATAAAACATATATCACTGAACAGCAGAAATTGGATTAACTACTGACAAACAAAAGCCCATCCATGAACTCACTGGGTTGGAGGTTTGTCAATTTTAAGTACGCTTGCACCATCCTCTTTCATATTATATAGATCCCATTACAAAGCGTTTTGTGAAACGATGCTCTTTTGTAACAACGATTGCTTTCAACCTGAAGGGTGATAATTTTTCTACTTGATCTGTGGTTGTTCCTAAAGATAAATAAACATTAAACTTCTGCAATGGGGAGGAACAGAGCCTTGAAGGCAGATAGGTGATGAGTTTCTTCATCCCTCCATTCAAAATCCCATCAATCATTCCAGACTTACGTCTCCATAGAATGAAAATGTTAAAGGAATATAAGAATGCTACAAAACACCACAGTTTATAAAGGTTCAAAAGTTAAGTCTCTGCAATGAAAACACCTGATTGTTTAATACCCTGCTAAATGCATCCAGATGGGTAACAGACCAAAAGACGTTTCTGATATTTAAGTAACTTATACATGTAGCAGCACCAGGTTGTCTATCTGCTAGGATCTACCCATTAACACATTCAAGGAGATGCTGTAAAGACACTAAGAGGATAATCACTTCTGTGGTCAGTGGGACTTGTGTTTGACTGTATGGAAGTGAGTGGTTTGAAAACAGCATTTAAAGGCAGACTCTATCTGATGGGAGAAGTCAACTGTGGTGACAAATTGTGACCTGCTATATATATCCACCATTCTCAGTTTTTTATTTTTATCATAATCTATTTACCGATTTGGATCTTTGGAAAACAAAATTAGCATTTACAAAGCACGTTCCCAGAGCAAGAAAAGGTGAAAATGTTGGATGAAACTACTTGGATATGTTTCATGGGGTTATACAGGGGTTACCAGGACCTGGGTCCCTGAAGCAGCATACTTAACTTGTGCAGCTTACTGTTATAATGCATATTGTGCAAACCAGTTAGTGAAATTTACAGTCAATTCCATGTTTAAATATAGGTTTTAGGTGGAGTTTCCAGTTCATAGAATCATAGAATTTGTAGTGCAGAAGGAGATTATTTGGCCCATCAAGTCTGCACGAACCACAATCCCACCCAGCCCCTACCCTCATAATCCCATACATTTTAACTTAGCTAGTCCCCCTGACACTAAGAGGCAATTTATCATAGAATCATGAAATAGAATTCCTACAGTGCGGAAGGAGGCCATTTGGTCCATTGAGTCTTCATTGATCCCAATCCCACCCAGATCCTATCCCCATAATCCCTAGCTAATCTCTCTGACAATAAGGGACAATTTGGCATGGCCAATCCATCTAACCTGTGTGTCTTTGGACTGTGGGAGGAAACCGGAACATCCGGAGGAAACCCATGGAGATATGGGAAGAATGTACAAATTCTACACAGACAGTTTCCCAATCCTGGTACTTTGAGGCTACAGGGCTAACCATGGTGACACTGTGCTGCCTACGATGATAAAGGACCCCAGTTGATAAAGAATCTACATCTGAATTGTTAATCTGTCCTTTAGCTGATAAATTGGTGCATATTTCCAACAATTAATCTTAATTTCTGAGGTACAGCATATTTAGTTTTCTGTTTTTATCTTGCTTGTTAAAATTGTCTGCAAAAGAATGTTTTTATTGTATTGGCTAAGGCTCATTTATGTAGTAATGTATTCGTATCCAATACCCAGATTTGTTCCATCAGAGTAGCCAACACGAATATAAACATGAAAACATGCCTCTGATGGAACAGATAGGGATGTCAATGGGAGAAATGCTCCATTGCCATCCTGCCTCACCAGCATTGCTCAGTGAGCAGTTTTATAACAATAAATGTATGTAAATGAGTGAAGCATAGTCTCTGCTGTGTTTCTCACCCAATGCTCTAGATGCAGCAGTGACCTACTTAAACCCTGGTGTCCACAAAGAGATGTTGTTCCTGGCCTAAAAATTAAAGAAAGCAAGTGCTTAAAGTGCAGTTGTAGAAGACCCAAGTGGTGACCTAAGCTGGGCAAACACCATGTACAGCTTACTTGGCATTGTCTGCATAACTCTTCACCCCCTACATTGCAGTGACTTCCTGAAAAGGTTGGGGAACTTGCCTCCGGAGCCGAAAATGTGTCCTGGCTCAGTCTGGCTTCCTTGAGGCGGAGATGATTCTCAATCAAGAACAGTGGTGGGAAGATGGGACAATGAATTCCCATGTTCATTGTCAAGTAAGTGTGTCAGGGCCTACAACAATGGTTAAAAAGATCTTGGTGCCATTAAGAGTACGCTGGCTGCATGTTGATCACCTTGGCATGAATTATTATATGCGTTGCCACTGAAAACCTGACATACTGTGATTGGATTCCTTCCAAAGATCAAATTTAATTACTTCAGCAATGAAGTAGCTTGGCATGCCTTTTTGTCTGCTATCTCAGTGTTTGGATGCACGAGAAGTAAATGGACAGGGATGAGAGGAGGAGGGATTGCAAATGATAGATTATTTCTGCTGATTTAGGTACAATGAAAGATTGACATGGAGGAAAGTTTATGAGTGGGATTTTCCACGCCCCCCAGTCACTTATTTCGTGCCAGTGGATGTAGTCTGTCATTGGCCAGCAATGGGATCTTCTGGTCCCCCCATTGTCAACGGGGTTTCCCATTGAATGCACCCCCTCGCCTCCTGGGAACCACGAGTGGTATGCCATTTGCGAATCTGGAAGTTCCGATTGGCATGAATGACCCGAAAATTCCAGCCAATATCTCTCTCCTTGCATTCACTTAGCATAATTAATTTTCATATCCTCTCCATGCTTACCTCTTGCTTTTTGTTTCCTTTTCTCTTTATCATTTCCTTTCTCTTTTATACCTCACACCAAATCCTATTCAACCCTGTACTCACTGACCTACATTAGCTTCCGGTTAAACAACCATCTTGATGTTAAAATTCACATCCTTGTTTTGAAATTCCTCTATCGTCCCACTGCTTCCATGCTTCTATAATCTCCTCCGGCATCACAACCTTCTGGCCTCTTGACTAGTGCTGATTTTAGCCCTTCCAGATTGATGACTATGCCTTTAGTACCTATGCCATAAGTTCTTAAGATGCTCCTTAAAATGTAGCTCTTTGAGCAAGCTTTTGATCATCCAAATTAATGTCTCCTTATATGGCTCAGAGTCATATTTTGTTTTATGTTGCACCTTTGAAGCACCATGCGACAATTTATTACATTAAAGACTCATAAATTGTTGTCGTTCATTTCACACAGTGATTCTTTGACTTCTAGACCCAAGTAAAGTATCCACTGCAGATAAAACTTCTTTCTAACATTTCTTACTTTGAAAATTATATTTACATAGCACCTTTCATGACCTTGGGATGTCACAATAGTTTTATAGCCCATGAAATGCTTTTGAAATCTAGTCACTGTTGTAATGTAAGAAACACTGCCAAGTGAGTCCCACTGATGTTAGTGTAAGCTATGAATCCTTTTCAATAGATTTTAACTGACATAGCTCCATAAATTCAAATGGCTTTATGGTCACAAATCTCAGCCAGAGTCGCAGAACTGTTAAGACACAAAGGAAGGCTTTTTGGCCCATACTGTCTTCACCGGATTCCTGAGGTTACCATCTAAACTTCTCGTACGATGAATGGTATTCACTTTTACCACCATAACTTATTGCATAATGAATAATATTCACTTGAGCAGCACAATGGCAAATGGTTAGCGCTGCTGCTTCACAGGGCCAGGGAACCAAGTTCGATTCCCAACTCCATACTGTTTGTGGGGAGTCTGCATGTTCTCCTGATGTGGGTTTTCTCTGCGTGCTTTGATTTCTTCCCAAAGTCTGAAAGATAAAGCTATATAATCCCTACAATGAAGAAGGAGACCATTCAGCCCATTGAGACTGCACCAACCATAATCCCACTCAACGACCCCCTGTATTTTCTCTGTTAGTTCCCCTGGCATTAAGTGGAAATTTAGCATGGCCAGTCAACCTGACCTGCATACCTTTGGACTGTGGGGGGAAACTGGAGCATCCAGAAAAAAATCCACACAGACACGAGGAGGACGTGCAAACGCCACACAAACAGTGACCCGAGCTGGGAATCAAACCCAGCTCCCTAGTGCTGTGAGGCAGCAGTACTAACCACTGTGCCACTGCACTGCGCTTGTGCTGGTTAGGCGCATTGGCCATGCTAAATTCTCCCTTAGTGCACCTGAACACGTGCTGAAGTATGGTGACTAGGAGTTTTCACAGTAGCTTCATTGCAATGTTAGCGTAACCCTACTTGTCTCACTAATAAAAAAACAAGAACTTTTACCATCCAAACATATTACACAATGAATTGTATTCACTTTTACCATCCAGATATATTGCACAGTGAATAGTATTTACTTTTGAGAATAGTATCAAACTATCAGAATGGATAATATTTGCAGACTGGAGGTGACATCTTTCACTCAGAGGGTCCTGGCCACTGGATAAAAGCAAATTATTGCAGATGCTGGAACCTGCAACCAAAAGAGAAAATGCTGGAAAATCTCAGCAGGTCTGACAGCACCTGTAAGGAGAGAAAATAGCTGATGTTTTGAGTCCAGGTGACGTTTTGTCAAAGGTAAGAGGCATAAAAAGTGGGAGATATTTATTCTGCAGAATGATGGAATGAAAGATGAGTTATAACCACAGGGAAAATCAGGAGAAAAGATTGCTAATGGCAGTCCACACAGAGAATAAAGGGTGTGAATGGCCAAACAGCATAGAAGCTGAAATCAGAGGGTACACTGTGACAGATGAAGATGTGGAGGGGGTGGTGAATGAGAAGTAGAGAGATAAAATTTAGGAAAAGGAAAGGGGAAGCAAAGGGTGAGGAAAGGTAAGGAAATGGATTGGGGGGGTGGGGGGGGGGGGGGGCAGCTGCACTGCATGATCACTGGTTAGTACTGCTGCTTCACAGCTCCAGGGACCTGGGTTTGATGCCTGGTTTGGGTCACTGTCTGTGTGGAGTTTGCACATTCTTCCTGCGTCTTTGTGGGTTTCCTCTGGGTGCTCGGTCACCTCCCAACGTGCTGGTTAGGTTCATTGACTGTGGCGACCAGGAAAATTTCACAATAACTTCATTGCAAAGTTAATGTAAGCCTTATTTGTGACTGATAAATAAATTTTAAACTTTAAAATGGGGGGAAAGAGTGAGAGGGGAAGAAAAATGAAGAAAGACAATAAAGAAATAAAAGGTAGACTACACTCTGGAACAAGAATGATTTATAAATAACTAAAGAAACTACTCGTCATCAAATTTGCTAACACAGATGCCCTGACTGAGTATTTTAGACAATAGATGTTCAAACTGTTGCCATTGGACATAAAGGGTTTGCAAAATCATCAGATTTCTGTCCATCTGGATTTCCAAAATATATTTGATAAGATGCCATGTAAAATGTTAATGGACAAAATAAGGATCCATAGAGTTGAGGGCAATATATTAGCAGGGATAGAGGATTGGTAAACATAGAAACATAGAATAGTACAGCACTGTACAGACCCTTTGGCCCTCGATATTGTGCTGAGCTATGTCCAAACCCAAGATCAAGCTATCCCACTCCCTATCATTCTGGTGTGTTCCAGGTGCCTACCCAATAACTGCTTGAAAGTTCCTAAAGTGTCTGACTTCACTATCACAGCAGGCAGTAGCATTCTACATCCCAACCACTCTCTGAGCAAAGAATCTATCTTGGACATCCCTCCTATATCTCCCACCATGAACCTTAAAGTTATGCCCCCTAGTAACAGTTACATCCACCCGAGGAAATAGTCTCTGCGCGTCCACTCTAAAGGAATAGGAAGCGGAAAGTGGGTTTTTTCAATTTGTCAGGCAGTGAATGGTGGAGTGCTGCAAGGATCAGTGCTGAAGCCTCAGCTATTTACAGTCCATATTAATCACTTAAATGAAGAAACAGGGAGTAATGTTTATAATCTATACTAATGACTTGAATGAAGAGATAGAGGGTGGGATTTTCTAGCCACGCTGGCCTCAAGTTTGGAAAATCCCACCCATGTCACGCTCATTCTGATTCCCATGGTGGGTGGGAAAGGAAAGTTCCATCCAGAATGTAAATGTTTACAATATATAATGAATTAGATGAAGTGAAAGAGAGTAATGTATCAGCATTTGTCAATGATACAAAGTTAGGTGGAAGGCACGTTGGGAGGGCACGATTACAAAGATGTTAATTGAATGTGCAACAAGCTGGCAGGTAGGATGTAGCTAGGTAAGTGTGAACTTATTCGCTTTGGTCTTAAGAATAGAAAAACAAAATCTTGGTTAAAATGTATGAGACTTCTTATGGGTGTTAAAACTCAGAGAGACTTAGATGTGCTCATGCAAGGAATACAGCACATTAATATGCAAGTGCAGCATGTTGGTCTTTATTGCAAAGCAATCGAAGTACAATAATGAAGAAGTCTTGCAACAATTGTTCATGGTGAGACCACATCTGGGTACAGTTTTGACCTCCACATTTAAGAAAGAATATACTTGCATTGGAGATGGTACAGTGAATGTTTGCTAAATTGGTCACTAGGTTGAGGGGGTTGTCTTATGGTAATAAGCTGAATAATTTGCTCTAATATCCTCTGGAGTTTAGAAGAGTAAGGCATGGTCTCATTGAAACCTACAAATCTCTGAATGCACTTGATAGGGTAGATGCTGATAGATTGTTTCCACTGATTGGGAAATCTAAAATGGGGGCATGATGTCAAGATAAGTGCCTGATCATTTAAGACTGAGATAAAGAAGAAATACTTCACTTAAAGGTTTGTGAATTTTTGGAATGTCTACCCCATAGAATTGTGGATGCTACATCATTGAATATATTCAAGGCTGGAGTAGGCAGTTTTTTTGGTGTCTTAGGGAATAATATGACATTGTTTTTTTGGTGAGGCAGGATGGGTGGATGAGTGGATGGGTGGATGGGTGGGTGGGGAGGAGCAAATGGAGTTGAATCCCAAGATCAGCCCTGATTATCTACAATGGCAGAGCAAGCTAAATGGGACGTATGCTCTACTCCTCCTCCAATTTTTGTGTCTCTGCGTTTTCATTTTATTTCTATACTTTCCTGTATTTGATGATTAATTGGCACGTTAGTTTTATAGGGTTTCTTTCTGTCAGTTAGGCAGTACATGTGCTGAAGGCTACCTGCAAACAACTCCCATCCAGTCTTTGAAGATGTTGGACTTAGTTTTGAAAAATGCCATGGCGAAGAAAAGGTAACAGTCACTGTTCGGTGGAACAGCAAATGTTGTTTGGGACATCCTGGGAATTGTCTTTGAGATGTTCATGAGGAACATTTGGTTAGCCATTCTTGATTTAGTCACTGGCCCTTTTTTGTCCCCAGGAGATAAGTTTAGCATCCAGTGAGGTGAGTACATGCAAACCTAATCATTTTTTGTTCAAGGTGCATAATATTTTAATGTTGAACTAGTCCAAATGAGTAAGAAGCAAACACCAGCAATGAATGAAGCAGATGGTTTGCTGTTGAGCTATTGTAAAGCACTTTATTGATTGCTGTCTGGGTTAGAAAGTGAGATGTGTTTTATTAGCAGTGAGCTGCAAGTAGTTATTCACTTTTACTATTGCCTTGGTTTGTGTGCCATATTGCCATAACCAACTAAGCATTCATAGCTATGATGTATTATTCAGTTTGATTGTCATGGGTTGCACTAGCAATATGGTAAATACTGATGGATACTGGAGTATTTTGGTTGGATCAACTTATTATGGATCTACGGCTGTCTACACTTGCCACTGCCTCGAAAAAGCAGTCAGCGTAATGAAGAATGTTCTCTCTTCTATCTCTTTCCATTTGGAAAAAGATACAAAAGTCTGAGGACACATACCAACCAACGCAAGAACAGCTTCTTCTCTGCTGCCATCAGACTTTTGAATGGATCTACTTTGTATTAAGTTGATCTTTCTCTTTTCTCTAGCTATGACTGTAACACTACATTCTGCACTGATTTCTTTGCTTCTCTATGAATGGTATGCATTCTGTATAGTGCACAAGAAACATGTTTCACTGTATATCAATATATGTGACAATAATCAGATTAAACCATTAATTCCAAAAATCTGCTTTATGTACTAGATATGATTTGGTCGCTGTCGCTTTGGATTGTCATTATGGAAGTGATAGGGGTGAAATTTATGGCCCCATTAGGTGTGCTTTCGGACTGGAGTTGAGGGTTCAAACTCACCTAAAATTGTCCCCATAACACATTATACAGGCAAGTGGAGAAGGATGTTAATCAATTCTGCACTCCCTAACCCCTCCTCACTATTTGCTTCGTACCTGTTCACAATATTTTGTTGTTTAATTGGACTTTAGAAGTGCTCCTTCATATGGCCTGACATTTAAAAGTGATGGTGGCTTGTTAATTTTATGAAACTAAAGATTGCCAGGTGGATGGGTGAATTGAAAAGTGCAATGTGAAGCAGCAGAGACACTATAGATGTTTTCTACCTTGGCAGTAAACAAATGGAAAGACTTCCAGTACACACTGTTTCAGATGAGATCGGCCTTGTGTTGAATAAATGACAAAAAGCAACGAGGGATGTGTAGATACGTGGTTATGATCTGACTCTGGCTCCCAGCTCAACCTCTGAAGGTAAAAGCCTCCAGGCAGAATCATTGGATTGAATTGAAAGGAAAGATTAATGTGGAAGCCTTGGGAACAGGGACAAGGGCAGCTAGATCAACCATGAACTCATGAATATAAGCACAAATTGAGTAAAACCCTGAAGGCCTGAGGTCCTGTCACTTGGTTTAGGTGACTCTATGGAGTCGAGTACTAAGCATGTCCCATATCAACTGCTTCCAACTGGAGGCAAATTATAAAATTAACAGTACAAGCAGATGTCAGACTTTGGAATTAATAGGAATGAGAGACCCAGCAACATCTGTGCCCATCTGAAGGAATAAGAACTATGACAAATGGGATGGATGTAAAAAAGTAATTTAAAAATTACTTTTCAACTAAACCTATAGCAATCTATATTACTCTAAGAGCAAATTGATTAGATGTATACATGGTAAACTCCCTTCACATTAAGGTGACATTGCTGATCAAGATTGCATGTACCTAAAGGCCACTGTCTTAGGGAATCTTGCAGTGATAATTAGTGCTAAGATACAATACTAATACAGGTAAAATTGCAATCTAAGAAAGGAGCACCAGGTTCCAAGTCTTCTGATCATACTGGATGCAATACATTGGCCAACTTGACCATTCTTTAGCTCTAGTTTTTAATTCAAAACAATTCTTCAAAATTGAATGGGCAAACGAATTACAGTGGGAAGGCCCCTCACTTAATATGGGAGAATGATTAGGAGTTGTCTATTATCGAATGAACGGCCATTGTACATGCCACCTTTTAATTTACAACATCAAAAAATTCATAGTCATAAAATCCTTACAGCACAGAAGGAGACTACTGGCCCATTGAGCTTGCATGTGGCACCCAGGTTGATAGGGTTGTTAAGAAGGCATACAATGTGTTAGCTTTTATTGGTAAAGGGATTGAGTTTCGGAGCCATGAGATCATGTTGCAGTTGTACAAAACTCTGGTGCGTCTGCACTTGGAATATCGTGTACAGCTCTGGTCGCCGCATTATAGGAAAGATGTGGAAGCATTGGAAAGGGTGCAGAGGAGATTTACCAGGATGTTGCCTGGTATGGTGGGAAGGTCTTATGAGGAAAGGCTGAGAGACTTGAGGTCATTTTCGTTAGAGAGAAGAAGGCTAAGAGGTGACTTAATTGAGGCATATAAGATGATCAGAGGGTTAGATAGGGTGGACAGTGAGAGCCTTTTTCCTCTGATGGTGATGGCTAACACGAGCGGATGTAGATTTAAATTAATGGGTGATAAATATAGGACAGATGTCAGAGGTAGGTTCTTTACTCAGGATAGTAAGGGTGTGGAATACCCTGCCTACAGCAGTAGTGGACTCGTCAGCTTTAAGGGCATTCAAATGGTCATTGGATAGACATATGGATAATATTGGAATAGTTTAGGTTAGAGGGTCATTAGATTGGTTCCACTGGTTAGCGCCACATTGAGGGCCGAAGGGCCTGTACAGCCGTGTAATGTTCTGTGTTCTATGTTCCATCCAGGCCCTATCCACATAATCCCATGTATTTAAACCCTACTAATCCCCTGACCCTAAGGAGCAATTTAGCATGGCCAATCAATCTAACCTGCACATCTTTGGACTGTGGGAGGAAACCGGAGCAGCCAGAGGAAACCCATACAGACAGCGGGAGAATGTGCAAACTCCGAACAAACAGTCACCTGAAGCCAGAATTGAACCTGAGTTGAATCAGCAGTGTTAAGCACCGTGCCACCCAATTCATTATAAATATCTCAACATAATTTGAATTGTTAGATTCATTAGAGGAAAGTGTTGGTAGCAGTCACTTTCACTTGAGATCCAGCCTAAACCTAACAAGTCTCAGTCTCAGAGATCAAAGTAATATTACTTTGATATTTTGTAGATATCCTAGATCTCTTTTAAAGTTTAATACTTGTATTAAGTAAAGATTGAAGTTTGGATTAGTTATCTTTGTGGGATATTATTTAACATTCTCATTTATATTCTTTCCATAGGCACCAAAATTGCACACTATCCTGTAATAAATTAATCTAATCTCCTGTATCAAACATTCTGCGAATCCAATTCTTATCCCCTTTGGTGGTGGATATTTTCTGAGGAGTTTTACAATATCCAGGAAAAGTACAATCTAGCTAAAAGGAAATGGATTTTAGATTGTCAGGAAGATGGTAAAACTCTTTACTGACATTATTCCTTTGAGGGAAGCAGTGGGGTGCAGTTGACCTCTGCAGACCCAAATTGCGTGTCCTGAAATCTAGCTGTCCCCAGCTGAAATTAGTTCAGAGATTCCTGCCTGATCCTATTGCCTTCGAGAGAGGGGTTGCGATTAATAGCACACCACATTCCAAACAATGACATTTCTTGCTTAGTAATCATAGAACATAGAACAATACAGCACAGAACAGGCCCTTCGGCCTTCGATGTTGTGCCGACCAAAATAAAAAGCAATGCCCCTCCTAACTAAACCATTCCCTTCTCATCCATATACTTATCAACTAACCTCTTAAACGCCACCAAAATTGGCGCATCTACAACAGCTGCAGGCAGGGCATTCCACTCCCTAATCACTCTTTGAGTAAAGAACCTACCTCTGATATCCGTCCTATAACTCATACCCCTTAATTTAAAGTTGTGTCCCCTCGTGCTAGCTTTCTCCATCCTAGGAAAAAGGCTATCACTGTCCACCCTATCCAAACCTCTAATCATCTTATATGCTTCAATAAGATCCCCCCTTAGCCGCCTCCTTTCTAACGAAAACAACCTCAAATCCTTCAAATTGAGGAGAGCTAAGAGGGGACACGAGAAGATGTTGGCTGATAGGATTAAGGAGAATCCTAAAGCTTTCTTTCGATATGTTAAGAATAGAAGATTGGTTAGGGCAAGATTAGGGCCAGTCATAGACAGCAGTGGGAAGTTGTGCGTGGAGCCTGAAGAGATTGGTGAGGCACTGAATAAATATTTCTCTTCGGTATTCACGCAGAGTGCTGGAAATGTAGCTGTGGAGAGCACTGAGGTACAGGGTTGCAAATTGGGGAGTATTGTAGTAGATAGGGAGGATGTGTTAGAAATTCTCGAGGGTTTGAAGTTGGATAAGTCCCCTGGGCAAAATCAATTTTGCATGCTCTTCTGTTGCCTCAGAAGTTGCTAGTTTTAGTTGCCTACTCTTGACATTTATTTGTTTTGTTAGTCCTTGACTTATTTGGTATGTGATAAGTCACACACTTATCACATGGACCCGATAAGTATCCAGGTGGACCTGATTGGTCAACTTTAAATTTTCAGAAATAAATGTGTCAGTAGGGGTAGAGTTGGTTTGGCAGCATCTCCAGCTGTTAGCTGCATGTTTAGATGCATCTGTGGGTTTGCTTAACGTCGATTGAGAAATAAAACAAATGTGAAGCAGACTCTTTGCTGAAAAATGTACAGGATTCAAAGGGTTTGTGTGAGTAGAGTTAAGTTTCACTGCTCCATTTTTTGAAGTTCCCTACTAGCTCATTTGTGATCAGGATGTGCACTCTTTTGTATGATACTTAATTATTTTGTGCTAATGTGAGCACTTTTATCAAAAAGCCTATGTCCTCTTGCTGACCCTGAAACCAGCTATGTACCTGTGGTGAAAAGGAAACCACTGGATTGCACCAAGGACAGTTGCAGGCATTTAATACTTCCCCTCATAAACTATTTAGCTCATAAATGTTTAATGTAGATTCTAGGTGAAAAAGTTATTGACCTGTTTTTTTTCCTTGCAATGCTGCTGGCCACAGATTCTGGTGCAACTTTAATATCAAAGTCAGGAGATTTATCATGTCGGGTGTTGGACTATTGATACATTCTTCAAAATCAATGAGACAGTCCAGAGTTGCTGCACTGCCATCAGGTGAAGCAGGATCACTGGCACAAGAGGAGCAGTTTTGATAATATTGGATTGTTTAAGTGACAGTACCTGAGCCAGCTATCTTGGGAAGCCCTGGGCCAGGACCCAAGCATTGGCAGGGTCAGATGACACATGGGTCATGTGTTTATCTCTGACTCCTTACAGAGTCATTGTCTGATGCCTAGCAAAAGCTCCAGCTTTTAAAAATATTTAGTTACTGGAGAGGTATTTCATCAGGTTTAATCGAATACTTTTCCAGGATGAAATGATTTGAGAGACATATTTCCATTTTCTGTTTAAAGCAGACACTAATATACAAGCCTGCCCCAATCCATCTTCCCCCACTCCCAGAGTACAACATTTTCTGTTTAAAATGTTGTCTATAGCTGGCTAGTGTTGGCTTATGTGGAGGTGCTGAGCTTTATTAATGTTGCTCCAGGGAAATCACTGCTAAGCCTATGGTATCCATTATGGTGCCCAGTGAATATTGGATTTCTGTCTGCATGTAGGGAAATAATAAGAGATCTCCCAGTGACAACAAATGAATCCTCGGTCTCAGTCTTACCATGCAATGTTCAGAAGGTAGAACCTACTGGATTTGCCATCTGAAACAAAGATAACCGTGCCTGCTGATAATTTCAGCTGAATACCCGTCTACTGCTCCTCTATTATAGTACAGAAGGGGACCATTTGGACTATCCACAAATACAAGTCCTTAAATTCCTAATGTTGCCTAGTAATCTTCTACGTTCTTCCTTTCCAAATGTGCTAAATCCATTTCATAGGTAAATGATTTTACAGCTTGATCTCATTTGTCTATTAACTCATTGGTGTGAAGTATGTTTCAACTCTGTTGCCCACACTTTGCACCTCTTCAGTCTTTGAGTTTACATCTCTGAGATGTCAGTGTTGAAAGATGCTGCAAAGCAACTTTTACGTCATTCTCGCACTCAGCCTCTTAGCTCGATTCACTCTTAATGGAACATTGCTCAACATCATTCAGAGATTTAAATAGGGAGTTTCTTGACTGCTCAACGTGTTCATCCAACTGAACTGTCGCAAAGTCTATCCCAGAATCCAGGACAAACTGATGAGAACAACAAATATTGTCTGCAGCTAATCCTTTTTGTCTGCATGGTCTTTACAATGGATTTTATTGTTCCTTACTCTGTCCCATGAAGTAATATAAGCTGCAGCTGCAAACTTTCTACAGTCTTTGTACATTGATTTGATTTATTATTCTCACATGTCAGCTGCTTAGGGACATTTTCAGTCCTCATGCTGCCTTCATGAAGTTCAGATCTTCTACTTTGACACATTCATTAAATCCCTACAGTTCAGAAGCAGGCCATTCGGCCCATTGCATCTGCAGTGACCTCAATCCCACTCAGGCTCTATCCCCATAATCCCTTATATCTACCCTGTTAATCCCCTTGATACTTAATTTAGCGTGACCAATCAACCTAACCTGCACATTTTTGGACTGTGGAAGGAAAACGGAGCACCTGGAGAAAGCTCACACAGACATGGAGAGAAAGTGAAAACTCCACATAGACAGTGACCCGAAGCTAGAATTGAATCTGGGTCTCTGACTTTGTGAGGCTGCAAGGCTTAACCAGTGAGCCACTGAGCTGCTCTAGACATTGGCTCCTAGACCGTTAGTTGGTGCAACTCCCTTTCCTTTTAGTGGACTTGATGCACTAAAATGCAATATCTATTCTTCTTGTGACTACCACCTATTGTGTGAGTACAAAGGCGACAGAGAGTAATGGGATTGTTTCCTTCTGCATGTCACCACTGCTTGGTGGGGTACATAAACAGTTGTGACTATTCCCCACCTTTCACAATATTAATGCTAAAGGAAATATACAAATCCTAAGTAGATGTATATACTTACAGAACAGGAAGTTGGCACCAATTTTGAGGGCTGGCAGCAGCTGGTTAGTGATAAGTAAAAGGATCTGAGAGTGGTGTTCTTAATCATCTGTATCCAGCCCCAAACTACCTGGGAGCAATACCAAATCTCCTAGTTACAAGATAAACTAGTCCCCCCCAATGTACACATTATTAATACTGTATCTGTTCAATTCTTCAAATTCTTCATTATAGCTTCTTACAAACGAAGAGATTGTTAAGTCAATTAGGAAGGTTAAGGCAAATCTTTTGATATTCATGAATCTGTGTGAGTCCTGTCCTACGATGTCACGATTTGATATGTACAGATAAAGTGACCTCGCTTTTTCTTTGGGAAAAGCCCTTGAATTTTATTTAGGTTCAATAACTTGATGCACTCGAATGCAATAGAATTCCCATGGCTATGACCCAGCAAATTGGGTGCAGTGATTGTGGGCAGTGATGGAATTATACGTCTTCCGTTATGACTAATTTGACTGCTCTTAGAAAGAGCTAGTGCAGACCTAAGGGGCCAAATGGCCTCCTCATGGCTACTGATTTGATTTGTTATTGTCATGTGTATTAGTACACAGTGAAAAGCATTGCTTTTTGCGTGCTACACAGAAAAAGCTTACCGTACTTAGAGAAGGAGACAGTGTAGAAAGCAGTATTACAGTCATCGCTAGAGTGTAGAGAAAGATCAACTTACTGCGTGTAGGTCCATTCAAAAGTCTGATGGCAGCAGAGAAGGAGCTTCTCTTGAGTCAGTTGGCATATGTCCTCAGACTTTTGTGTGCTTTTCCTGACAGAAAAAGATGGAAAAGAATGTGTGGAGTCTTTTAATTATGCTGGCTGCTTTTCTGAGGCAGTGGGAAGTGTAGACAGTATCAATGTGTGGGGCCTGGTTTGAGTAATAGACTGGGTTTTGTTCACGATCTTTTGTAGTTTCTTGAGGACTTCTTTGGAGCAGGAGCCATATCAAGCTGTGATACAACTAGAAAGAATGCTTTCTATGGTGCATCGTAAAAGTTGGAACTATTTTATGATTAGAATCATATGATTGGGGAAGACCATTCCACCATCCAAGCCTGTTCCATTATTCAATTTAATCATTGCTGATCTGTATGTTGGGTAGTCCTATGGCACAGTGAAAGCAGCAATAAGGACCACTGAAACAGAAATTCTGTGTTTGAATCCACTCCTGGGATTTAATGGCCAAGTGGATTGCATTTATAACATCACCAAAGAGGTTGACTTTAAACTCGCAATGTGTGTTTTTTTTTGCAACCTAAAGTTGAAGATTGAATGTAATATGGATGTTAATATGTTGATTGTGCTATTGCAAAGGAATTGCCTAGTTTTCAATTCAGGAGACAATGTTTACCTGAATTGGTAAATTCTCATGTACACTCTCCACTTAAAAGACCAGGAATAATTGAGGAAATGTGCCTGTCACTTTGCAGTAATAAACCACATGTGGAAAACATGGAAACTCCAGCACTGCTCCCAGTCAGATAACTCGAGGAGACACAGGTACATCAGTATGTGCAGATACAGGACTGTTCAACCCAGCTGTGAATTCATCAGTTGATGTGAAGTTTTTCAGTTTAGAACTCTACGCACAATTAAAAGCACCACTCCTTTAAAGGAGGCACCTCTTTGCCATTTGAAAATGAAGGCTACATTACATGGCATTGAAGGTCTTGATGATGCGCTTCTAGAATCAGAGGAAACAGAAGCTGATGCTGACGGTCCAATAAACCTGATACCTGAAGAAATAGATGTGATTCTTCAGGAATTGGATGATGACAGCATTGATGATGTCGTTTCATGGGGGACTCAAATGTGGTGATGGAGCAGCCTAATGGATAAAATAATCAGTGAGTGTAAAAAATGATAGTGACACTCTGGTATGTTTGTCTCCCCCAAATGCATCAAATTGGCCTGAGATCTATCTCATTATTGATGAAACTCAGATTATTTGGATGATATCTTAGCAGCAGATGTCACTGTGCAGAACATAGAGCAAGAAGTTAATCAAGATTTCAATTCTGATATAAAAAGAGAATCAAGTCTGCCTTATTACCTTTCAACTGAGGAAGTTGCTTTGTTCAGATATGCACTGAGTGGTGCAGGTGAAGTAGTTGATGAAAGGAACCATGCAGGAAGCAGGGATGAAGCAGATTCCAGCAAAATGCATAAGTTGCTTCTAGCCAACCCACTAAACTTGCTCAAAAGTGACAACATGGAAACATCCTGGCAGCAAAAGACTTCTGAAAGAGAAGGATCATTTATTGAGAAAAAGCCAATGTTGCTGAGATAAAAGATAACAGCCGCTTTCCTGTGCAGAGTGAAAATAAGGTCATGGAACAAAAGGTAAGCTGGCCATAAATGCTTTTATTATACTTTGTAATTTCCCATGAGTTATTCAGTAAGTTTGCAGAGCACAGCTGAAGTAAATTAAGGAATTTGTAGATGCCATTAATCATGTGTGTCAGTTTGCAGTCTGAGAATATTAAACTGGCACTGTATTAATGTGGTTGGTTTAGAACATACAGTCTCTGGCTTAAATAAACATGATGGATGAATTTGTCTTGAATTTGATTGGTTTTATGCTTTAGATCCATATTAATTGGATCCGAAGCTAAGGGAGTCTATCTTAATATTTAAAATACAATTTCAAGTAATTTATATTGTTAATGAATAGCTACAAAATCTTAGAAATATTACAGAGCACTCAATCTGATTTACTAGGACTGCTATATTTTTCTACATCTGATCCAAGTAGTTTAATCCCACCCACACCTTGCTCCCATATGCTTTCTAAAGTCCAGGTTTTTGTGGACAGTGATAAAGGTATGTTGCTTACCATTCATTTTGCTGACTGCTGCCCACTAGGCCTCAGCAGGCTTTTGAACATGCTCTAATTCAGCATCTGTATCAGTGGAAATGTCTTTAAAACAGAACAAGGAGCACCATGGCACTTCAACCAATCCTGTTGAAAATGTTCACTTGAAGTGCAGAATCCAAACCAACAGTGTTGGAGTAAAAATTAAGACTGTGACCTTTGAAAGTTAGTATGTGCGTGACTGCAGGGCCAACTGCACCCAGCACTTATCCTGTGGTCAACCGAGGTCATCCTGCTGCTGACTAAATAATGAACTAACCTTGAGCTCCATCCTGTTATTTTATAAAAAGTGCAGAGCAGACCAAAAAAAAAATTAGACTGCAAGGTCAAGATGTTGAGCTTTAGCCCAAAGATAAAGAGGAAATGAAACAATGAGTTGACAGCTTTTGTTAATGGTTGTTTTCAAAGGAATGCGATTAGAGGTCTGTTGTTGCTAGGGGAATCCAATTGGCTAATGCATGTAACCACCCAAAGCTAATGACAAGATAACTGCTGATGTCTGTATGATTAAAGTGTATAACTGCTCCAAATTTGAGAAGTTGACTATCTGCACTGGGGGGTGCCAAGCACTTCTCCCAAAGCTTTGTTCAATAAACTGCATGTTGAATTTTTAAACCTGACTCTGGGCGGTGATTTTTTTTCACAACAAGCAGATATGAAACTGAAGATGTATATTAGATTTAACTGATGCACAAAATAATTATTAGGAAATGCAAGTGGAACTATGGCCAAGGGGATCAACAAAAAAAGTTGTTTAAAAAATATTTTTTAAGTTCCAGTGTTAATTTTCTTCAGGGGAATTGAAGCTCCATATTTGTAAAAGTAAACTTTTAGTGAGAGAAGTTCTTTAGCAGCATTTATCTTCAGGTTACATGGTCTATCTCACTCTTGAATATACCAATCCTAATCTTTTCAACCAATTATTTTAGTGCAGAACTGGTAGATAAATATCCTAAACATATATCTTTGCAATCATTTCAGTGATGAATCTATCAGTGAGGACTGCACAAGAGGAGTGGAATGTCTTTCATAGCAGCTTAACCAATATGGCCAGAATTGATAGATCAGTTGACTTTGTTATAATGGTCAGTGTTGTTTGGCTCATTGTTATGCTTATCACAAAATCTGGACAATGATTTTTTTTATCTAGGTAACTTCAGCCCAAGTAAATCTGTGCCAAAGCTTTGCACAACTATCCACCGTGCTCTCAACTGTGTCTAAATGTATTATTTTACTTTTTTTATTGCCCTGCAATGCCATCTGTGCTTATCTATTTCCTTTTGTAATTAGGCAATTAAAATATATTTTAAATAACTTTTTGCATTTACAGAAATCATTTTATGGGATGTGAGCATCAAAGGCCAGGTCAGCATTTATTGCCCATCTTAGCTATCCTTGCAAAAGTGGTGGTGAGCAATCTGAGACATGGGTACACACAGTGCTGTTAGGGAGTGAGTTCTAGGATTTTGATCCAGTGACAGTGAAGGAATGGCGATTATATTTCCAAGTCAGGATAGTGACTGACTTGGAATTGAAACTCCAGGTCATGGTGCTTCCAGGTATCTGCTGCTTTTGCTGTTCTAGATGATAGTGGTCATCGGTTTGTGCTGCCTATGGATTCCTGGTATGCTCCTGCAGTGCACCCTGCTGATGGTTCACATGGCTGCCACAATTTGCCAGTGGTAGAGGGGTTAAATGTTTGTGGAAGCTGTCACAATCAAATGGGTTGCTTTGTCTTGGATGGTGTCAAGCTTCTTGATTGTTGTTGGAACTGCACTCATCCAAACAAGTGGAGAACATTCCATTATTCTCCTGACTTGTACGTTGTAGATGGTGTACAGGCTTTGGGGACTCAGGAGGGAGTTACTTGCTGCGTGATTCCTAGCCTCTAACCTGCTGTGGTATCACAGTATAGAAACATAGGAACTACAAGAAGGAATAGGCCATTCCATCCTTCAAGCCTGGCCACCATTCATTTTGATCATTGCTGATCATCGAATTTGATATTCCTGATTCCCCCGTTTTTCCCCCCCATATCCCTTGATCCCTTTATCCCCAAGGGCTATACATAATTTCTTCTTGAAATCTGACAACATTTTGGCCTTAACTACATTCTGTGAAATGAATTAAGATCAAAGAACAAAACAGCACGGGAAACAGGCCCTTCGGCCCAAAGAGCCCGCGCCGCCACTCTGATGTTCCCACCACTACCCGTGATCCCTGTCCATGTTTGTAGATCTATGGCTTTATATCAAGTCCAGTCTATCTCCCTTGTTCCCTTTTCCTTTTCGAATGTAGGTTGGCAAATAATCCATGAAGTGGATTTGTATTGGGCTCTAATAACAGCTCCCCTTCTGATTTCATATATCTGTTCTTGGAAACTCTGATCCTAGTATTGTGTGTTTATATATAAACATATATATGTTCATTCTTTTCCTTAATGGAAAAGATCTCATCATCTTGCAAACAGGGTGCCAGCAAGCCCAAGCAGAGTAATGCAGAAGCTGTAAAAAAGAACATTCAGAACTTTAATCCAGCCAAAAAGGCAGCAGAGCATAAAAAAAGGCAGAGAACAAGGTAAGCAGAGACATATGAACTGTGCCAAAATCTGTTATTCATATAATTACTATAGTTTACATCCAAGCCAGAAATAACAGATGACGTTATTTATCTACCATACTAACCTTTCATATGCATAACCTCAGTCCAGCTTTGACAGAGACAAGAATTTTGTTGTCAGTAAAACGTGTCAGCACTCTCTCAATTAATTGTTTTTCTAATGAGCATTTCACTCTGCCTAAAGCTTGCTTATTGAGAACGTGCTATTACCTGATGTGTAGAAAACAAAATGGGTAATCAGTACATCAGTTTGAGTCTGATTTTGTTGTGTTTAAATCCATGAGGTTCAGTATTCAGTGTAGCCTGTAGATGGGAGCATTGCATTATGTCAACTCAGCATTTATAGTGCCTTTGAAGGCATTGATGTGCTGAAACAATGGGACGTATGATATCTCCAGCATGCCTTGCGCAGAGACATGTTATCTGGAACATTTGTTTGCAATGTTTCTGAACCGCATAGTCTTGTATCTGTGTAAAACCACGATACAAGTTAAGTCGGTGGCACAGTGGTTAGTACTGCTGCCTCATTGTGCCAGGGATCCAGGTTCAATTCCGGCCTCTGGTGACTGTGTGGAGTTTGCATCTTCTCTCCATGTCTGAGTGGGTTTCCTCTGGATGCTCTGGTTTCCTCTCCTATTCCAATGACATGTAAGTTATGTTTATTGGCCGTGCTATATGCTGTCAGAGGGGATTAGTAAGATAAATGCATAGAGTTATGGGGATAGGGCCTGGGTCAGCTTGTTGTCAATGCAGGCTAAATGGCTTGAATGGTCTCGTTCTACGCTGCAGGGTTTATATGAATTGAGATCTGGGAAACATGGTCTTGCCATAGATTATTAGCTGACTTTAGGTTTTCTTTTCTGCTTTCAGATTGAATTTCATGCCAGAAGCAGAGATAAAGTGTCAGAAGTGTGTATATCTCCAGCTTCTTTCAAACCATATGAAGAATGATTGTAAGATTCAAGGTTATAGAGCCATAGAGGTTTACAACATGGAAACAGATCTTTTGGCCGAACTTGTACATGTCGCACTTTTTAAAAAAATCCCTAAGATAATCTCAATTGCCCATATTTAGTTCATATCCATCTATACCCATCATACCCATACAACTTTCTAAATGCTTTTCAAAAGACAAAATTGTACCCACCTCTACTACTATCTCTGGTGTTCCAGACACTCACCACTTCTGTGTGGAAAAATATGCCCCTCTGGACAGTTTTGTATCTCTCCCCTTTCACCTTGAACCTATGCCCTCTAGTTTTAGACTCCCCTACCTTTGGGAAAAGATATTCACTATCTAGCTGATCTATGCCCCTCATTATTTTATAGATCTCTATAAGATCACCCTCAACCTCCTATACTCCAGAGAAAAAAGTCCTTGTCTATCCAGCCTCTCCTTTATATCTTAATCCATCAAGTCCCAGTGGCATCCTAGTAAATCTTTTCCGCACTCTTTAGTTTAATAATATCCTTTCTATAATAGGGTGACCAGAATTGCACACAGTATTCTAAGTATAGCCTTACCAATGTTTTGTATAACTTCAACAAGACATTCCAACTCTGCATTCAATACAGGAGGAAGGTAACCTACGATCCATGAAATAACAGAAAATTATTGTTTAAAAATCAGAATAAAAATCTATTAATTCATGCAATGTGAAATACTTTGGAGTTTTGAATTATCCTTTTTTTTCTTCTTGAACTACAAATGTTATGAAATCGTCGAGGGGGATAAAGTATGAAACCAGAGCATATCAAAATTTACTTGCCTCCATTTGTAAAATCTCCTTGGTTTGTAATCATCTTGGTGAGGCCATAATAAGAGAATTTTCTTTATGCTAAAGATGGTGAAATCAAATGCATTCTGTGTAAATTGACTGTGTCACATTACATAGTGCAAAGTGGAAATCCCATCCCCTTTAAAGATATTTTCTGTTTCTCTTTTTTTTTCCCATGTCCTGTTTCCCCTCTATTATGTCTTATTGTTTTGTTTGTCTTGTCATACTTTGCAGGACTTGGAGGACCTATGTTTTTCTCATTCGTTTGATGAAGACAGCGGTAAAGAACAGTTGCAATGTTAACCATCTTCTATGTCTACTCGAATACTGATGGATGTTGAAAGGTACCAAGACCAAAAATATAACACCTTCCAGTAAATTTTGGCCCTTGAATACTTAACATTAGTTTTTGGCTGAAAGAAGGGAAAACAGGGTGGGCTGATGACATAATCTGATATTCATGGGCTTGCAGAAGGTTTATTTTGATTTATTGTTGTCATATGTATTAACATACAATGAAAAGTATTGTTTCTTGCACACTGTGCAGACAAAACATACCATTCATAGAGAGAGTGCAGAATGTAGTGTTACAGTCAAAGCTAGGATGTAGAGAAAGATCAATGCAAGCTAATGCAATGTAATCCATTCAAAAGCCTGACAGCAGCAGGGAAAATGCTGTTCTTGAGTTGGTTGGTATGTGACCTCAGACTTTTGTATCTTTTTCCTGAAGGAAGAATGTGGAAGAAAGACTGTCCAGGGTACATGATTACTTAATTATGCTGGCTACTTTGTTGAGGCAGCGGGTAGTGTAGACAGAGTCAATGGATGGGAGGCTGATTTGTGTGAGCTGGTTTGCATGATGGATTGGGCTAGGTTATCAATATGGTGCTGCACAATAGACTTGACAAAAGTTATAGCTCATGGAATAAAATAGACAATAGCAATTTGGAATCAAAATTGGCAGTGTAACAGAAAACAGATTGGTCGATGGATATTTTCCAGGATGGATGAAGGCACCTTTGTCTTTCTTGATGCATTTTAATGATCAAGTGGCACTTCCAAAGTTTATGGATGATATGAAACTGGAAGCATTGCAAACTGTGAGGAGAACTTCGAAAGAACATAGACAAGTTGGTGGAGTAGACCGATAGGTAGCAGATGGTGTTCATTGTGGAGAGGTTTCAGATGATGGATTTGATAGGAAGGACATGGAGAAAGAAAATAAAACAAAGGGTGAAATTCTAAAGGGGGTTCTAGGGTAAAGGACCTTGGTGTATATGTGCATTGATCATTGAAGGTAGGACAGGCGTGGAGAGTGTGGTTAATAAAACATTGCATTCTGGGCTTTACTAATAGTGCTAGAGAGTGCAAGAACTAGGTTATACTGAACTTATACAAAATACTAGTTACACCTCAGCTAGAATATTGTGTACAGTTCTGAGTTCCACACTATGGAAGGATATAAACACATAGAGGCTTACAAGTATAATTTCAAGAGTGAGAAATTTAACTTATGAATTGGAGATGTTGGGACTGTTCTCCTTGGAGATGAGAAGGTAAAGAGTAGATTTTAGATGGTAAAGAGTAGATGGTTTTAAATTTAAAATCATGAGGGGACTAGACAGAACCGATGGGGAGAAACTGTAAAAGGATCAAGAATGAGATGGCACAGATTTAAAGTGATCTTTAAAATAAGCAAAAGTGATATGAGGAAAAAGACTTTTGCAAGTGACATGTGGTTCAAGTCTGGAATACATTGGCTGACAGTGTGATGGAGACAGGTCCAATTGAGGTATCAAAAGAGCATTAGATGATGATTTGATTAGAGAGAGTGTGTAAGGTGTGGGGGGGAAAAAGTAGGGGAATGGCATTATTGGAAACCCACTGCAGATCTGATGGGCCAAAAGGCCACTTCCTGTCATAACAATTCTGTGATTTGGTGAGGAACTCAGCAGTTGTTTCTTGACTCTCACTTTCTTTATTTCCATTTTTCTGTTGCTTTTGAATATAAAGTTTATAGGTCTTGAAACAGTGAAGTTTTGAAGTTTGTTCTGTGGTAATAATTGCAAACTATAATTATCACAGCTAAGGCATTTGAATAATAACAAAACAACCATTTTTTGGTTGTCTTTCTCAGAGGTGTCTCAGGATCAAAAGTGATTTTGCTTGTTGAGTATTTTGAGCTACGTGGGATGCAGAGGAAAAGATTGTAACTAATCTTACTAGTATTTTTGCATCTGAATATGTTTAAAATTCAATTTTTCTAGCAGTAGAGCTGGTTGGTCTTTCCTGTTGCTGACTTTTTAAACAACTTGAAATTGTGCACAGATTGTTCTTTTGATAAAGAGTGAATTTGCATTTATATACAGTACAATCCAGTATACACCATTGCTTATCCTGCCAATAGCTGTCAATATCAAACACTGTAGGTGCCAACTACAAGAGAATCACTTAAACTGTATTTTGGGCAGTTGGTGTGCTGTTCCTGTTTGCTGATACATGTGATGACCAGTTTTACGTTTTTTTTCTCTCAGCCTGCTGCATTCAACCACCCTTGTAGTTTTTACAATGCCTACCATTGCAGCTCACAAACATTTGCCTGTTGTAGTGGTGAAATAGACCAAGGCTCTGCACACGAGTTCAAAAAAGCATAACTGCTTTGGCATAATCTTTCCCATGTCCTCATTTGGAATAATGGATCTGTAGAGCCCGGTTCTACTGTTAAGTTGTGCATGCTTTTGGGTGTGAAAACTTAGGTATGAGGGAGTAGCATGATCTGCGCCTGCCTCCATGATGGTTCCCCCTTAACCAAGACCCGAAAATGGCTGCAATTGAGCCCGTGCCCGAAATGGACACGGCAGCCATTGAAATGCATTTGTATGCATTTAAGTTGGCTTAATGGGCCGAACGCACATACTTTTTGGCATTTTCCCCCATCACCAACATGCTCACCCATCCAGAATTGACACAAAACCGACATTCTCTGCAAGAGTCCAAATTGGGTGCTCCAGTTAGTGAGAAGGTAAGTACTGAGCGTCTGACAGCTCTCTGCTTGGGATTGGGGGTGGGGATAGGTGGGTGCGATGGCTCTCTGTTTGTAAAGCTGCTTGAGATCGATGAGGGAGGGGGAGGTCTGCTACCACTTTGCCTGTGATCAGTGAGGGGAAAGGGGGAGGAGTCCATGATTGGAGTGGGTGCTGAGGAATAGGGGATAAGAGAATAAGAGGGTCAATAATGTTGTGGAGTGGGGACAATGTCTGTGGGGGCCAAGGGGAGGCATTATATGGCCCAGGAGCGATGTGGTGGGGAGCCATATTCTATCATTTTTTTTGCGCATACATCATTGAGATTGGCAATCAGGGCTCAGGATTTTGGGCACGTTAATCCCTGCTTCTGCAGTGCGATTCGGAGTTGCTGATATTTTTCAGGCGTACGGGGGTGCCTCAGGGACAGGGCTAAAAGTTAGATCTGAAACACTCCCAGTTTCAAGTCTGCCCAGTACCTTTGAGTCAAAGTGGTAAAATAGGGTCCATAGAGTGCTCTTTCACCAAAAATAATTAATGTCACATTGCAACATGAAGAATAGAACAAGGGGCAGTGTAGAGCCTAGCAGTGATCAATAGTGAAAAAACTTCAACTAACTGCAGATGCTGTAGTTTAGTTAGCATTCAGTCTGTTTGCATGGATTTATTGTGATCAGTGAATGATGATAGAGTGAACCCTCTTCAGAATCCCACTCCTCAGGTTGCACAGACCAAGATGTTGACAACAGAATGCTTGCTACAAGAAATGGGAACTGGAGTGCCTTTTGAGAGTTCTGGGCTCACCAAAGCACTTCACAGCAAATGAGCTAGTTTTGAAGTGTACTTGTTTTATTTATTAGTGTCACAAGTAGGCTTACCTTAACATTGCAATGAAATTACTATCAAAATTCCTTAGTCGCCACACTCCAGCATCTGTTCGGATACGCTGAGGGAGAATTTAGCATGGCCAATGCACATAACCGGCATGTCTTTTGGGCTATGTGAGGAAACCCACGCAGACACGAGCAGAACATGCAGACTCTGCACAGTGACCCAAGCCAGGGATTGAACCTGGGTCCCTGGCACTGTGAGGTAGCAGTGCTGACCACTGTGCCACCATGCTGGTCTTAAATTATGAAGTAGGGAAACACAACAGCCACGTTATAGACAGCAATGGGATAAGTAAAGTGATGGTCTGTTTTAGTGATGTAATCTGAGGGATATATATTGGCCAGATGAACTATCCAGCTTTCATTTTGATAGTACCATAGGGGGTTTTCATATCTACCTGAGAGAATGAATGGGGGCTTGGGTTAACATTATCAACCACATGGAAAATGCAATAATATGGTACTCGACACTAAAATTAAATGTTGAACACCATCCTGAGATGGTACAGTGGTCAACACTGCTGCTTCACAGTGCCAGGAACCCCAGCTCAATTCTGGCCTTGGTTGACTGCCTATGTGGAGTTTGCACATTCTCACTGTTTCTACATGGGGTTTCCTCCAGGTGCACCGGTTTCCTCCCACAGTCCAAAGATGTGCAGTTTAGAAGGATTGGTCATGCTAAATTGCCCCTCAGGGAAACTAGCTAGGGTAAATACTTGAGGTTACGGGGATAAGGTCCAGATTGGATTACAAGGAAAGGACTCGGTACAAGCTCTATTGGCTGAATAGCCTCCATCTGTACTGTAGGGAATTGATGAACGCATGATGTCTTAAATGTGCTCTGACTGAGTCAAAGCTGACAACAGTACAGGTTACCTTATATCTTTGAATAAATATTGTTACCTTCATTACACAATATCTTTAAGAAAAATTGATTGAACAATAGTATACATGCTGGGTACTACTGTTTGAACTGTCCATCGACCTTCACAAGTATTTGATCTTCCCTTCTGGAAGCTCTCTTGAGTAGAACTATTTGGTACATATGCTCAGGAATATATCCAACTGAGCAGATTTGCCAAAGCTTGATAATCCTAATTATGTTCTTTCTTGATAATTAAACAGTTGTCATTTAAAATCGTGCTCTCTCTATTGATAGCAATCAGCAATTCTCCAGTATTCTCTCTTTAAACTAGAACAGCTGCTACTTTGACACTCAGCCCTTCTCACTTGCTTCTCAGCCTTCCTGTCTCACACCTGCTGCTGTATTCTCAAACTGTTTATTTGGAAGCACAGGAAGAATGTAAATGTACAATTCTGTTGCTGGAACAAGAGAGCTAACTGTAGCAATCCTGCTCTCCAATTCAAACATCAGTGTAAAAATCAACAATAAAGTTGATGAAATGGCTTTCCTTCTTTGCTGGAATATCTGGTAGCTTTCCTGATAAAATGCCTTTTTCAATAGTGTTTGAAATTAAGTCTATTTAAAACCGACAGTCAAAAATCCTAGTAATCTGAATACACATTGTTGAGAATACAGTAGCCAAACACAGATTATCTGTTAAAGTAATTATCCTCTTTTGTGTAAAGGAGCTTTCTAGTGGGAACTGCCTATTTTCACTTTAACCTAATTTTTCTTAGAACCAACCAATTTTCTTAGTTTTTGATTTGGCATTGGGTTAAGAAAGGTAATTCTTGCATTGTAAATATGGATGCTTATCCTCTCTGATTACTGATAGGGTGGCACAGTGGTTAGCACTGCTGCCTCACAGTGCCAGCGACCCGGGTTCGATTCCTGGCTTGGATCACTGTCTGTGTGGAATCTGCACATTCTCTCTGTGTCTGCATGGGTTTCCTCCAAATGCTCCGGTTTCCTTTTACAGTCTGAAAGACTTGCTGGTTAGGTGCATTGACCCAAACAGGTGCTGGAATGTGGTGACTAGAGGAATTTCACAGTAGCTTCATTACAGTGTTAATGTAAGACTTACTAGTGACTAATAAATAAACTTTACAAGTGTGCATTCTTCATATGCAAGCATGCACATTAAATCTCACATTGTTCAACCTTGAAAGACTTAATAACTGAGTACTATCCCGTTACCTGTATAGGTGTAATTCCCAGTATGAATTAAGGTCAGCAATTGAGAATAGAGACAATGGCTATTTTTCTTTCCCCTCTCTTAACTTGCACAGTACAAACAAATTGTGAAACTACATCTGAATTCATCCATTTCAGCTAATGCATGAGTAGAAAGGAACACTTGATCTATTTGGCTCTGTACTACACAGGGTGTGATTTCAATAGCACAGTGCTGGGAGGTTCCTAGTCAGATAGTTAATTTTATCAATATGAATTCCTTGATGGGCTTATTGTGCTGTAGTTGTGTGACTGTCGTTTAATTATTGAGAAAAGTTATGTCTTGACAGAATTGAGTTGTTTAAGTTAGATGATTTCCATCATTATGCAGATCAATTTAATTTTATCACTTGATGGGGGAAAAAGCAGGATAGGTGGTGATGACTTTGTCAGGCTGTCGCAATAGAGGGGGTGGGAGAGCTAACTCCAAATACGGATGGTACAGGAAGAAGTGGTATGATTGGGATTGAGGATGATATGAGCAAAATTGAAGAACACCAGAAGGAAAGCTTGGAAAGGATGGAATGGCTAGGGATGGGAATTTTAAAAAGTACTATTACAATAAACTTATTAATTCACTCTAAATGTTTTATAAGGCTCTGCTAGTTAAAATTACTGGCATGTCTAAAGGAGCTGAAAAAATGGTCATCAGATTTTTGAATGAATTCAGAGATTCAAAGAATTTTTGGCAACCAAATATTCATTTTTGAGTACAAGATTTTTGATTCTTTAATTCTTTAAGTTAATGAGAAACGGAGCTGACTCACTTAATGACACATTGATTGGCTAAGGGTCTTAATTGGAGGCTGGAATATTCCCCAACTTGAAAACATGTTTTATTATGAGCAGCAGCCTTATTATTAAAATACATGTTTTGAAAATATATTTTTGCGTCCAATTTTTAAAATGCTCAAGTTTTAATGGAACTTTCTCTTATCATTGACTTTATTACACAAATGTTTGGGAGAGCTGAAGGTTGTGACTGTCTCCGTTTTCATACCCAGTAATTTTATATGTAAAATGATGGCTTGGGGAAACATTGTATATGTGGCATGGTGACTTAGGCAATCCATGATTGACTGCTTTCATGTCAGGTTGCTAATAGCACATTTTAATGATTTAATTTTAGGATTCTTCCACCAATGCATGGCAATGCTGCATATACCTTTTTTAAATCATGAGCCACAAAATTCAAACAGCATAACTCTGCACAAAATACACAACAAGATTGAGTTGATTGGATTTTAAGAGACATGTGGTCTACAGGCTGAAGTTCAGACATCCTTAGTCTAATTAGTGATTGTCAACAGTAAGTAACTTGCTGTGAATGTTTCTTGGAAGACAGTTTTAAAGATTCCATATCGGAATGGTGTATCTTGCAATTCTAGAAGCTGGATAAAACATGCTTTATAAAATGAACACAATTTAATTATCTATTTTGCAGGACCAATGCAAGAATTGATCTGCCTAATAGACCAGTTAGCTGAAAGAGAATGCAGAAATGATTCTAGTTCGTGGCAATACCCATCAGAGCTCACGACTAGATAAATCGAGAAAGATGAAAACATTACTGTTAAATCGAGTAACTCACTGTCAAAATCCATTTGTCCTCTTATAAGGTAAATCACTGCAGATGCTGGAATCTGAAAAGATCCCAGAAAATGCTGGAAAATCTCAACAGGTCTGACAGTGTCTGTGGAGAGAGAATAGAGCCAATGTTTTGAGTCAGGATGACCAACCACCAGCTCTATTCTATCTCCATAGATGTTGTCAGAGCTGCTGAGCTTTTTTCAGCATTTTCTCTATTTGTACTCTTTTTCTCCCTGCTCGTTCCCAGAATTGTATGCCTCGCCATTTCATAATAGCTTTACTAGATCAGTGGATGAGTTGGAATATGGTAGAACTCTGAATGACCTTCCCGTATTGGCATTAATAAAATCCAGAACAGTTGATGAAATCAAAACCAAGACACAGAACTTTTCTTAAGAGAGATAATTGACTTATTTAGTCTCTATCTCTCCTTGAACACTCAGCTATCCCCTATTTATATTTGATCAAAGTACTCAGTTGCGAAATGCACTTCCCCTGTGTATTGTAGTAGTGTAAGCAATATGATTAGCATGTTATAAACAACATAATTAACATGCTGTTAACAACTGGGAAAATGCACAGTTGCCATTCCTCTTGCAACGTGTAGAGTGTGATAAATAAATTGGGAGAACTGAGAGCAATTATTTTATAGAAAGTCTAAACTTTATAGTATTAATGAAAACCTGGCAGCAAACTGGACAAATCATAAAATATCATAGAATCTCTACAGTACGGAAAGAGACCATTTGGCCCATCAAGTCTGTACTGCCCATAATCCCATCCAGGTCCTATTCCCATAACCCCATGTATTGGCTTGAACCTGGGACCCTGGCATCACTGCTAACCACTGTGCCACCATGCTGCCTAAATAATTGAATATTAACCCACTGTTGATATAATCTTTAGGATTAGTGGTGCTTTTTGTTCACTGTGTATGTCAATAATTTAGATATCAGTCTTTTCTTTTTATTCATTCATGGGACAAGTGCGTCACTGGCTGGCCAAAGTTTCTATATTGTTAAAAAGATGTTGGGAGGTTATTTTCCATTCCTTTACTTAGAAAACTGAGGATCCCAGATATTTTTGAGTAGCTTTATTGACTTTCTTCTATCCAGTCTTAAACATCTGAAGATCTTTCAAATCTCAGTTACTATTCTTTTGTTATCTTTATGTTCCACACGTTTGCCATTAAATTGCATTTTGATGGCCAGTGCTGAATGAGAGTCAAGAACATGAAAGAGGCTAAAGAGACTTGGCAACCTCAAAGAACAGAAAAGCTGAGAAGGCATTAATTTGAATAAACACATTTGAAAAATTCCACATCCCTCATGTTTTATGGACCAAAGGCCTTAAAATTGGGAATGATAACTTTCCATTTTCTAGAAATTATCCAAAACAGGTGACAACTTCCAGTTATTGTGAAGTTGGTGCATTATGACTTTTTAAGAAAAATCTTACACAAGTCATTCACCATCCTGACTCAAATGTATCGACATTCCTTCAACGTCGCAGGGTCAAAATCCTGGAACTGCCTCCTGAAAAGAAAAGCACTGTATGACTGCCCCAGAGGGCCTGCAGTGGTTCAAGAAGTCAGGTTACCACAAACATCTGAAGGCAGTTAGAGATGGCCAATAACTGTAATCTGGCCAGTGATACCTTCATTCTATAAAGAATAAAAAAAAATGCTTCTCTCCACAGAAAATTCAAAACTAAGAAAATGCATGTTGTTTAAATAATATGGTTCAGAAAAATATTTTGAGAATCTGTTTTAATGTTGCAATACTTGTTTTCTCAAATTATTTCAGGGCAGCATGAATTCATTTAACAAGTCTAACCTCTACCAGTGGGCAGGCACAATGGACTATTTCAGTGGAATGCCAGATCATTTTCAGCGCAACCCTGTACTAACCCCATACATGCAGAACATGCTGCCTGGAATCAGTTACTTTCTTATTCTGTGTCACTAGAGTTGCACGTTCATCTTGTGTGGAATTAATTTCCAGGTTTCTGGTGGAATATCTGAGTACGTTATTAGGGTACTACAATGTAGTCTGTCACTGGCAAGATAAATTTCTTATTTAGACTTGGGAGTATTTTTTTTGTTTTGCCAGAAGATGCTGTTGAATGTCTGACAGTGGGGGAAGGTATCTCTTTTCTCCAAGAGTTGGAAAAGAAAATGTGACCAGTTCTTAGTAGAATGTGCTCACTGCAAAGAACCAGCTTGGCCTTTGTGGAACATGGCTGAAATCAAGAAAGCACAGGAAAGAACCGTAAACAAAGCTGTTGTAATTTTATTCTTGAGACAGATATTAATTATAAAATTAATATTTGATTTGCATTTGTGGATTTGATTGCCAGAATTTAGCAATCAAGTGGCCGATTAAAGATGTTTTGCTTCCATCAGTTATGGCTCTAATACTGGACATAATAAGTAAATATAGTCTAAAATTACATTCTAAAATTGCACAGAGACTGAAAGATCAATTATTAATGTTTCCAACCAAATCTATTTGATTTTAGAAATTTAAGTGAAATTGTCAAACTATTTAGAAACACATTTAATTTTTTCTGCAGACTTGGGAATTTTTTTTTCCATTTGTCTCTAGTTTGCAACATTTGACCAGCAACAGAGTATGATTAATTTGGTTACTGTTTCAGAGGCATTGTAATTTTAATAGTATTAGATAGTTGATGATTGGGAGAAGGGAATAATTGCAACACAATTTTCTGCCTGCCTTTGACACTGCTAGGACATAGCATGAGGGAGGAAATAAATGGTGTGTAGCCTTCAACTTTGCATCATGTATTCCATTTGAACTCCAAGCACTTTTAAGTACAAGGTTGGTGACCTGTTAAATTCCATAGGTAGTTGGAATTCCAATTGGTAGTTGAAGTAAAATTATTCCAAACTACTACTGTAGCAATAATCTGGCTTTACCTCTGTATTTTGCTGACAATTCCAAATAGTGAAAAATATTAATGATGTAAGTACCAGACTTCCACTGAAAACTACATATTATAATTTTGAAGACATTCTGGAACCTAGTCGTGTGAGGCAGGATTGTTGTACAGTGTGACAGATTATTTTGCAGAAAACAATTCTTGTAAACATCATCAGTTTACAAAAATATATCCAGGTTGCGTTAGAAGGACTGAATATACAGTAAAGCAAATTTGTTCCATTTAATATCCTATTCAGCAAAGAATTGTGCTTTTTTTTTAAAATTTTGAAATGTCAAACATGTTTCATTCGTCAGTAATGGCTTATTAAATCCTTCTGTATTTCAGTTATAGAAATAAAACATAGAAATGGGATGGCATAGGGGCACAGTGGTTAGCACTGCTGCCTCAGAGCACCAGGGACTTAGGTTCAATTCCAGTTTCAGGTCACTATTTGTGTGGAGTTTGCACATTCTCTCCATGTCTGCATGGGGTTCTTCCGAATGTTTCAATTGCCTGCCACAGTCCAAAGACGTGCAGGCTAGGTTGATTGGCTGTGATAAATTGCTCCTTAACGTTAAGGGGATTAGCAGGGTATATATGTGGAGTTACAGGGATAGGGCCTGGGTGGGATTGTTGTCAGTACAGGTTTGGATCTAGATTCTGCACTGTAGGGATTCTGTGAAATATAAAAGGAATAAGGATTTGAGCCGAGTACAACTAATTGATAAATCAGTTATTCACAGTCTAAATTATATTTTATTAATGTGAATAGCACTTAATAGTTCACCTGCATCTCTCATTCGATCTTTCTGAGTTATCCATCTGATTTTAGTTGCTGGAGGGCATTGGCATTGATGTGAACTTATTTTGCTTCATGCTAGCACTAAGGTATAGTGTAATTCCTGGGTCAGGCTCAACCTCCTTCAGTGTTATGTGACATTGAGCTATAGTAATATGCATTTATTCAGGCATAATTCACTAGGTACGACAGTGAATCAAACTGGATTCAACTAATGCAGATTAGCATTAAAATAATTTAATTGCAATCATACTGATTGTATCAGTGATGAATATGTAGCCTTAATGTTGCAACATCAATCAGAAACTGCACAATAGTAACTTAGTGGAGCTTACAAAGCATTGATGTATGATATTTTTATTTATGTAGTAATAGTACATCACACAAACCCATTCTCCAAGAAAATTGTTACATTTATTGTTGTCACAGTTCTCAGCTTGCAATGAACAAAGAACAACACAGCATGAGAAACAGGCCCTTTGGCCCAATGAGCCCATGCCGTTATTTTAATGTTCCAAAAATGCTTTCATGAAAGATGGAACCAGCCCCTGGTTCCTAACTCCAGCTCTCAAATTTCCAGATGAGGAGAGTGAAGGAATTCACAATCTTGCTAGATTTTGTCAAGACCAGGAATTGCCATTGCAGCTGGTGGGAGAGTCTCTGCTTTTGGAACAATGCAAGAGAATTGCGATGGTCCGTGGAGATCGAACTGTGGAGCTCTCTTTATGAGGCGGATCTTCTGAGTCACAGATTCAGAATGGTTGTGATGAGAAAAAGGTGCAAGAAACCCTTCTCATGTTGCAGATAACTCTGATATTAAAAGGGCTCAATGCTGAGTATTGTTCTACTGAATTGCATATAAAAAAGACAGCACAATAAGTAACTATGTGCTCACCAAAGGTGCTTGCATCCATCTACATTTTGCTTTATGGGTTGGACCTAATTAGAAACAGACATTTTACAATTAAACAGCCTGACTATAATTTATTGTTCAGATGTCTATCAACTGAGTCGAACTTCATAACACGGAGAAGGGGAGTACAACACAATATTTTTAACAGATTGGCTCACACCAATAGCTTAGCTCATCAAACACTTAAAACAGATGATGAAGAGGCATGCACATTCCAATATTATACCCAACAGAATTTAAGATAATTTGAAAATCTGGTAACACATATGCTGCTTTTGTTGAAGTGACTAGTCTGAAATGTAGTTTCGCAACAATCTCTTATTTTGGGCAATGACCACAAAAACTATGTGGCGATAAAGTACATCTGTTAGCAACTTGTGATTTGTTTTTCTGACTAGAAATCCCAAGTTGATTTCTTAAAAAAAAAACTTTTGGCAGAATTCTTGAGGCTATTGACAAAGAAATTGTGTTTCACTGAGAATATCAGTTGTCCAACCCAACATTGGATGATGGAAGGTTGTGTCATTGTGGTCCTCCATTGCTGGAAAATCCTTTTTTGTCATTTTTTTAATTTTGTCTCAATTTTAGATCGGTCCTTCAAATTTTCCATTTAAAATTTTTCTAATCTTTACACATTATCTTCTTTTTAATTATTAGTTTAATTTATCAAACATTCTAAGATTTATGCTCGGTATATTCTCACATGAGGTAGCTCTGACAAATTGTGTGTCTGGATGCTTTCGGTGTGATGCACAATTCATACAAGCCTCTGAAAATACATAATCCAAAGATGTTCCCACTGCCTTGTGAAAGCAGTGGTTACTGTAACCAAGAGTATATAATTTCTGAATGATTTCTGGATCTCCTGTGGTTCTAGTGGCAACTTGAAAGATATTAAATTCTACTGTCGCAAGTGACATTTGTATTATGTTATGGGTTGCTTAGCTCAGTTGGCTGGACAGTAAGTCAGTGATGCAGAGCAACAGCACAGGTTCAATTCCCATGTCTGCTGAGGTTATTCATGAAGGTAACATCTTCTCAACCTTGCCCCTCACCTGAGGTGGGGTGATCCTTGGGTTAAATCACCACCAGTCAACTCTCCCTCTCAAAGTGGAGAGCAGCCTATGATCATTTGGGTCAATGCTTGTATTATATACAAAGGCATTTTCTTCTAAGGAAAATTAAAGCACAATTGTCACTCCTCCACCCAATAACTATTTTATTTGGTTTTCACACTCCATTCTTTATCACTTGCTGTATATCTCTTTATTTTGCGTTTTGTTCTTGTCTTTCAGCCTATTGGATAGAATGATAGAATCATACAAAATGGCTGTATCATTTTCACTTTGGAACACCACTGACTCTTTGATTTGATTTACTTTTGTCACATGTATTAGAGTACAGTGAAAAGTATTGTTTCTTGCATGCTATACAGACAAGCATACCATTCATAGAGAACGTAATGAGAGTATAGAATGTAGTGTTACAGTCATAGCTATAGTGTAGAGAAAGATCAACCTAATGCAATGTAGATCCAAATAAAAGTCTGATGGCAGCAGGGAAGAAGCTGAGTCAGTTGGTATGCAAACTCAGGCTTTTGTATCTTTTATCTTTATCTCTATATCTGGATGAAAGGATGTGTTATTACAAAGATGTGCTATATGGGATATTAATTAGTAATTGTGAATCATTTTTTTAAAAAAGATTTTTTGTTAAATAAAATGACATGAATTAGCTGCCAATTTGTACCTGTGATGTTATCCCTTTAAGCACTCCATACAACTGACAAGAAGTAAGGTCATGTAATGCAACCTTTTGAGTGGATGCTGAAATTGGGATCTAAACAGAAATCACAGACTTCCACAGGGTCTCTCTCTCTCTCTCTCTCTCTCTCTCTCTCGCTCTCTCTCTATTATGTTTCATCTAAATTTTCTCTCTGTTTGCTGAGAAGTATGTCTATATCCTTGTAACAAACAGAGACTACAAAAAAACCTATTGAATTTTTGTTCAGTGCGATTCCAGGAGAAAAGCTGCTCTACTATGCTTAACTGAAAAGTTACTCAGTTAGGGGAGAACCGGAGTCTATTAATCAGTGAATCTTGATTGGCTTTATCTTCTTATCTGCATCTATCATGGCTAAATTTAATAGCTGATTCTCTGTGAAGTTGTATTTTTTTCTGCATTCTTGAGATTTGTGTGTGGATTTTATTAGTAGAAAATATTTGCATATCTTTAACGTTTTAATATTTTTACCTTAGTAGAAAAGAATTACATGTTTAATTCAAGATTACCTGTATGATTTAGTTACAAATAGCCTCAGTCAAGTGTGTGTCAAATTGACAATACAACAGCTCTTTAAAATTCAAAGTCTCTGCTACAACCAAGTGTTTTATTTATTTATTAGTCAAAAGTAGGCTTACAGCAACACGACAATGAAGTTACTGTGAAATTCCCCTAGTCCCCACACTCCAGTGCCTGTTCAGGGAAAATTTAGCATGACCAATGCACCTAACCAGCACGTCTTTGGACTGTGGGAGGAAACTGGATCAAACCCACCCAAACATGGGGAGAATGTGTAAACTCCACAAATATAGTCACCCAAGCCAGGAATCGAATTTGGTCCCTCGAGATGAGGCAACAGTGCTAACAACTGTGCAATAAGACTATAAGACATAGGAGCAGAATTAAGCTATTGTGCCGTAAGACCAAAAGACATAGGAGCAGAATTCAGCCCATCGAGCTTGCTCCATCATTTATTCATGGTTGATTTTTTTTTCTCTCATCCCCATTCTCCTGCCTTTCTTCAATAATCCGTCACTCCCTCATTAATCAAAAACCTATCTATCTCTGTCATAAAGATACTCAATGACCTGGCCTCCACAGCTTTCTGTAGCAATGAGTTCCACCAATTCACCACTCTCTGGCTGAAGAAATTCCTCTGTTTTGAAGGATTGTCCCTTTAGCCTGAGCTTGTGCCCTCTGGTTCTAGTTTTCCCTACTTGTGCAAATATCCTCTCCACATCCACTCTATTCAGGCTTCACAGTATTTTATAAGTCTCAATGAAAATTCCCCCCTCATCCTTCTAAAGTCCAATGAGTACAGACCTAGATCCTCAACCATTCCTCATACAACAAGCTTTTCATTCCAGGAATCATTTTTGTGAACTCCTCTAAACCTCTTCCAAGGCCAGCACATCCTTCCTTAGATGTGGGATCCACAACTGCTTACAGTATTCCAAAAGGAATCTGACCAGAACCTTATACAGCCTCAGAAGTATGTCCCTGCTCTTGTATTCTAGTCCTTTCGACATAAATGCTAACATTGTATTTGCTTCCTAACTGCTGACTGAACCTGCACGTTAACCTTAAGAGAATCTTGAACAATGACTCCCAAGTCCCTTTGTGGTTCTGATTTCCTAAGTATTTTTCCATTTAGAAAATAATCTATACCTCCATACCTCCTTCCAAAGTGCATAACTTCACACTTTTCCACATTGTAGTTCATCTGCCACTTCCTTGTCCACTCTCCTAACCTGTGCAATTCCTTCTGCAGCCTCCTGTGCTTTCTCAGTACTACCTGTCCCTCTACATTTCTTTGTATGTTCTGCAAATTTAGCAACAGTGCTTTCAGTTGCTTCCTCCAAATCACTAATCTATATTGTGAAAAGTTGTGGTTCCAGCACTAACCACCTGAGACATATCACTAGTTACCAGCTGTCATCCTGAGAAAGACCCCTTTATCCCCACTCTCTGCCTGCTGACAGTCAGCTAATCCTCTATCCATGCCAGGACCTTACCATCAACACTATGGGCATTTGACTTATTCAACATATCCTATGCCACCACCCCATGAGGAGTGATTAAAATTGAGGAATCATTGCACCTCTTCTCACTTAGTTGTAGCAATGTTTATTTGAAACTCTGTGCTTTAACTGTACTGTAAAATATTCAGAATAACCATGTTGCTTTTCTTAATACAATGAAAGTAAGTGCATATGTGCTGGGCTGCAAAAAAAATAACCATGTCCCATTTATAATTCTTCCAAAGGCAGTCCTAGGAAAACTTGTATTGCAATGCTGGGTATATTGTATTGAAACACAGAGAATTCCTCAGTGAATCTTAGAAAATTGCACAATCTACCCAGTTGATTGAGTGGAACTGATAGGGTAACTCAAAACCAAAATTGTGATGGGTGGTTCTTTCATGGGAGAACTGTGGAATAGAATGACCATATTATTCTTCTGAATGCACATTTTAGTTTCCTCTTTCTTCTTTTCACCAGATGAAATGTATTGCCCTGAAACTTTAATGCTGTTAGCACCCCTTTAGTTAGAAAAGATATGCAATTCCCTTGACAAGCAACTAAAACAAGCAATTTGGTCATTTTATCTCTTTCTTTCTTGATGGAACCTTGCTGATTGCAATCTGGATGTTGTGTTCACACTTCAAATGTTCTTCTTTAACTGCACCCTGATGAGATTTCTGAAATTCTCTCTTTTGTAATACAATTAACCAAAGATTCGCAGATTTTATATGCAAATAGTTTGATGCACTTTAGGGCATAATGCAAAGTATATATTCAATCCGTTTTAAGTTTAATTATAATTCCATGTAGCAAATCATTACCAAGCGGACTGATGATGTCCATGAGATAAATCACTTTCTGAAATATTAGTAACAACATATCATTAACCTGCTCATCTGAAAGATATGTTACAATTCAAAAAACTGTAAAGACTTGCATTCCAACCATTCTTCCTATTCCAATCTGTAATTGTCTTGCAATTGTGTCTGTCTATATATGCCATGTTTGTGAACCTACCTCTCCTCTCACCTGATGAAGGAGCAGTACTCTGAAAGCTTGTGATTCCAAATAGACCTGTTGGACTTTAACCTGGCGTTGTGAAACTTCTTATCATAATTCAAAAGGATTGAGGTGTAAACCTTTCACACTTTTAAAACAGTTGTTGTGACACTGTCCCATTGCTTAGCATCCTGTATATCCCACACCTTCTCAAATTACCTTGACATAAATCCAAACCTATTAAAGAAACAGCAGCTTGTATTTTTGAACATACCAAATACTTCAGTTAAAATGCATTATTAGCTAATAACTAAAAGTAATAGATCCTCACCAGAGAGTGGGTGTATATGACATGGTTTGTATGATATTTAATAAATGCATAAATTGATTCCACACACAGATAACTTTTATGCTATAGTACTATAATACTATAGTAATTTTTATTTTCAAAATATTTGTACATTTATAGAATTTTACATTATGTACAGTCATTGGTAAAAATGTAAAATCTTTTCATTCATGTACAGAAATAAATAATCATGCTAGCCCTCTTAGGAGTTCATATTTTTTAATATGTTTGCAAATTGTTCAGTGTTTGTAAGTTAATGTTTGGATTTGTTTATCTTCCATGCCAATATTTTTAAGTTTTCTTTTTACAAAAGAATCCAATATCAATGCATCTTTAAAATGAAAGCATATAACACAGCAGTAAATTAGATGTACATCGAGCTTGGGTACATTGTTCAACAGTTACTAAGATGGGAAATAATCATTGAAATGTAAGTACAAAAGGAGGTCATTTCTTACACTGCTGAGATTCAAACCATCAACATTTACTTTAGTCACAATATTTTTCTGTGTTCTCCAGAATGTTTTTAGTTAACACTCAAAATGTAATTGAACTGATTCCATTATCCATTTGTAACAATGTATTTAACACACATTTTTCTTGTTTCTCGTATTAATTCTAAATTTGTGTCCCCATGTAATTGTTTCATGTTCCAATGAAAACAGCACCTTATTCAAACAATTTTTATGATATTGAACAATTCCATTACCTCTCCACTTATCTTCAGTTACAAGCTGGGTTTTTCATGTCTCATAACTATCCTCATTCCTCATTAGTCTAAATTGCCCCTTTTCCATGGCTTCAATGTTTTTCAATGCCCAAAACTGTGCAAAGCACTCCAACAGTAGCTGAAACAATACCTTCAATGAATTCATCATTGCCACCTCGTTTTTGTATTCACTGTACCTTCATGCAAAACCCAGAATCCCATTTGCCCTTCTTAATCATAATTTTACCAAAATCTGTTGGTCTCTGATTGAAAACTGGTGCGTATCTCTCCAGCTGCACAGCTGAGTTTCCAGACCAGATTTTCTGGCCTTGGTATGTAGAAAAACAGGAGGTGTGGTCTATGCCATCACTATGAGCCACAGATAGAGTCACAGAGGTGCCTACATTAAAGGGCACTCCAATCAGAGCTGGAATCAAACTTTTCTCCCCCTCTCCTCATCCTCCCACCCACCCCAATGGAGGTATCAATTCTTCCCTCTCCCTCCCCTCCCCACAAACATACAAGTATTGGGGGGTCTCTTTCCCTCCCCCAACAGAACTGTGTCATTGGCATTTTTTTACCCCACCCCTCCCCCCTTCACAGACAAGTTCTTCCACCCCTTTGCAGCCCTCTCTCCCCTCCACCCTGGTCTTCACAAACATCAATTCTTTTCTCACATTCACACCCACATGGGGTTCCTCAGAGGGTCTGCCCCTACAGATTGGCAGTCCTAGGGCATTCTGGGACATTAAATGCTGGCCAGCCAGCAATACCATTGTCCTAGTTGCTATTCTTCAGAAAGCGGTTGAGAGTCAGGCACATTGCATGACCCACTCCCCATGCCCATTCTGGGGCTAACTTACCTTCACGCTCCCAGAGGAATTCCCCAAGACTGAATTCTGTTCTTATGTTGTTGGCATGTCGTGAGGCGGGGGTGGGGAAATCATGTGACATGGAAGCCCGTTAATATTTAAATACACGTAAATGTGGATCAAGGACAGGGGAAAATCAGGAAACAAGACTTCATGGTGAGAATCTCATTTCCCAACTTGCGGATTTTGAAACCGTGTTCACCACTTATGCTTGTGCTGGATGTGGGCTCAAAATTCCATCTAGACTATTTTATCTCCACCCGTTGACAACGGTACCAGAAGATTTCTGGATTTTGGGAATATTTCAATTATCTGCTCATTTAACCCTCACAAAATGCACAACTTTACACTTATCCTCATTGATGAGGTTACAAATAATAATTCAATCAATCCACATAATCATTTGCATTTTCCTTATTTCTCCATATCCTTAATTACCTGCTCATGAGCAAATTTTGATATTCCCTCTATGCCCATATCCAGATTATTTGTGCTAATTCATGACAGTCTCAAAAAACCCCATAAATTTATTCGTCTTCTGTCTTGATTCAAATCAGTGCTTTCATTTTAATTCCATAGCCCTAATCTTCAGAAGTTTATTTAGCATTTTCTGAAGTACATTTTAAAAATTCAAACTATTAAATCCATTGCTTTGTCCATGTTGATTTTTCTCTTGGTTCAAAACAAATGTTTTTCTCATGTTCTCTCTTCCACATACCACACCCCAATAACTTTAATGTCTATAGTTAATAAACTAATCCTTACTACTTTTTTCAAAATAGGAAGTAAAGAATTCTGGAAATCATTGTTAGCATCTGAGTTTTCTCAACAACAACATCCCTCAATTGTCAGGGTGGAAAAGCCTAGGCGCCTCTCATCTATAATTAATCCTTCAGATTAGGCTCCTTTTATTTATTTGTTGTTCCTTCAAATTCTTCTGACTTTTTTTCTGAACTACAGAGGCAGAATGACTTATTCAGTATCTTTTACTCTACAAGACTGGTATCTTCATTCCTCACTATGTACTGTTATGGTCACCCTATTATAGAAAGGATATTATTAAACTAGAAAGAGTGCAGGAAAGATTTACTAGGATGTTACTGGAACTTGATAGTTTGAATTACAAGGAGAGGCTAGATACACTGGGACTTCTTTCTCTGGAGTGTAGAAGGCTGAGGGGTGATCTTGTAGAGGTCTATAAAATAAAGGTCTATAAAATAGATCAGCTAGACAGTCAATATCTTTTCCCAAAGGTAGGGAATCTAAAACTAGACATTATAGGTTTAAGGTGAGAAAAGAGAGATAAAAAAAGTCTAGACGGCCAATTTTTTCATACAGAGGGTGGTGAGTGTCTGGAACAAGCTGCCAGAGAGAGTAGTAGAGGTGGATACAATTTTGTCTTTTAAAAAACATTTGGACAGTTACATGAGTAAGATGGATATAGAGGGATATGGGCCAGATGGGGGAAATTGGGACTAGCTTCAGGGTTTAATGAAAGGGCAATATGGACAAGTTGGGCAAAAGGGTCTGTTTCCATGCTGTAAACTTGTATAACACTATGAGATGCCACATCTTGATTATGCTCTGTGCTTATTAAATTCTTTATTATTAGACTTTATATTTACTACTGGTCTTCTTTCAACCTCTTAGTCCTCCTAAATCTATCTTTAAATCTTCATGAGCTTTTTATTAAAAACAAACTGGTGTTCTTATCTTATGCCTTGATTTCATTTTGATATGTGTGCAATCCCTTTGCAGCTGGAAAAACTGACTTACTTTGTACCCAATCCATTTCAAACTTAATTATTTTTCGCAGCTGTTAGGTTGAAATAAATTATTAAGGAAAAGCAATTTGATCTCTTGACTCAAATATGTTTGTATTGGAGCCTTTTAGAACGTGGGTATCTGGGCCATATAAATGCTTTTATAACAGGTATAATAAAGGATTTGATTTAATGCCATTTTGCTCTTGAAGAAATGTTGCCCACCATCCTGACTTGGAACTGCATTGCTGTTCCTTTGCTGTCACAGTCAAAATCCTGGAACTCCCTTCCTAAGAGTACAATAGGTGGACCAAGCAGCAGCTCAAGAAGGCAGCACACTGCCACCTTTTCCACAGCAATTAGGGATGGGCAATAAATGCTGGACTTGTTGGTGACACCCACGAATGAATTAATTTTGTTTTTAAAGAAAAGTTCAATATTTTTGGGGATTTCCATCGCACTGCTTTGGTACTACTGTTTCATTTTAGCTGAATGGAGCTGAATCCCATTTACTTTGAGTAAAGAACAAAACAGCATGGGAAACAGGCCCTTCGGCCCAACGAGCCCGCGCCGCCACCCCGATGTTCCCACTTCTACACGCGATCCCTGTCCATGTTTATAGATCTATGGATTAAAAACCAAATTTGAGACAATTTAGGGAGAATTTGTTTTGCTAATTAGCCTAAGAGCACATCTTTGGGATGTGGGAGGAAACCAGAGCACCCAGAGAAAAACCCACGCAAGCACGGGGAGAATGCGCAAACTCCCACAGACACAGGCCCAAATCCATGTATCTGCACAGCACGGCTATAGTCACTGCGCTGTCGTGTTGCCCATCAGATGGTCCAGGTCAAGCATACACTAACGATGTGAAGCACTAGGATACTCTCGAAAAAGGTCCAAGAGAAGTCCTCTCACGACCCATCGCGTGTATGCCCCTCGTTAGACAACAAGGTGGACCAAAGCACCTGTAGGATAAAAACAAGTACATCAATATCATCATCTATTTACACACTTCCCAGGGACTCCCAAGGCTCATGATCCCTATTTTAAATCAGAGTAAAGTTACGGCGATTCAGCGTGTTCAGTCGTGAGGAAATTTCTCATCTGTGTTGTGCTTTTGGGTTTATTCTGTGCTCTGTATTTAATGCTGGAAACAACATTGATTACTTCAAAGAGAGATATCCTTCCCTTTGGAGGAGAATTGCTGACAGTAGTTAGCTGGGAGCTCTACAGTCCAGGCAGTGACAGCCATAAATGGTTATCTGAATATAAAAAGTTAATATAATAGTTTTGGGGCAACTATATACTATATTGAGGCAAACCTCAATAGTTTTGAGGTGTTTTGGGGCACCTCAAAAAGGGCTGAGTGGAAAATATTGATTGCTTGTTGTAGTTTTACTGTACTTTGTATCATTCTTTTGGATTTTTTTGAATAAAAAATGTTTTTGTGAAACAAAAATGAATGGTGGTCACTTTTGGCACAATGGGCAGTCTCGTTATGCTGAAGTGTTCGGGTCCCAAAGTGGGGGGGGATGGTGGGCCAAATTCAAGAAGCCAGGAGAGAGGGTTAAAGGAAGGGGATAACTTTAGGGGGTGACAAGCCAAAGAGACCAGAATGGAGGTTGACTACTACTCCCACCACCACCACCAACTCCACCCCCCCCCCCCCCCCCCACCCCCCCGCCCCCCAACCACCCAAACAAGACAACACAAGTCCATGTAACTAAAGCTGCTGGGTTACTCACATGGTGTGAACCTGCCCTTATCAAGGGTAAAATGCTAAAGGCAGGAGAAGGAGGTCCTTAAATAGCCATTTGCAGGTAATTTAAGGGCCTCAATAGGCCCAAGAACTTATCTCCAGTGGGGGCATGAAGGTTCCACTATTGGCCAATTTAGCCCACCCGCAGTGCGGTATGGCTGCAGGGTTGGCCAGGAAGCCGACCTTACTTCTGGGAAGGGGGAAGAGATTTTGCAACAAGTCTTTTATGTCCTTTCACTTGAACATGGCCCAAAGAAGCAAAGGAAGATTTTGCCAGTAATTCGGTCAATATTTATCCACCAAAAAAATTACCTAAAATAAATTAATTGTTCATTGGTTATCTATCTCCATTACATTTACAGATGTAACAACAGTGACTACACTTCAATAACAATTACGTTCACCAACAACTCAAAATAGTTATTGCACTGCTAATCTTTGCTAATGGATATTTTGGTTTCCAGGTGTTTTCAGAAGGTCACATTTGTGAATTCTTCAAATTTCGAACTGTGCATCTGCCTGATCTTAGAGCATGGAACTCTTTCCTTTTTAACTCCCTGGCAGAATCTAATAAGAATATGTCTTTAAGCCATTATATTTGCAAAAGGAGCAAAGAGGCATTCATGTCAGGCATTCATTAACTTATGCATGCTTTTGTCAGCATAACTCCAGTAAAGATTAATAAATTATTGTTCCATAAAGGAAACAGCAATTGAATGAAACAAAAAAAAAATTGAAAGGCTTGAGGCTTATTCAATTAGGGTTTGATTTTTAAAGATAACTTTGAAATTTTTGTACAAGTGGGGACATAACATAAGTTTCATCTTATTACTTTTGTCACTTGCCCTTTCTGCTTCCTCTCTATAGCATTAATTTTTAAGTATTCGATCCCTGTGCCATGTCCTGTCTGCGATGATAACGATCTGCTCCCAGTGCCTTTCCCATTGTCTGCTTGAAGGTGTGCAGATAGGCATAGCATCCCTTTCCTTGGCATCATGCTGCAGCTTTGATCATCAACATACCCAGTGCCAGTAATAAAGTACCACTCTGTATGTGGATCATCAATATTTATCAAGTGTGTGGAAGCGTAGTTTAGCTAACTTTAAAATGAGAATAATGAGGTAGCTTTTTTTCCCAATGTTCTGAGACAAGTACCACTATGAATGCAAATGACAAACAGATCGTTGTGACTCCTAATAACACGATCACGTGGACTAAGGAAAATATAATGTGGGGGCGGTGGATGAAAATTACAACCTATTCTCACTAATATGTTTAATCTACCTAGATGAATCTGTAGAGCCCTTTCAGAATTCTAAATTTAGCAATCTGCAACTGCAATATAAATTTCATTCATTCACAGATATTGCAAAAGTCCTTGATGAAATACAATATTTTTTGTTTCAGAAAGTGCTTAAGTTACAGAAACTGGATTATAACGATTACCTCAGGCTTTAAAAAAATAATAAATTACAGAGCTCCCGCAGGCTTATTAATTTTCTATAAGCCAAGCAACTCATAGAAATCAGCTCCATGTTCCCAGTAGGCACCCTAATTTTATATTACGATAACTGAATTCATGCTGATTGATTTCAAACATCTTGTAGTGTTGCTTATATAGCTCTCCAAACATCGTGAAGAGCTTACGCTATTTAGAATTATTATCATCACCTTTATGCTTGTAAATGGTCTTTTGGTAAAAGATAAGTTGATCACAAACTGAGAAGCTATTTTCTGTGGTAAGCTTGGGATTGTGCTCTTGTCACAGCCTCGGGCCATGTTTCTTCTGTCATGTAATCCACACGGCAGATTTTTCTATTTTCAAGATGAGGAATGCTTATGTATTTGTTGTATGGGTCAAGGTTTTCTGCCTAAGCCGAAGTTAGTTTATATTAAATGCTTGCAACAAGAAGTGACCACCGGCATCCCTCCAACTGCTTTGAAGAAAACAATAACTTTACAAAAAAGTATTCTTGAATGTGGGTGTCCTTAGCATTTATTGCTCACCTTGAGCTGCCTTCAGAGTGAGTTGGTGGTAGGTCTCCTTCCCCAACAACTTTTGATACAATGAAGGGGCTTGTTAGAGGCCCCCATCAGAGAACAGTAAAGAGTCAGCAGTGTTGTTGTAGGACTCAAGTCACAGAAGGCTGGAGAGATAAAGGAGGGCAGGTTTCTATCCTCTAAAGGACTTCATGGAACGGTTGGCTTTTTACAACAATCCCAACAGTTTTGTGGTCATTTTTACTGATGCCAGCTTTTTATTTCCAAGCTTTGAAAAACTGAACGTAAATTGCCATTCACCACGGTGAGATTTGAACTAATGGGGCAGAATTTTACAAGATTGATTCTAAGACCCTATTTTATCATTTTGATTCTAAGTGCTGGGTGGACTTGACACTGGCAGTGTTTCAGATCTGACTTTTAGATCCATTCTGAACACCCACATACACACTCTGCCTGCAAAAAAATCAACAATTCCGAATTGCGCTACACAAGCCTGTTGGCCTGCAGCTCTGATTGGCGTCTCCAACTGCACATGCGCAGAAAAAATGATAGAATGTTGCTCCCCTGACAAATCCTTCCAGGGCCGAATAATGTCTTTTCCTGTCCCTCTACAAAGTCTACTCCCCTCAATGTTACTGACCCCTTTATCCCCCATCCCCTTCCCCCTCACCGAAGTTAGAGTGGCAGCGACACCCCCTTCTCCCTCACTGATGATAGACAGAGTGACAGCGGACACCCCTACCTTCCCCTTCAGTGAGAATAGCAGCGGACTCTCCTTTTCCCTGTCACAGGCAGAATGGCAGCAGACCTCCCTTCCTCCCCGCCATCGATCTCAAAAGAGAACTATCAAACCCAACTTCCACCCCCCTCATACCCCCACCGATCTCAAGCAGAGAGCTGAGAGTTCCACCTTCCCCCTCCCGCTACACCCGCATTGACCTCAAGTAGAGAGCTTTTGGATGCTTGGCACTTACCTCCTCACTAACTGGAATTGGGCTTTTGTAGAGCACGTTTGTTTTGCGCCGATTCTGAATGATGGTAAGGAGGAAAGCACCAGTAAGGTTGGGCAATTTAAATGCATGCAAATAGCCAAGGCAGAATTTGAAAGCAAAACTGAGAATGTTAAAATCTAGACTTTGACAATGTTGGTCAGTGAGCACAGCATGATAGCTGACCAGGACCTAGAATCATTTTGCTCATTGAGCCTACACTGACAACAATCCCACCCATGCAATTAAACCCACATATTAACCCTGCTAATCCCCCTGATTCTAAGGACAATTTAGCATGGCAATCAAGCTAACCCACACGTCCTTGGACTGTGGAGGAAACCATAGTATTCGGAGGAAACCCACGCAGAATGTGCAGACTCCACACAGTCACCCAAGGTTAGAATTGAACTCGGCTCCCTGGCACTGTGAGGCAGAAGTGTTAACCACTGTTCCACTGTGCAAACCTTACTTGACACTTGGTGTCAGTTAGAGGACACAAAGGCAGTCGAACACTGGATAATCTCAAGTTTCTGGAAGTTTGAATGCAAGAGATCAGCCAATTTTGCGTAGGAATTGTGCAGTCTCAAGGTTAGGGGGTCACTTACAGCCTGCCAATTAGATCTGTTCGACACAAAAGATGACCAAAGTGTGCACTAAGTGCCTAGCTGTGTGTTGAATTCTGCTTAAAATTGGCAATTAATCTTGACTTCATTGAAGGGCGAAGTGAAAGATCAATGCACATTTTTGCTTTAGCGCTCACCTCACAAATCCAATAAGTACTGGCTACCTGCGTTTGTGACAAAATGCCTATTCCCGTTTTTGTTTGGAAATGAATTAGACATTGATATCCTTTTTCCACAAAGACTTGAAATAGAACATTGAAACTTATCTAAACAATTCATTATAACCGACCACGTGATGGGAAAGAAGTGGAACAAATCATTGAACCTAGCATGACCTTGTAACGTCCTGCTTTGAAACACACTTGGGCTATAGCAAAAATAAGTTCATGGAAGGTCAAGGTTTTGAAATTTTACTCAGCAGCTGGCTCCATCAGCATTATTCACTGATATAAAATGCATGAATATAATCATACAATCTTTGTAGCGCAGGAGGCATTTCTCCCCATCAGGTCTGCAGTGGCCCTCTGGAAGAGAATTCCCTGTCCTTCCACTCCACTGCCTTATCCGTGTGACCTTGCACATTATTTTCAAGTAACAATTCAACACCCTTTTCGATCCCTTAGTTGAATCTGCTTCTCAGAAGTTTGTTCCAGAATCAACTGGAACGGTCAAATTGTCTTGGGTAAGTTCCTGGCTTCAGCAATGTTACTGTGGGAATTGGTTAAACACAGTCCAGATAGCATTCTGTATGTGAGGTTTAAAAAAACAATTTTTGATGAGATCATTTTTGTTTGCTCCCTAGCAGCTGGCTAACAGAATCATTGACCTAGAAACAGGTTTCGCCCTCAAATATAAGAAGGACATGACCCCGCATGAACTTGCAAAGAAAGAACATTAGTTGGGAAGGGAGAAAACAAAAGTTGAAGAGAGAGAGTGCTTTCATGCAAGTGTAGTGTAGCCCGGAAATAATCAGGTCAAGCCACAGGTATGTTACACCTCTTGGTGAAACATTTTTTCCTCACATTATTTTTACCTTTTGCCAATTACTTTGAATCTGTGCCCTCTAGTTCACACTGTCTTGAAGATTCCCCTCAAGATCTTGAATACCATAAATCAAGTTTCATTTCAACCTTCTTTTCACTAGGAGAAATAGTCTCAATCTCTCCAATCTATCCTTAGAGCTATAGTTCTTCATCCATGGAATTATTCTTGTGAATCTCCTCTGTACACTCTCCAATGTCTTCACTTCCTTTCTCATGTATGGTGCCTGGAACTGGATACAGTACTTCAGATAGGGCCTAACTAGTGTTTTTAATGCAAGTTCAACATGACCTCCTTAGTCTTGTATCCAAACTCCTGTTAATAAAGCCGACAACACTATATGCTTCATGAACTGCTCTCTCAATATACCCTGCCATCTTCAATGACTTGTGCAAAGGTACACTGAGATCCCACTGTTCCTGCACACTCCTTCAGAGCTGCTCCCTTTTTTAATATATTCTCTCCATGTTTTTCAATTACCATTCACTGAGGATTTTTTTAAAAGATAGGAGTTTCATTATAAATGGTGCTACATAATGTTAATGTACGCCTTGTGACTAATAAATGCATTTTAAAAATGTATTTATTTTTTATTGTACAGTTATGTATTTTACAATTTTGGATGTTAAGGAACTGGAGGGATGCGCAGATAGACTGGGAAATTAAAATTGAGGTCAGCTGTGATATTGTTGAATATTACAACAGGTTTGAGAGCCATACAGTCTATACTGCTTCTGTTTCTTATACCATAAATCTTTTGCAGAGAATTAACGAGAGTTTCACACACTTTTACTTTAATGTAACTGTGGCTTGATTTCCAGGCTATGCTACACTTCCATGTGAGCAGCCCTCACTCTTCTAGTTCCCTTCTCTCCCTTCCCAATTAATGTTCTTCCTTTGCAGGGAATGCAGGGGCATGTTCTTGTTGTGTTTGAAAGAGAAACCTTTTTAAGACCACTGCCAGTGATTCTGTTAGCCTGCTGATAGAGAGCCAACAGAAATGATCTCATCAGAATTGTTCTTTAAACCTCGCATACAGAGTCTGCTTGGACTGTGTTTAACAAATTCCCGCTGCAACATTGCAAAAGCCAGGAACCCAGACAAGACAATTTGAAATCCAGTTGATTTGCCATTGTGCCAGACTTTACACCGAGCTGCTGAGGACTTTTGTTGTATTTTGTCTGATTTATTTTTGTGGAAATAGGTTTCACTCAAATTAGAAATAGCTTATATGGATACTACAGGATGGTACTAGCAACATCTCTGGAACATATCCTTCTTTAGAAAACTTCCGCAAACCTATAGCCAATATCTTACCAGCAGAAGTATGAGGTTGCAGCATCCAATTATTGCATTAATGGTAGTGATATGTTAAGTTATTAGACTTTCACAGTAAAACAAGGGCTGCTGATTGCACTACTGAACAGGAGGCTCCCTCTTGCATAACAATGAACTCAACATGCTATGAATTTTCTTAAAATAAAATGTCCGCAACTTGTTACAAATGGATGGTTCACTGATTAGTGTTAGAGACCTGGGTTCAATTCTGGTCTTGGGTGACAGTCTATATGGGGTTTGTTCTCCCATGTATCTGCATGGGTTTCCTGCAGGTGCTCCAGGTTTCTCCCACAGTCCAAAGATGTGCGGGTTAGGTGGATTAGCCATAGTAAATGTATGGGTGCATTGGGATGGAGTGGAGAAGTTTGGTCATCGGTAAGATATTTTTTCGGAGAGTTGGTGCAGACTCGATGAGCCAAATGGCCTCCTTCTGCACTGTAGGATTCAATAATTCTATGAAAATGCAAAACAAAGATGACAAAAGTATGTCTTTATGGAATGCTGCTAAGCAAGTGGATTGCTTTTCTCTTATACTCAAATTCAAAATTGTTTTCAGAAATAAGTTAACTTGATAGTAAGAGCACTAAAATTTAACAGCTTATGAACCAACTGTGGGGAAGCAATGGTATAATGATAATGTCATTGGATTAGTAATTCAGGCATCCAGGGTAATGGTCTGGGCACCCAGATTCAAATCCTACCACAGCAGATGGTAAAATTTCTATTCAGTAAAAATCTAGGATTAGAAGTCTAACAATGACCATGTAATCATTGTTGTAAAAACCTGCCTGGTTTACTAATATCCTTTAAGAAAGGTAATCTGCCATCCTTACCTGATCAGATCTACATGTGACCCCGGCAATGTGGTTGACTCTTAAATGACCTCTGATTCGGCCTAGCAAACCACTCAGTTCAAGGGTAATAAGTACTGTCTCTGCCAGTGATACCCACGCCTCAAAGTGCTGTCTGTTCTTTTTGCTGTCTCAGTATAGAGTTAGCATTTGAAGCAATGATCACTAACATACAAAATACAGCAAATTTACAATTTTAAAGTTTATTTCAATGAATTCTACCTTTAGTTCTGGTGTATGAACATTAAAAAAAACTGACAATGACTGATTATGGGAGTGTGTTGAGTGCAAGTTGCTGTGTTCCCTACTTCACAATAGTGACTATACTTCAAAAATACTTCATTGGCTTTAAGACCTCCTGAGAACATGAAAGGCACTCTATCAGCTGATATACAAGAACTAGGGGACACAGGTTGAAGATTATGGAGTTTCTGGGGTTTATGAGGAAGAACTTTTTTTATATACTGAGTAATGATCTAATATTCGCTGCACTTGTGGAGATGGAAGTGGAGACAGTGAATGATTTCCAAAGGAAATGAGATGGGCACTTGTGAAAAATGAGCTTGTAGGGCAATTGGAGATAGAGCAGGGAAATGCAACTGAATGAATGAACTGACATGTACTCCTTGATGGGCTGAATGGGCTCCTTATGTATCATTATGATTATGAGCAGAATTTAATGAGCCCCCCCCACCTTGTCCCCTCCACCTCCTGGTCCCCTCCCATCCCAAATGCTGTGTGATCAGATGGGAAGATGTGGAATGGAGATCTTGATGATTAAATCAGAGCAGGAGGGGGCTAATGCAGAAGCTGCACAAAGCCAACAGGCATGCCCCGATGGATATGGCTGGAGCTCAGTTTGGGAGCGGGGGTTGGGGAGGCAGGGGTGGTGGGTGTGGTGGTTCCTCCTTACCAGACTTTTCATTCCAAATGGAAGCACTGACCAATAGGAAAGATTGTGATTGAGAGAAAAGACCTCTTTCCCCACCTTAACTGGAACATCAGTCTAACCCCCGTGAACTCTCTCCACTCACCATGTTCCTGACATTCTTTTGCTGATCCTCGGCCTAGACCACACTGCAATACCAGTGGTGGCTAATGTTTCTGGTATTGGAGCTGTTGGCCTGTGATTGGTGGACAACAGTTGGAGGTGGAATATCTGTGCTGGATATGTGCCTTGAACTAGGATTTCGATCGGAAATTCCCTTCACAGGAGCTGGTAAAGTAAGAACCCAATTGGGACTTAGTCCCCATACGCTTGTTAAAAGTGGCTGCGATGCGACTGCCATCAGTTTTTAAGCAAGTGTATGTGCTCCCCTGCTGCAGTCATTCCATCCCATCCTATGATTGTAAAGATAAGTCTTCCTATTCTATCTATATAAATTCAGGAAAATATTGGAAACAAAGTTCAACAATTATTCTTGGCATATAACACTTTGAGGAGTGAATATTTCAATGAATGTCTACTTTTGCATGTTATAAATGTGAATAAAGGTCACTTGTATTATAAATTATATAGTTAGAGTTAATTTAGTTAACATTGTTAAAACCAACAGCACTGAGGATTGTTCCATATCATTTACAAGGTGCATTGTGTATGTGGTAATGTTTATAACATGCTGGGTTTAAATTAAATACTGTTACTTCTCAAAAACTTTTGTAGACCCAGTGAAATAAATTTTTAAAAGTCATAAAACCAAAGCTATATAATGCGCCTTTTAAAGTCTTTGCTGGAATGTTCATATTTATTTCATGTACTATTGATTAGATATTTTTGCTCCAGGACACTTAGTATAGAAATTATACTGCATAGGAAGGAGCCATTTGGCCCATCTTGTCTGTGTTAACCCAAAGACAACCAGGTCCCCCTTCTAATCCCATTTCCTGCACCCAATGCATAGGCCTCTTAAGTAAGTTTGGGATCTCTGCTTCTGTCACCAACTCAGCAAATTCCAGACACCCACCATCCTCTCTGTAAGGAAGTGATGCTCTACTTTATCTTCTCAATGTAATGTTGAAGAATACTCTCTTTGAATATATTCTGCTATTCCCTTTATTTTTCATCCCAGTAATGCTGTTGTACTCTGATATGGAATATAGTAGTCTAGTGGCTACATTAGTAATAGAGTAGTTTAGATTGGTAATCTAAAGTCCTGGATAATGATCTGGAGACATTGCTTCAAATTCCATATGGAAATTGAGGAATATATATTCAGTTAACTAAATAAACTTGGAGTTAGGAAAACTATCAAAAATGGAGACCATAAAACTACTGGATTGTCATTAAAAAATTCCATTTGGGTAACTGATGGCCTTTAAGGGTGGAAATCTGCCATTCTTAACTGGTCTGGCCTGGAAATAACTGCTGACCCACACCCACAGCAATGTGGTTGACTCTTACCTGCCCTTGAAATGGTCCAGCATATTGGATAGTTATATCAACAGTTTAAGAACGTGGCTCATCATTCGAGGGTAATTAGAGGACAATTAGGGATAGGCAAAAGTTGCCTTGACAACAATACCTGCATTTCATGAAAGAGTAAAAGTAATCAGAAAATAAGCTGAAATAGCTCAGATATAAAACATTAGATACACTTTTTCAATATGTTTCCTCTGAAATCAATAAAGTCATGGAAAACCATGTTGAAGAAAACCACCTCCTTCTGCACAAGGAAATCCATTATCTAGTAGAATAAGTGATCTCCAGTGCATTTGTTTAATAGGTTTTAAGATTTGAAACTACACGGTTCTCTTAATCTGTGTGTGACATTGTCGGAGCACTGTAAAATAATTTGATGCTTTACGAATACATGAACTGCAGTATTGAATGTATTGATAGATGTGTCTGTATTCAAGAATTCAATATCCTTCAATATAAAGCTCATACCAAATACCAGCACAGAAATGGCTGTCAATTTCCTTACAAATTCTAACTTCTATTGATTGAAGTCGTCTGGAGGTGAGGGACTTAAGTAATTTCTGAATTCCACGATTATTTCTATCATGTGGTTATTATTCCGGGTAAAGCAATACGATGCTGTAGCAAAGGAATTATGTTAAATGCATGAAAACCTTAGTTCCAGCTTGATATTTTTCAAAAAGGCATCTATTCCAGATTTTCTCACAGTTCACCTTAGTGAACAGAATATATGTGAAAGTAGTTTAAAATAGTTACATTTACATAATGCTATAACACAGCCATCACAAATTGCTTCACACAATTAATTACTTCTAAAGTGCAGTAACTAGTGTTATGCAGTCAAACATAACACCTGAAACACAAACAACTTATTGGACGGGATTTTCCAGCTGTGCTAGCCCTAAAACCAGAAAATCCCATCCATGCCCAACGGACCTTTCCATTGTCTGTCCCCCCCCACCACTGCCTGCTATGACTCCCATGGTGGGCAGAACGAGAAAACTCCCCCCATTCAATGAGAAATAGTTCTCCTGTACATTTTTACTTTTCCCTAAAATGTTCTGTACGTAACAGCAGTAATGAACGGGACCACATATATAAAATATTTGTATATAAAATAGCATATTTTGGGCCTAGCATTGTAATAAACTGCTGTAATTGTGGAAGGATCATGAATGGGAGGACATAGATTTAAGGTAATTGACAAAAGAAACTACAGAAACACAAGGAGAAGCCTTTTCATGCAGCGAGAGATTAAGATCAGAAGTGCGCTGTCTGAGGGGTTTGGCTGAGGCACGTTCAGCTGAGGCATTCAAGTGGGAATTGGATTATTATATTAAGATAGAATGGGCAGAGTTACAGGAAGAAGGTGGGGAAATGATACTTGGTGCAATACTTATTTGACAAATTGGCGCAGGCAGGCTGGGCCTCATGGTTTCCTTCTGTGCTCTAACAATTCTGCTTGATTCTGTGGATGAGCTTGAAGTCTGGGTTACCTCCAATTTGGAGATCTAATGAATATGAACTTCTCTTTAAGAAGGAACATTGTTTCATAAAGCACATTAGAGAGAAAAATCTGAAATTGATCAGTCTTTTATGCAAGCATAAGATCTTAAAAGTGTAAGCAAATAAAAGTCACAGTTAACTGTGTGGAAAATAATTTTGCTTAAAGGAATAAGTTGACCGAGCAAGATATTTCAGAGGGAATTCAGAAAAAAAAGTGGAAGGAAGCCAAGCTTCATCTAAACTCTCAACTGATAGATATCTATATTCTGGTCCAGAATCTATGTCAAATAGAACCATCTGTTGTTTCCCTGTTTTAGCACTCATAACAATCGTGAATGATTAACAGAAGATAAGTTTGTAAGACCTTTTGACTTGGTCACAGCTGGTTCATTTTTTGAAAAAAGATGATAGGAGTTCCTTGCATGTGGATATTTTATATAGTACTTTAGAATAGTGGTATGATACATTTTTTTAAAATTCCCATGTCCTTTATATTTGCCAGAAAAGCACAATGTCAGCAATCTAAAGGCCTGCATCAAAAACTTCTGACCTTGTCCACGGCTCGGATTCTTCAATGCTGCAGTGAATGGAGTTTTGGCTGAGCGCCAGATTCCCCATTCTTGCTGATAGTGGGGCAGGTATGGATGAGATCAGAGAGTCCCCACCCCTGATCTTGTTTCTAGCACTGGGCCAGGAAGGGAGCATGGAAACATAAAAGAACAGGACTAGGCCATTTAACCCTCTTGACCTATTTCTCCCACACAATTAGATTCTAGCTCTAACTACAACTTTTCCCCAAGTCCCATGGTTCACAAAATATACCAATGCTAAGAGTACACCACAAATGGTCTTTAATAGGAAAATAGCAGGATTCCTCCCCCATGTTGTAGCACACTTGAAATATGTTGCTCCTATCTCATATATAGAGCCCCTCAAGCCTGTCCAACCATTCAATTAGATTACGGCTGATCTATACCCCAATAACCATCTCTGTTTTGTATCCTTTGCTATGACATACTCAGTGAAGGGCCACAGAGAAGAATCTAGCCTATAGGCCAAAGAAAACCAAAGTACAAAAATGACATTTGACTTCTGTACTTCAGTGGAATGCTCAATTCTTTATTTTTATAGATTTATATTTGAGTGTTTAAAAGAGAAAATTGAATGGTCCAATTTTACCATTTAGCTGTGAGATGTTTTGCAGATTCATAGTTTTATAATTTGGCATGTAAATTGTACTGATGAAATAAAAAGTACAATTCTTTTTGTATTAATGCTCAGATGCACCACAGCTACATAAAATGCAAATGAATTGGCAGGCAGCACAAATATCATTATAGCTCATTTGTGCGAGTAACTGTTTGCAAAGTACAAAACACAGCAGTGGTAAAGATAAAGAAAATTAAAGCAGGTCCTCAATGCTTTAATCCCAATCATTATGGTAATTTTAAAGGATAGCCATGAAGATACGAAAGGATCACTCCAGGTGTATGTTCTCCTTACAGATATAATAGCCGGAATTTTCCAGTCGTTCACCAGATGGTGCTGCCAGCACAGACGGAGAATTTGGCGCTCAGCCAAATCTCCATTCACTGTAATGAGACCAGAGAGTCCTGCTGGTGTGAACGGCCAGAGAATTCTAGCCCACTTATTTGTCACATATGTTTGCTACTGATTAGGAAAGGTTACCAAGCTAGACGTTGAATAAATGAAACAAAAAACATGGGTTTTGAGAAAATTGTGTGCTTGAGTGGGGCCCTAACCTTTGTACAAATTCCATTCCATGCATTAAATTTATTACATTCCAAAATGTCCAAAAATGTGCAAGTTAGGTGGATTGGCCATGATAAATTGTCCATTTGTGTCAGGGGGACTGATAGGGTAAATATATAGGGTTACAGGAATTGCACCTGGATGGAATTGTTGCCGGTGCAGCCTCGATGGGCTGAATGGCCTACTTCTGCACTGTGGGGATTCTATGATTCTGTGAAAATATATCTATGCAAGGATAATGAATATAAATTGTGAAGATTTCTACGTTTTCTAATTTGGTAAAAGTTCACATTTAATTTAAGCAGAAAATAATTAAAGCTCTAAAATTGTCTATTTTTGAAATTTGTAGCACAGTCTTTCTTTATATTCAAGTTAATTTTTTTTTTTATTTTCCAATTCATTTATTGCATGATTATTTGCTCCAACATTTAGGATTAAAATGTTGGGTGAGATTTTCCGGCCACACTCGCCCAAGAATTGAAAATCCTGCCAAGGCCTTTGCGTGGCCCTGTCCTGCCCGCTACAATTCCCAAGGCAGGCGGGAATTCCACACATTATGTGAAACAACTAGAAAATAAAACTTCTGATGACCATTTGGAATGCTTCAGCCATGCAATTGGTACAGTTCTGATAATCCACCACCTCTCCAGGTTTGAACCAAGGGTTAATCTTCTTCTGTGCACTTGCTATATAATCACTGCTATGGATGATATTCGGTTACAAAAATAACTAAAACAAGAATAACTACACAACTGCTATAATGTGTAAACAAACATTGCCAGAAAGCTGCTCAGAATTAATGGCTCATGGGCAGAAAGAAATATAAAAAATCATTAAGAAACTGCTACCTCTGTCTAGGCTTCTTTAACACTTGCAAACCCAAAAAATTATTCTTATAACCCAAACTGAGAGTTAGGATCACTGAAAGGTGCTGATAAAGATCTAATCCCATCATAATTTTTGCAATAAAGATGTTTTTAAACTTCAAAAGACATCTTGTCAGTTTTAGCTCTGTCTGAACTGAGCAAACCTCACTTCAGTCGTACCATTTTAGAAAATATTGCCAAAATAACATTCAGAGAAACATTGATTATGTAAAATATGCATAATAGCCTGTTGTTTGAGGTCTGTATGACAGTCTTCAGTAGCTTGGATTTCTGAAACATCTTTTGTCAACCATTTATGATTCATTCAATGAATTGTCAATGAGAAAACTTTGAATATACATGACCATCTCTTAAATCATTTATTTCTGCATTAGTGAGTCCCTTTGCAAGAACAGGAGATAAAAATCTTTATTAAATTACCTTTTTTGTCGTATTATATAAAAATGCTCAAAACTTTAGGGATCTTCTTTTTCATGGGTGAGGAATGAGATGGTCCCCTTGTCTTCTGATGATGCTGATCACTCCAATAATTCTTGATGGTTGTGTGCTTTTAAATCTATTTATGAAGCAGGACTGTCCTTCAGTTCAGAAGCCAACATTTCCCTCCCAAGAGAAACCAGGTTAATGGATTAATTAAACCATCTTCTTAGCTGCACAGCAGTCAAGCTTCAATGATATTTACAGAAGGCTTGTTCTTTGGAAACTGAATAAAAGGATGAAACTATTATTTAGAACAATATTTTTACTATCAGCACTTCAGACCACACATTGTTAAGTCTGGCTCTATGAAAGGGGATGATCTGTATGATTTGTATTCACTGGACAGCGCAAACATTCATGAAGAAATATTTCATCCACAAATATCAATCTATGACAGAATCATTAAATATTACAAGATTTGAAGGAGGCCATTCAGCCTATTTAACTTACGTGAGTTCTTTTGAAGATTTAACTAATCCCCCTATCTTTTCCCTTTGCAAGTGTTAATTGACTGTTTTATTTTAGTTTTCCAGCATTCAATGTTGTTTTCTTTTTATTACAAAGAAGGCTTTTTTAAAGTTATATTATTCTGCCTTTAGGTCAGTTCTGTTACGAACAAATTGCCATGTTTTCTCTTTTCTTGCTTAAGGGTTAGACAACCTAGTTTACCCCTAATGATTAGTTGGCTTTATAAGGTTCTGGTGACTCACATTTGGAATCTTATGAGCCCTGTATCTAAGGAAGGACGTGCTGACCTTTGAGAGTCCAGAGGAAGTTCACAAGAATAATCCCGGAGATGAAAATCGTGACATATGAGGACCGTCTGAGGACTGTAGATCTGTACTCAGTCGAATTTAGAAGGGTGAAGGGGAATCTCATTGAAACTTACAAATAATGAAAGGCCTGGATAGAGGGGACTTGGGGAAGCTGTTTCCATTAGTAAGGGAGACTAGGATCCGAGGGCACAGCCTCAGAGTAAACACTTTAGAATTGTGATGAGAAGGAATCTCTTCAGCCAGAAGGTGGTGAATCTGTGGAATTCATTGCCACAGAAAGCTGTGGAGGCCAGGTCACTGAGTGTATTTAAGGCAGAGATAGATAGGTTCTTGATTGGTAGGGGGATCAAAGTTACAGGAAAAAATGGGAGAATGGGTTTGAGAAACGTATCAGCAGTGATTGAATGGCAGAGCAGATTTGATGGGCTGAATGATCCAATTCTGCTCCTCTACCTTATTGTCTTATGGAAAAGAGGCCCACTTCTGATTGCCAGGATTTGGGATCTGAATCACCTCTTCCAGTCTCATCATGTATTTAAGACAATCTGCTGATTCTGTTGATTCATACCCTGATCTAGGACAGAAGCATTGAGAAAATCATATTTCCTGAGTACAAGTCACAGCTTTTTTGAGTGTTTTACACTATCTCATTATCTATCAATCACACCAGCTGGCAGCTTTTTGCCGTTTTGTTTTTACACTTAACAAAGCTGAGTACAACAGACAACTCCTAATGTTAAACCTGCCATAAAAATGATGATTCAAATCCAACTTAAGGTAGGCTTAATAAAAACTGACTGTTTACACAAATCCTCCTGTCTTCTGTTTGGTGACAAAGAGACGTGATACCTTCGACAGCATTTTGACTGTCACATTAGCAATATTTACACTACCTACATATTCAATAAGTCATCAGTTTAGCCATCTGTCTTTAGCTGTAACATTGTTAACATTGTAGAGTTTAATGCTTGGAACACAAAGTCATCTTTTGTATTACATAGTTCACTCTGACACTGTTCCTAAACAGTAAAAAAGACTTTTGGCTACTATATTTACTTTTTACATTCTGATTTGAAGAACTTATCCACATGGTAAACTTATTCTTTCTTTAAATTCTGATGATACATTTCGGAAATATTTTGAGGGCAATTCTCCTGGCCTGCTGCCTGCTGTGGGCTGGGAGACATAAGTATATAACATGTGGTAGGCTTCCCACTGGGCATCCCAGCCTCTGAGAGTCTCTGGCCACCAAGTGTCTCTGCCGACTGGATTTCCAGCGTTGTGAATTGTGCTGTGTGCCAGAAATCAGCACGGAGCTGATTTGAATATTATAACACAAATTTCAATCTCATTAGTGGGCCTGGGACTGAAGTCTCCAGCAGTGCAGGGCTACTGCGCATCTCCACTCTGACAGATTGGCACATGCTCAATGGCCCACTCAGCGCTATGTTGCCCACCTCTTCAGCAGAAATAGGCTCCGCCCCTGGATTTTTATCATTTTGTGATGCACAGAGTGTGGGGGTTTCATTTTGAAAACCCAACTGAAAAAAGCAGAGTGATTTACTGCAGTTTGTATGCAAATTCAGCACTAAGAATGTTTTTGGGAGAATTCCTGACTTTGCTTGTTTCAAATTTCCAAGATGCACTATTTTTTAAAAAATATGTCAGTTTTAGGCTTTTGGAAAAATCAGTTCAGAGATCTATGGCAATGCTGAAAGATCTAAAATATCATTTATGGAAATATACTTATTCTTAGGTTTTCAAAGTAAAGTCCAATTGAGGATCTATGAGATTGTTATTCTGTGCTGGTGGAGACTAGTATATCACTCATCATAAGTTTGATATTCCATCTGCTGATATTCATTTTCATCTTCATGCAGTATGACAAAAGATTTGACAATGATACCACTGCTTCCTTTTGGGTGCCATCCATTGGCACTGGGAATTTCCTTGCGGGTCCTCCTACTCTGTCACTATTACCCCGTGGAAGTTTGCCACCTATATGGCTCTATGGCGTTTCTATCGAATTTCCACTGAAATTAACACCAGCAAAGATGGAGACGCCAAAGATGGATATTCCTGGGATGTCATTTGGAAATTAAGACAAGAGATACATAAGTATTTGAAAAGTTCCTTGATAAAGAAATGCTTAAAAGTCATTGTACAAATTGGAGATGGAAATATTTTGAGTGTCCATAAATGTTCCATGCACATAATTTGCTATTACATGAATAAAATCAGTTCGGGTATTCTTTGCTTTTGAGGCAAAAATGGCTTCTAGTTTAAAACCTTTTTTTTACAAGATCATAAGGTACAAACTCTTAATAAGTTCAGATTCTAGAGACAGGCCTGAATGAGCTTTCCAAAAAGCATGACCTCCATCACCCAGAAGAATGAGGGTTGCTGGCACGTGGGAGCATGCATGCCTCAAGTTGACCCAAATCACACACCATTCTGACTTGGAGACATATTGCCATTCCTTCATCGTTGCTGGGTCAAACTCCTGGCACTTTCTCTTTTTTTTTTACATTCATCACACAGACTGCAGGGGCTCAAGAAGCCAGCTCAAGCTCACCACCACCTTCTGAAGGGCAACTGGGAGCAGGCAATAAATGCTGGCCATGCTGGCGAAACCCATGTCCAGTGATGGAACAAAAAAAAATTCTCAAACATTTGCTTTTAGTATTAAATTTATTTATTAGCGTCACTAGTAGGCTTACATTAACACTGCAATGGAATTACTGTGAAAATTGCCTAGTTGCCACATTCCGGCACCTGTTTGGATACATTGAGGGAAAACTTAGCATGCTCAGTACATCTAACCAGCATGTTTTTCGGATTGAGAAAGGAAATTGGAGCACCCAGAGGAAACCCATGCAAACAATGTCCAGACTCTGCACAAACAGTGACCAAGACAGGAATCAAACCCAGGTCCCTAGCACTGAGAGGCAGCAGTGCTAACCATTATGCCACCATGCTGCCCAATGGATGTGCAGATTTACCTTTAAGATAACAGAACTGAATTTAACAGTTCGTGTTATTCCAGAGGGTCACACATCAATGGGTAAAAATATTAGTATGGATATGAATGAAGGAGGCCATAAGACCCAGCTTACCCCATTCAGGAATATGCCACAATTGCCCATGACAGCAGCTACTTATTTCTCCAGCCAGTTTTATAGCTGATAAACATCAGCTGTTGAAGCAAAGCCTACCAACTGCCATAAATTTGGCAGTTTGTGTTTGGTAATAACATTTGCTGCATTGCACTCACACAACGTGAAAGCAGTTTTAAACTAATCTGAGGCTTTGCTTCCATTTCACTATGTGGAGATTTATTCCATTTGTTGATCACTCTTCCAGTCTTGAACTTGCATTGCATTAACTTGGACCCAAGTCTCTTATTCTACCCTCATAATTCAATGTGAAGCAGTGTACTGGATTTACCTTTTCAAGATATTCACAATAAGATACTGGAAAGCACTGATTCCAGTACCAGAGGAAAAAAAAACAAGTTAAATAAACCTCTGGGCTTAAAAATCAGAAATCCAGCAATCATTATTTTTACTTCACCATAACTAGTAATTGGCAAAGACAACCATTACCTCATTTTGTTTATATTGAGTAGTTGACAATGCTAAGAAAAGGGAAGCTGCTTGGTTGGTTATGTATCTAATTTATTCTAGCAGCCTGTGGAAACTTACTGTTGTACGTGACTCACAAGATGACGACAATGCTTTATATGGATTAGCCTCAATGTACTCCTCATTCTGATCGCAAACAACAGTCTGCATTGTTAAATCATCTTTTAATTAGTAAAATTTGCCAATGCTCTCTGGACTGTGGGAGGAAACACAGGCAGACATGGGGAGAGTGCGCAAACTCTAATTAGTCACCCAGTGCTAACCATTCTGTCACTGTGTTGCCTGCTATATTTTACCCAATATTCTTAAAGTTTATTTATTAGTCACAAGTAGTGTTACATTAACACAAAGTTACTGTGAAAATCCCTTAGCCATCACATGCTGGCGCCTGTTCAGTTACACTGTGGGAAAATTAGGCATGGCCAATTCACCTAGCCTGCACATCTGTTGGACTGTGGATGAAAGCTGGAGCACCTGGAGGAAACCCACACAGACATGGGGAGAATGTGCAAACTCCACACATACAGTGATCCAAGCTGGGAATCGAACCCAGGTCCTTGGCACTGTGAGACAGCAATGCTAACCACTGTGTCACCTCTTTGCACCTAAATTGAAGGCAAATGAAAAGGTTAAGAGTCATACACATCATTTTTGTTCATCTCTGGAGGCAATGGTCTAACGATGTGGGCTTGGGAATTAGCTGCCTTTTTCCACCTGAAAATGGATGTGATTCAATCCAATTTGTAAGCCAGGCCTTTTATATACTGAAGGCACTGCAGTATGCTTATTGAAATCCTTGGGTCAGCAATGCTGTCATATCCTGCAGAGTGAAGGTCAGGGGTACTGTTATTTAACATAAGTACAGAACCGAACAGATGGAGCTGCTCTTTCGCAGTCTTGCATAGTTTGTTCACCATTTTTGAAAGCCAGACCGGAGTTAAGCTTTCCATAAGGCTTTCTCTTTAAGGCATTACATCCTCTCAGCTGTTCCCTAATCGATGCAATTATTGTGGAAAGGGCAGGAGAAATTTGTTTCAAGGTCTTCCCAAATGATGCTCTGATACCAGGCTGCTAGAAAGTGCATGAAACCGAGCTATTAATAGCTCCCTCCTTAATTATCTTTTCATTAATGCTTGTGGAGAGGCATCTAACCTGTGTGCAGTGATGCGGCTGAGGTCCAAACTCAACTGCATGGGAGAAAATCAAGCCAGCATGTTCTTCCCTATGTAGAGAATTGTCAGCATCTAATGTGTGTAATTTGAACCAGGCTTCACTGAAAATATATAAGTGTGTAAATACATATATAATCCATATAAATTACTTATGGGTTATAGTAAAAACACCTTATATTAATTGACAAAAGGGCCAGATGGGACAATAAAAATGTTTCACACAACGAGTTGTTATGACTTGTAATCCAATATCTGAAAGGTTAATTAGGGATGGGCCATATCAACAACATGCACATCCAAAGGAAGTCTAATTTACAGAAAGGTATTAGAACAAGGAGTGAAATTTGCAGGGTTCTGAGAAAGAGTTGGAGACTGGGATTACTTAGATGGCTCTCTCAAAGAGCTGCTACAGGCACGATAAACTGAATGTTCATGGTGACTTTATGATAACTTCATGTTAAGTTGGAACTATCAAGAAAACTGTCATAAGCAGAAAACCCCTGGTTAAAGAAGTAGGTAACAATAATGTTGCCATAGTCCCAGATGGCTGGCTGTTTGTCCCTTGGAAAGGGAGAGCTGACTGGTGGTGATTTAACCTGAGGATCATCACACCTCAGGCAAGGAGCAAGGGTGACAAGGTGGGGCCTTCATGAATAATCTGAGCTGGTACGGGACTTGAATCCATGCTGTCGGTATTTCTCTGCATCAGGAACCAACCGTTCACCCGACTGAGCTAAACCAAATTCCAATTGTAATGGGACAGCTTTCATACCTCCAGAAATGGCACCATCGCCATTGCTGGATAACAACTGCATTGGAAAAGTTTTGCCTGTCACAAGCAATTAGGTATAATAATGTCGAACCTACAACCAGTAGAGTTAAAAGCTGTGATGCCTTTGTTTTGACACTGAATTGTATATGGTTTGCTTTTAATGAGAGGAATGATCAATGCATCCTAGGGTCACATAAACACTTTATACATAATTAAAACTCTCAGGGGTAATTCCTTACATTCATTAGTGTGTTGCTGGCATTCTACTACCACAGTGAATCTCTTCTCCCATCTTTGGTAGCCATAGTGTGAGATACCGATGTTAGGTTGGGATGGATGGAGTAAGAAGTCTCACAACACCAAATGAAGTCACCTGGTGAAGGAGCAGTGTTCCAAAAGCTTGTGATTCCAAATAAATCTGTTGAACTTTAACCTGGTGTTGTGAGACTTTTTACTGTATCTTTGGTTGAGGTTATGGAGTCAAAAATATTTAAATGACCCCCAAGGATGACCTCAGACTCATTGACTCATGTTTGTGGAGAGCAGAACTCCAGCCAGAATGAAAATGAGCAATTTGGACCTGTCTGTTGACTTTTTTCAGATTAGTGAGTAAGGGATAAGCTTTTGAGAAGGTAAGTAATGGTGCTGCTTTTAAAAGGAGTAGGAATAATGCCTGAAGGAAGTAAAATATCAGTAAGTATATCATTAAGAAAGGAAAATTGGTTGTTCAGAAGCTGGCTGGTGTTAGGTTGAAGGAGCAGGTACCATGTTTCAATGGAGGACTGAATCCGTCATGGAAATGAGGGGAAACTGATCAGTTTGGAGAGTGCAACTGGTGAGGGGGTAGTGGGACATTGAGTGTAAAAGGTAGTGCAACAGAGGAGAAGACAGAGAAAAAAGCAAACGCTCACTGAAGGACAGGAGAAGGTATTGTAAACAGGATGAGGTCTGACAGAATTGACTTCTGTGTCACCTCCTTATTCTTACCATAGTAGATGTTCAATTCAATATCACCAATAAGGGTAACTGGACAAAATAACTGTGAACAATTCATAAATATTTATTTTAAGTTTTATATTCACCTGAAAATGTAGTATTCTTAACCTTGAATGATCGAACACAGACAGTATTCTGTACATTCAGAGATACTAGAAGTGGATCTAGATAGCATCAGCTGTTCTTATAATTCTGTTCAAGGGTTTATTGAATTCATCTGCTTTCAAGTTATTCATTGCAAGCTGCAGAGTGGTTTATTGATTGAAAACAGTGCGAGCTATCATATTGCTTATTGTCAGTCTCAAGACATCTTCATTAAACTTACTCATTGGTGTGATGGTAAAATGATTAATGCTACAATGAGACAAGTCATTTGAAACATTGGTGTTGGCTCATTCATCGAAAAGTATTGTTTCCTTGGGTAGCACTGCCTAACACTGCTGCCTTACAATGCCAGGTATGCGGCTTCAATTCTGGTCTTGGGTCACTATGTGGAGTTTGCACATTCTCCCCATATATATGTGGGTTTCCTCTGGATGCCCCCTGTTTCCTCCCACAATCCAAAGATGTGCAGGTTAGGTTGACTGGCTATGGTAAATTGCCTCTTAGTGTCAGAGAGACTAGCAGGGTAAATATGTGGGGTTATGGGGATAGCACCTGGATGGGATTGTTGTCAGTGCAGGTTCAATGGGCCAAACAACCTCCTTCTGCACTGTTGGAATTCTTCTATTCTATGGAAACACCTTCCCTTGGAAGCAGAGGAGCAGGAATGCTCCCCATAGCTCCATAGGCATTGCAATTACTCTAATACAGGACTCAACAGGAGTCAAATAAGAGAGTGAGGAGCCGTCAATAGCAGAGACACACATATGCCCACAGAGACAATCTGTCGAAGCTGGTCCCACAATAATGAAATAAAGAGTCCATTTGTTTAAGGTATTGGAGAACCGATTGACATTCAACTCAGGGCTAAATGAATAAAACATTCAAGCAAAAGTAGCTTGACTTTATATCCAATTCTAACATGAATTACTTCCTGATAAATGCAATTTGTTAGAAACGCACAATTTCACTATACACATTGATACTAATTGTATATTCAGCTGTTCATATGGTTTCTTTGCCACTGTGTATTACAAAGTTTAAACATGATATGGAAATGCTATTGTTAGACTGGGGTGGGCACAGTAAGAAGTCTCACAACACCAGGTTATAGTCCAACAGGTTTATTTGGTAGTATGAGCTTCCGGAGTGCTGTCCCTTCATCAAGTGAGTGGATGGAAGAGTTGTGCTCTGAAAACTTGTGCTACCAAATAAACCTGTTGTACTTTAACCTGGTGCTGTGAGACTTCTTACAGAGTTTAGACACACTTAGATTTTGCTTGTACATTAGCCAATGATTTCTCTTACCTTGCTGCGTAGTAGTCCTCCTGTTGGGTGCTCTGGTGTGCTGTATTCCGAAGAACTCTTGGCTTTGTCCTTATTATTGTTCGGTTCATTGTCTTTGATGATATCATATTGCCTACAAAATAAGGCTATCACACCTGGCAAACAGATGAGAAAGAGGTCAATAAGTAGCAATGCATATGCATAACAATGTTGTGGAGATGCCAGCGTTGGACTGGGGTGGGAACAGTAAGAAGTCTCACAACACCAGGTTAAAGTCCAACAGGTTTATTTAGTATCACAAGCTTTTGCAGCACTGCTCCTTCATCAGTCACCTGATGAAGGAGAGTGCTTTAAAAATTCATAATACCAAACAAATCTGTTTGGTGTTATGAGAACCTGGTGTTCTCAAAGAGCACATCACCTCAATTATGTTGTAGCAGTGACAAAGTAATATATGGCTTTCCTATAACAATAAAAATTAAGCAGATATTTACATAAAATCTTTCTTGACCTCCTGATGTCCCTAAGTACTTTATAGCCAACGCTGTCCTTTGGAAATGCTGTCACCATAATCTAGGAAAAGTAGCAACCAATTTACAGACAGCAAACTCCAACTTAAGATCTAGTTAATGAAAAGAAGTTTCTCAGAAATATTTTGGGGCCAGAATCTTATGGCCATTCATGCCAGCAAGATTTACTCATCCAAGTGCAGGGAACGGAGATTTGGCTGAATACAGCCGACTTCGCTGTAGCAGATTGTGGCGTGAAAGGCCAATAAGGTCATGCCTTAAATGTTGTTTTTTCAGCATTTTTTCAACAAATAATTGTTGAAATAATTATTATTTCAACAAATAATAATGTGAATCTCACCAGTCAGGGGAGGGGTGGACTCTCAGCTCACCCGGTGTTGTGAGATTTCTTACTACGCATAACAAAACCACACTGGGAATACCTCCAAGAAACCAATAGAGCTGCAAGTCACTGAATACTCAATGAGAACTGCATTATCAGTAGAATTCTTTGCTATTTGGTTACCACATCAATTAGTCATTTTTGTCAGTTCTCAAATATTCAAAGGTTTCAGGAATTAAGTCCCACTCCAGAACCTTGAGCACAAAATCTAAGCTGATGTATCAGAGCAGCACCGAGGGGAAGCTGAACTGCTGGTGGTGCCGTCTTTCGGATAAGACTTTTAATCACAGCTCAGCTGCTTCTCAAGTGGATGTGAAAGTCCCATAGCACTGTCTCAAAGAAGAACAGAGGATTTATCCCAGTCTCATCACTAAACACCTTGGGTGGGATCTTACCAGAATGAGCGACCTGCACGGTGAGTTGGTGAGATAGGGTGAGAGGCAAAAAATTAGGTTTGCACCCAATTTCTCACCTCTTATGATCTTGCCGCCCCATTCTGCCCAGGAAGGTTGCGGGTGGGGGGGGGGGGGGGGGGGGGGGGGGGGGGGGGGGGGGGGGGGGGGGTGGGGGGTGGCGAGTGGTGAGCAGGGGATGATGTACACTACTGGGAAATCAGGGCACCTGCGTAATGGCGTTACCCACAGCTTAGCAGCAGGCTACCGGGTGAGCTGAGAGTCCACCCCTCCCCTGACTGGTGAGATTCACATTATGGTCTCAGTTATTTGCTGAAAAAACAACATTTAAGGCATGACCTTATTGGCCTTTCACGCCACAATCTGCTACAGCGAAGTCGGCTGTATTCAGCCAAATCTCTGTTCCCTGCACTTGGATGAGTAAATCTTGCTGGCATGAATGGCCATAAGATTCTGGCCCCAAAATATTTCTGAGAAACCTCTTTTCATTAACTAGATCTTAAGTTGGAGTTTGCTGTCTGTAAATTGGTTGCTACTTTTCCTACATTATGGTGACAGCATTTCCAAAGGACAGCGTTGGCTATAAAGTACTTAGGGACATCAGGAGGTCAAGAAAGATTTTACATAAATATCTGCTTAATTTTTATTGTTATAGGAAAGCCATATATTACTTTGTCACTGCTACAACATAATTGAGGTGATGTGCTCTTTTAAGAGTTCTGCAGATGGCTGTTGAATCATAGATAACCATGCAAAAATAAAATTATAATTGCATATTCTTCACAAAATTGCTGAAATGGTTTTCCTCCCTTGTCTCTGTAACATCCCATTATAAAATGAAATCTGTCTGGTTCCCTGGATTTGATATTGCACTTTATATTGTCAGTACATTTAAATTTTCATGTTTGTTTATTAGTGTCACAAATAGGCTTACATTAACATTGCATTGAAGTTACTGTGAAAATCCTCTAGTTGCCACACTCCAGCACCTGAAAGAGAATTTAGCACGGCCAATGCACCAAACCTGAATGTTTTTTGAACTGTGGAAGGAAACTGGAGCACCCGGAGTAAATCCACACAAACACGGGGAGAACGTATTGTCTCCGCACAGACAGTGACCCAAGTCAAGAATCGAACCCAGGTCCCTGGCGCTGTGAGGCAGCAGTGGTAACCATTGTGCCATTCCCATTAATATAGGAATTACATCATTCAGTCCACATAATTGATTTTATGCAATATTAATCACTAGAGTTTATGATTTATTATGTTTCGTTACAATAAAGGTTAAAGTGATGGGATATTCTAATGTATGACGTAGATGATGATGTATTACTGACATCATTATTAAGTTTTATATTCTGTGTCTGAGAGAGATTGGAATACCATGCCTAGAACAAAAACATGCGTACTCTCTAATCTGCTTAGATGTAGTATTAATAAACATGTGTTAAACATACCAGAATGTGTCTGGCCTGTCTACTAACCACATCCCACACAAGTCCAAGATGGCATCTCAGAACATTTTTAACGGCTAGATTGGAGTCTCTTCAGTACCTTTCAAATGGGATGACAGGAATCATAGAATCTTAGAATTCCTACAGTGCAGAAGAAGGTTATTTGGCCCATCAAATTTGCACCAACAACAATTCCACTCAGGCCCTATCCCTGTAACTCCATGTATTTACCCTGCAAATGCCCCTGACAGTAAGGGGCAATTTAGCATGGCTAATCAACCTAGCCAACACATCTTTGGACCGTGGGAAGAAGCCAGAGCACCTGGTGAAAACCCATGCAGATACAGGGAGAACATGTGGAATTCAGTCTCCCTAGGAGAGGTTAGGAAAATTGGCACTCCACTTTCATTTAATACACTGGGTTAGATTTTACATGCCCCCACCAGTGATATTTTTGGTGGTGGTGGTGGTGATTGGGGTCACATAAAATATGTTGGGTGGTTAGCCCACCATCTGAGTTCACCCTCATTTTGGCTAGGTGCTGAAATCAACATTCCATCTTCCATATATAAATAAATACTTAAAGGTTAATTCAGCTTGTTCGCAAGCCTATTAATAGGAATAATACTCTTCCCATGCCATAATACGGCTGGTGTAGGCAGTCAGGTGGGAATGGGAAGGCTGTTTCTCATGATTAACATAGACAAAGGCAGGAAGGAAGGGGGAGAGGGCACCTCACTCAGCCCACTACATCAAGTTTAAATTACCACATTAATGAAAATAAAGCTGGTTAACTTGATTTACAAGTCCTATTGTCATTCTGTCTGCATCATTGTCTGGAATTTTCCCAGGCCAGAAGGGTTGGCTTTGAAGGAGGTGTACGAAAATTTAGAACACAGAGTGTTAGGTCAGCTCCCTAAGGCATCACTGCCTCCATGTGCTTTTCCTGGAGGCAGGTGTCCAGCGGCAATGCTGCTAATAGTCAACAGTTAATGAATTTAAAAGAACGATTAGTTCCTTTTTCTGACAATGCAATGACATTTTACCAATGGCTCACCGGTTCCCTGGCAATGCATCACAGGAGGTTGGAGTGGCATTGTTTGATCTTGCCGATCACGTATGAAAAAAAATCAGAAAGGCAGAAAGCAGCACATCTGCAGGCATTTTGGAGCAGTTTTACCTCCACACTGATCTGCAAGATTGTTCCCCTCACCATTTATAGGGATGCTGTTTGGATCTTTAGGCAAGCACCTCCATTTTGTGACATTCTGCTCCTTAAGCAGCACCCACCTTTCTTAGTGAAGCTTACAGCCAGCTCCTCTAATTGGCCCTCTTGCATTTGTGGGCTGTCTGCGGTCCCTAATGTGCACCATTTATAGAGGAGAGTTATTAATTGGGAACTGCCTGTCAGATTGTAAAGTTCAAAATGGGTGCAGTTGGGACCCAGATATGGTCCTAGCAAAGGAATCCCCCCAATGCACTTGGAAAATTTCAACTCAACATTGAGTCAGTGCCTTCTAAACATGTACTGGTTAATGAACAGAAGCTGTCCAAGAGATAGAAAAAAAATTGACATCTGAATAAAAGCAGGACACAAGAAATCAAGGCAAGAGTAGGCCATCAGGCCCATCAAACTTGTCCCTTCATTCAATGCGATCATGGCTAACCTAGGCCAGCCTCAACTCCTTCCCTGTGCCATTTCTCCAAAGCCCTCTATTCCTCAATCTATAAAATATTTATCTACCTCCGATTTGGATACTTTTAATGATTCAGCCTCCATCACTCTTTGGGGTAGATAATTCCAGAGATTCAATGTTCTCTGTGAGAAAAAAATTCTTTGCATCTTAGGTTTAAATGACCAGCCCTTTGTCTTGTAACTATGTTCTCTTGCTCGAGACTCTCCTCTAATATAAACATCTCATCATCTATTCTGTCAAGCCCTCTTAGGATTTTACATGTTTGATTAAGTTTACCTCACTCTTCTAAAGTCCAAGCAATACAGACTCAGACTACTTAGTTTCTCTTAGTAGGACTAATCTCTCATCCCAGGAATTAATCTCCTTTGAATTGCTTCCAATGTTACTATATCCTTTTTTAGGTAAGTGGACCAAAACTATGCACAGCATTCCAGGTTTCAGCCTCACCCACACCATTGTACAATTGTAGCAAAGCTTCCCTATTTTTAAACTCCAACCCCTTTGCAATAAAGACCATATGTCTTCTTAACTACTTGTTGGACATGCATGCTAGCTTTTTGTGATTCATGCACCAGAACACCTTGATCCTCTGTACTTCATTCACCTGCCATCTCTTTCCATTTAGATAATAATCTAATAATCAGGAAATCTAGAATCATATACCTGGATCATGGAGCAACAATGATGTGATGGAAAAGGTTAGTGTTCTGTCACACACTCGTTACGATTCACCATCCCCTGTAATGGCCGCTGTAATGTAAATGTCCCAATGCATTTCAGAGATGTGGGATAGGTAGTAGGTGAAAAAGAATTAGATGAGGCAAAGGAATGCATTGGTAGAGATATTGAGGAAACTTTTGAAGATACAGAAAAAGATAAAAAGGTGAATGAGTTTAAGGAGAGAATTCCAGTATATAGGGACCAAACTATTTGATGTTCTGCTAAAATTTGGAGATTGACGTTCTTTGCATCTCTTGTCCTGAGTAGCACTGGAAGTACATTGGTCTATAGGCCTAGAAAAGGTTCTACAAATAGGTTGAAGGCTAGTTAAGACAAGGTATTGGGGGAACAGTATAGGAAATCAGGGTGTGGAAGGTGCTGGAGAGGATGAGGATTGTGAATTCAGTATGTTTAAAACATCCAAAGATTGGTGAGAATGGGATTGATGGGAGGCAGTGTAGGACTTGTAAGTGGTGATGTAGAATTCTATCCATACTGAAGGTAAAAGGGTATCGTGGAGGATTGACAAGGATAACATTTCAGAATTAAAACTTAGAGATGACAATGGAATAAATAAAGATTTTGGCTCAGAGAGGGAATAGGAATGAGGTGGAAAATGGAGATGGTAAATTAAGTAGCCACAGTAATGAAAAGGGGGGCTATCAGTGGAATCTCATAACCATCTAATAATAACGATGCAACTCACTAAACATAAAGAACTTGTTAATTGTCAGAGTTCACTCCTAGATGACAAAAGTTTATGATGTATATTTAATATACGAAGTATTGATATTTCTTGATTAGATGACAAAAGCCTGTTAAATACTGAATGAAGTGATTTTGCAGCATTATTCGTGACATTCCCTAAGTTCTTTTATTCCAATTTGTAAAACAGCTTCTCACCTTGTCAGTCTGAACAGCAGGGTAAGCCAAAAAAACAATCAGCAAATTCCAAGTGTCAAGAAAATAAATTGTAATATTTTTCTTTTGCTTAGTGTTACAGTCATATTCCTTACATACGGGGAGGCAGGCTGTTGGGAGGATTGTGATTATGGTAATTGGAATAACAGACAGGATGGTAGAAAGAGTCTAACAGAATAGTAAGAAGCAGTTTTTATCAGTTAATAACCAGAAGGTATTTCAATCAGGATTCTACACAAGACAATAATGGGAGTTGTTTTGAATGGGTTATTTTGGTTATATTATGAAAGTGTAAATATGCAAAGTAAAGAAAAGGTAACTTTTTTTATCCTGAGAGCTAAAGTAAGGAAATGTATTGAATCAATTCTGGGAAGGAAGCATTTCTAAAGATGAGACAATAGAGATATCAAAGGGAAAGAACAAATTTAAGGAAGTACAGAAACCTATCTGACCAGTTAGAAAACAGCAGCTAACTGGTCAGAACTCCCAGAGAACTGTGTGAACAAAGCCAAACCTGAAGAACCAGCAGCTGTCAGCTCAGAGCAGGATATCTCAAAAGAAACAAAAGTACTGTGTGGTTAAAAAATAGAATTCTTAGATAACGAAATATATAAGGATAGTTGCTGAACAGAAACAGGGAAGACTTGTTTCAAGGGTAGTTAAATTAGTATCTTTTGGAACCGTTTTAAATTACTTTTTATGGTGTGAAGCCATTTGTGTTTCTGTACAATTCTTGTTTGTTCTCCTTCTCAATAAACATTTACTTTACAATAAAATCATCATTAGTAGTCGGGGAATATCACTTCTCGAATTCAGAACATCTCCTCATACTACACAAATTGCTAAAAACATTTTGGCAACTGTTTCAAGTTTTCCTTTAGTACTTGGGCAGCTTGGTGTTCACCATCAGCCTGCTATAACACAAGAAAAAAACAAATGCAGAGCAAACACCCACCTGCCCACATAACTAGAACAACCACAATAATGATCATCTCGCCCATCCTTAACTGTGCGTTACGTTCCTGCAGCGTTTCTGCTGTCACCTCATCTGTAAGATAAACATCAAACAGTTCAATCAGTGAGGGACATTGGATACAATTAGGTTTAATTATTAAACTAACTGCTGACAAACTATGTGCCAACTTAGCCTGGAATTTTTAAAAAATGTATTTGAGGGATGTGGGCTTCACTGGCTAGGTCAGCATAGTGGCACAGTGGTCAGCACCACTGCCTCATAGCATCAGAGACCTAGGTTCAAATCTGCCTTCAGGTCACTGTCGGTGTGGAGTTTGCATGTTTCTGTGTGAATTTCCTCCAGATGCTCCGTTTTCCTCCAACACTCCAAAGATGCGTGGGTTAGGTTGATCAGCCATGTTAAATTGCCCGTTAGTATCGGGGGATTAGCAGGGTAAACATTTGGGGTTACAGGTAAAGGACCAGAGTGGGATTGTTGTTGGTGCTGGCTTGATGGGCCATGTGGCCTCCTTCTGCACTGTAGGGATTGTATGATTCTATTTATTGCCCATTTCTAATTTCCTTTGAGGAGTTGATGATGAGCTGTCTTCTTGAACCTCTGCTATTCATGTGCTGACAGTGAGGGAGTTTCAAGGCGGTAACTACCTTGGAGAGAAACTTTCAGGTGATATTGTTTCCAGGTATCTGCTGCGCATGTTGCTGTAGCTGGTCGTGATCATGGGTTTGGAAGGTGCTGTCGAGGGAGCTTTGGTGAGCTCTTATAGTGCATCTTATAGATGGTATACACTTCTTCCACTGTGCATTGGTGGTGGAGGGAATGCCAATCAAACGGATTGCTTTATCTTGGATGGTGTCAAACCATCCAGGACATGGAGTGTTGTTGGAGCTGCACTCATCTAGGCAGGTGGAGAATATTCTCCATCACAATCCTGACTTGTGGATGATGGACAGACTTTGGGAAGCCAGGAGGTGAATTATTTGCAGCAGAATTCTTAAATTCTGACCTGTTCTTATAGCTATAGTATTTATATTGCTGGTCCAGTTCAGTTTCTGGTCAATGGTAAGTCCCAGGATGTTGATTTATTGGAATGACTTCAGTTACTTTTGACATTAAGGAGCATTAAGAATCTCAAAACATAATCATTGCAATAAAATTACTGGTTGAAACTTTTAGTGTTGCATATGGTTATAGGATTAAAGAATACAAGTTACATTACTACATATACTCCCTCAGGGGAGACAATGGCGTATTGTTATTGTCACTGGAGAGGTTTGAATCCCGTCACGACAGATGATGAAATTTGAATTCAGTTAAAAACCTGTGATTAAAAGTCTAACAGTGACCATGATACCATTGTTCATTGTCGTAAAAGCCCATCTGATTCACTAATGGAGGAAATCTGCCATCCTTACTTTGTCCAGAGCCACAGCAATGTAGTTGACTCTTAAAATGACACTAAGTTCAAGGAAAATTAGAGATTGGCAACAAATCCTGGCCTTGCCACATCCCATGAAAGAATAAAGAAATACATATGTAGGGAGGAAGATTTCTTCTGTGCAGCTGGAGTCACAGATTTGGTTAAATATGTACATTGTAAATATAGGCATGGTTTTGCAATACTTACGATGGTTTGGTAGCACAATGGCCAGCACTGCTACCTCAGAAAGCATCAGGGATCTGGGTTCGATTCTCAAATTGGATCATTGTCTGTGTGGAGCCTACATGTTCTCTCTATCTCTGCATGGGTTTCCTCTGGGTGCTCCAGTTTCCTTCCACAATCTGAAAGATGTGCTAGGTTAGATGCATTGGCCATGCTAAATTCTCCCCCAGGCTACCCGAACAGGTGCCAGAGCGTGGCATCCAGGGGATTTTCACAGTAACTTCATTGCAGTATTAATGTAAGCCCTACTTGTGACACTAATAAATAAACTTTAGGTGCAGATGTCTTTTCGCAGTTAGTAGCACATCAAATTCCTTCCCAATGTCTTCCTCTCCCTGCTTCCTTTCTGTGTTCTTGTCCCACACCATCTGCCTACCTGTCCCTAATATTATCTGCTTCCAAATTTGTCTCCATTCATCTCACAGTGAAAACAAGGGAGGAAACACTGCCAAGGCCAAGCTACCTGTGATGTAAAACTTGCTTATTCTGAATTTAGGGAGAGACACCAGGGGAAAGATGAGTATTTCAACAAGGCATAAGGAAACATGGTAAAAAACACAGAGGTGGGAGTGGGACCATATTTTATTCTAACATAGAAACATAGAAATATAGAACAGTGCAGCACAGTACAGGCCCTTCAGCCCTCGATATTGTGCTGAAACCAAGATCAAGCTATTTCACTCCCTATCACTCTGATATGCTCCATGTGCCTACCTAATAACTGCTTGAATTTATTTTTATCATTTTAATGCAGAGATAGATATGTGTACAGAATGGGAAAATGTGTGTGCCAGGAGACTCTGTTTATTCAATAGTGTGATAAAGATTATTTCAATCCACAAAAGGGTTCAGAAAATTAATAAAAGGATTTAAAAAAAACATATTTTGTCATGTACATTTTTGGACAAAGGCCAAATAGGTGGGAGATGATTTAACAGGCAATGTTTAGTTTTTGTTATTTCTGGCATTGGAGCTTAGTTTCTTAGTTACTTCATTTAGTGTGGCCCTGGAGAAATCACAATGGGAGGATCAGGAGTGGGAGGATCAGGAGTGGGAGGATCAGGAGTGGGAGGATCAGGAGTGGGAGGATCAGGGGTTGGAGAAGAGGCAGTGGGAGGAGCGGCAGTGGGAGGAGCGGCAGTGGGAGGAGCGGCAGTGGGAGGAGCAGTCATGCGAGGAGAGGCAGTGGAAGCACCAGGAGTGGGAGGAGAGGCAATGGCAATTTCTATATAAACTGTGTTTAATAATTCAGATATTGAATTGTCTTTGAGTATTATTCGTGTGCGTTCATCTTTAATTTCATAAATAGCCTTTAGCAATTGTTACACAACAACTGGGCTGGTTATTCGCACTGGGGGTTTCACATGACACTTCACACCATTCCAAAAATAAAACTATACACCACCACAAACCTCTTCAAAGTCTGAGGCCTTGACATTAATCCTGCCCACGATGGAGAAAATGTTCTCCATCCCCTATAAATATCGGGGGCCAATTAAAAAGCTGTGTGAAATTGACTAGTAATCTTCTAAACTAAACTGGAGTGGATTAGTCATAAGGTTTAAAGTGAGGTTAAAATATATTTGATGTTCAAATGATCAACACTCTTAATAATAACATATTATAGATCCTTAAGCTTTGTTCTTGCAAGTGAGAAATAATCTTGGTTTGCAACCCATTGTGGAGTAGTGTGAATTATGAGATCACTTTAGAAATGAACACGTCAGTGGTCCACACGCTGTTTGATATTCAATAGACATTAAAACATTGCATCAAAATAGGATCAACACAGAAACAGGTAATGGTGACTTCTCTGCCCTCACTTTGGAGAGAATCTTTGCTGGAATTTTACCGTCCCGACTGCCATGGGAATCAGAGCGGCGAGCGGTGGAGAATGGAAAGATTTGTCGACCTTGGGCGGGATTTTAGGGTTTCGGGATGAGCAAGGCCATATCTATTTGGCGCTGCAACATGGCTGAGTGAGGGAGGATTTTGATTTAGAGATTGGAGGCTTCTTTAATTACCTGCAAATGTTTTTGATATATTATTGGATTCATGGGCATGCAATAGTCTTCCAGTACATGTATGCATTCCTTTGTGATGAGGCATAACCTGGATAATATGAATTATGTAGGAGCATTTGAATGCGTCAGTTCTGTTGAATTGCAATAGAAAACTGTAAGCTAAAACAAAGTAATCTGAAAAAAATGAATTCGTGAATGAATTCATAAATTATTTGCACTGACAAATGTGGCAATGAGAAAGGAAAGAATTTCCTCTGGAAAAGTATTGACAGGAGTGGAGTGGTTCTGAGAGTTTGGAACTCCCTTCCTCAGGGATATTGGAAACACAGGGCAGAATTTTCCAGTCCTGCCTGCCTATTGAAATTACAGTAGACACACATCACACAAAGACCTGCTGGCTTTGGATGAGACTCTTTAGCTTTCAGATGTGTGCAGCTGGAAAATCCCGCCCAGAATCTTCGAATGTTTTCAAGGCAGAGGTAAATAGATTCTTGATATACAAGGAGTTGAGAGGTTATCAGATGTAAGCAAGAGGTTATGGGAGATCAGTCACGATCTTATTGAATGGCAGAGCAGGCTTGAAGGGCCAAGCGACCTACTCCTAACTCTTGTGTTCATATTGTGATAAAGATTCATATTATGATAAATATTCCAATTATTCTAATGAAATTATTAATTTTAATATATTTCAGCCTCTGATGTGCATGTCCCAATTTTAATTTCTGCTCTCAGGGCTAATGCAATTTATTGCCTGGTTGGCTGGCTGTGAGAACTCTAACATTAGTAATGAGTGATATAGAGCACCACAAGATCTGGAATTTGCGTTGTGAAAATAAGTTGTGGTTAAAGTAACGTTAAAGTAGTAATGTTATTAACAAATGCAAAAGTGCATTTGTGTAATTTTTTTTACTATTTGAGCAAAGATGTAAAATCGATTAATGTCTTTCTTAAATTAGATTTTCAAAGAGATCTATTAGAAATTTTGTAATCTCTTTAGAGAGTGAAACATGAGGGTTTCTAGCACATATGTCTCTATTCCAGATCTTGACTGCAGGAACTGCTGCAGCATTCCAAAACAGGTCAGTAGCAAAGCTTCACATACTGTTCACATACTACTCCCTTTGAAACTCCTTCCAATTCTTCTAGCTTTTTGCACTGTCAGAAACAACCTGGTGCAATGGTGCAAAATATCTCACTGTCCAATTCTTGCTTACAATTATGTTACAGCAGCTAACAAAACGTGTAAAGTATATACCAGCATTGCAGTGACTCTACCAGAACTTAACAAATGTATTACACATGTAGAATACTCAGTTTGCAAGTAGAGACTGTTTGGGACATTGTCACTTTACTTACTCACTCAAACTTACGTTGTGATAACTCCCAGGACTTATATGGGGAATGCCTAATTTGTATTCCAGAATACAAATACCCATGGTGAATGAGTAATGACATAAATAGATGGAATTCTAATCCTGAGCTCTTTATAAAATGGGTCCTTTATTCTATCGTCCCAGATTGTGTACACATACCACAGGCTTGTGGTTTAAATTTTTGCTTTGTAAAATAAAACACAGTTCCTTTCCAGTTGTCTTCTTGAATTATTAACATTGTATTTACTAAAAGGTCTTTGTTTTTTTTTTAGCTTTTTACAATCTTGCCTCATTGACAAAAGATTGAAATGCATCTTCAGTTTTCAAACCAGAGTTCTTTCAGTTATGAGTCTCCTTTTTCCATCTCTGGTTCCTCAATGGATTGGCTTTGCCTCTAACTTTGTTTCTAGGCCTCACTCACACACACTGATAAATTGATTTACTGATGTCCCAAATGGGGGAAGAGGATTCAACAAATAACACTAAGTTGAGCAATACTCCACCTAAAAGAGATACATTTCAAATGATTCCAAACCAATTAAATCACTTAAATTGTAATAAGCAACTGTTTTCTTAAATCTATTTAGATAGGAAACTTAATGTAGCAAACATATCTGCAATAATCCAAAAACTGTGTATTTCTGATCAAAATTTGAATAAGCTGGTCAAAATAATTTACCAAAACGTAGATCTTGAGAAAATGAATTTCTGACAGAGCTTAGCAAGAAACGTTGAGAAAATAAATGCCATGTGGAAGGGACCTTTGAGCAAAAAGCAGTCTAGCCATTGCCAGAGAGAACCATTATTCCCTTTAGCTTCTTGGAGAGGTTAGCCTCAGCTGAGTGGTTCAAACTCCACTCCAGAGACTTAAAACAAGACTGACACTTCAATGTAATATTCTTCCCTTAGGCAGTCCTTTAGGATCAAGGGTGACTTCTTTGCCCTCCTGTTGAATCAGTTCTGAGATGGTTGATAAATCCAATGGATGATTTGTGCATATTGGCACATGCAGGGCAGGTGGTGCTGGAAGATTCAGCTTGATGAGGTGTTTGTAAGTTTGTGCTCACTCTCTGACATCTCAACATTGTCTGTGTGTGCTTCTGATGAAGTATTTTGATATGTTTAGTGCCTTCCTGAATAAATCTTCTCCATTTTGGTCAGTCACAAATCAGGGACTTTTATGAGCTAATGGGGATGTCTGACCTCTTCAGGAATGCTTTGGGGGCATCGCAGTTTTTGCTATCCTGCTAGGTGTCTCATGCCATGACTAAGTTCCAAGTGGAACATTATCTTCTGGCATCTGATATCAAGCAGACAAAAGGCATGTCCAGCCCAAAGGAGCTGAGTGATTAGCACCTCGATGCTGGGTATGGTGGCTTCGAAGAAACACTGCTTCATTAGGAAATGGACTTGGGAAATCTTGCAAAAGCACAACTGATGATACTTCGCTTGTGCTTTAAGGTGCCTGCTGCAAGTTAGTCCAACTTTTTGAGTATATAAAAGCACCAGTAAACATGTCCTTTGTCTCAGGTTTGATATCCTGATCCTCAAATGCTCTTTTCCTTAGTTGGCTAAAGACTGAGCTAACACATTGGAGGCGCTGATGAATTTTGTAGCCTTTGTCTGATTCATTGAGAAGAGGCTTTCAAGATATGGTAAATGGTCCATGTTTCTGGAAGCTCACCATTAATCTTAATTGATGGGCTAATGTTACGCCGTGGGAGCTGCTTGGAAGAGTACTTTAGTTTTTTGAGTGATTAATGAAAGGCCCATTTTCCCACATACTTCAAGAAAGGGAGTCTTCTACAATAATCAGAAATGCAGGATTCAGGTTCAATTTCAGCCCTGGGTCACTGTCTGTGTAGAGGTTGCACGTCCTCTCTATGTCTGCATTGGTTTCCTCTGGGTGCTCCGGTTTTCCCCACACACTCCAAAGATGTGCAGATTTAATGGATTGGCCATGCTGAATTGTCCTTTAATGTCTCAGGATGTGAAGGTTAGGAGATTAGCAGGATAAATACTTGGGGTTATAGACATAGGGCCAGAGTGGGATGCTCTGTTGGAGAATCGATGCAGACTTGATGGGCAAAATGGCCTCCTTCTGCATTTTAGAGATTCTATGATTCTATGATTGGAGGGCAAAAACATATTCAAAGAATTAGATTTGGGCAATGATTTGAAAGAGAGGCAGAGAGGATTAGAAAAGGAATTCCAAAACTTGGGGTCTAATCAGTTGAAAACATGGTTGCCAATGGTGCAGCAAAAGAAATTGAGGATGAAGGTGGTTATTCTTCCTATATGAGGTCTGGCAGTTAATGGGGCAGCGACCATGATGAACATTACTATTAGGCCTAATCATGTTCTTACCAGTTAAATGCTTGTTTTGACTTCCAGCATCAGTGATTGGAGGGTAATTAGGAATGAATATTTAAGCCAGTTGTTTTCTCCCTCTGGCCTGGGGATACTGAGGTTAATTATAGCCACTTTCTTGTTGGCATAGCTACGTCAGGAGTCAAAATGCGTAGGTTTGGTGCCCAGCTACATGGACCATTAAAATCTCATGAATAGGTATAGAAGGTAATTAAAAGGTAATCAAATCAATAGAATGCTGACCTTAGGTTAGGAGAGTGAGCTAAAATGTGACAGATGGAGTTTAACATGGATAAGTGTGTGGTCATGCATTTTATTTGGAAAAATGTGAAGGCAGCTTATTATTTAAATGGGGACAGACTTTGGGGTGCTGTGGTGCAAAGGGATCTAGGTGTCCTCGTTCATGAGTATAGAAAACTAGCATTCAGATACAGCAGACAATAAAGAAAATGAATAGAATGTTGGCATTTATAACTAAAGGAATAGAATATAAAGGTAAGGAAGTATTGCTGCAACTATACAAGGCATTGGTGAGGCTGCAGCTGGAGTATTGTGCACAGTTTTGATCTCCTTATTTGAGGAAGGATGTAATGGCATTACATCCTTCAGAGTTGGTTCACTAAATTGATTGAAGAGATGAGGGATTTGTCATATGAAGAGTGATTGAATAGTTTAGGCCTATACTCTCTGGATCAAATTGATGTATACAGATGTTAAAAGGTATGAGTAAAGTAGACATGAGTGGATAGTTCTGCTGGTGGAGCATTCTAGGATGAGAGGTCATATTCTTAGGATAAAATTGAAAACAGAGCTGAGGAGAAACTACTTCTCCTAACAGATTATAAATTTGTGGAATTCACTACCTCAAAGTGCAATGGATGCTGGACCAGTGATTAAATTTAAGAAAGAGTTAGATTTTTAACTGGTAATGGGTTGAAGGGTTACGGGGAGAAGGCAGGAAAATGGAGGATGAGGAACATATCAGCCATGGTCGAATGGCGGAACTAGACTCAATGGGCCACATGACCTAATTCTGTTCCTATATCTTATGAACTTATGACCTTTATAACTAGAGGACTGAAAGACCAAGGGATAGAAGTTATGCCACAGTTACACAAAACTGTGATCAAACCACACCTAGAGTATTGTGAAGGATATACTGGTCTCGAAGGGAGTTCAGAATAGATTTACCAGAATGATATCTGAACTAGGTTAAATTCGAAGGTGAGATTGCACAAAGTTAGGTTGTATTCTCTGAAATGTAGAAGGTCAATGAGGGATTTAATTGATGTTTTCAAACAATTAAGGGGAACCGGTAGGGCAGATAGAGCAACTATTTCTGCTGATTGGGCATCTGGTTAGGTCAGAATCTAAAAATGAGAACCAGTATTCAGGAATGAAATTAGAAAACATATGTACACACAAAAGGGAGGTAGAAGTTTGGAACTTACTTTCGCAAAGCCAAATAGCTCGATCAGTTGCTAAATTTAAAAATAAATTGATAGATTTTTGTTAACTAAATGCCATGGGGCAAGGGTAGGGTATATGGAGTTAGGTCAGAGATCATGACTAGAGAATGGTAGAATGGGTGCATGGGACTAAATGGTCCACTTCTATTCCTATGCTCCTGGAAGGCAGCACACAGATCGAACCTGGTCAGTATGGTTTGGTGCAACATGATTCAGTCTTCCATCAGAAAAGCTATTAGTTTGTCGAATTCTGTTCATGTGAAATCAGTGATGCAATCCTTCCACTGGGACCATTCTTTAACAGTGAACAGGGATTTGGATTCACTTTAGATAATAGTGCTTTATATTGATTGTCAATCAGTCTGTGTGCATCAGGTCTTGTGTGGGAATTCAACTGGTGCCTCTCACACATTGCCTGTGCTGGTGAAATGCATGTGGAATGACTGAGGTCAGAATAGTGGAATAGCTCTGTTCTTCTATTTAAATGTCTTAAAGTGGTGCTGCAGGCCATCTGGATATGAATAATTAATAGATTTGTCTGAAATTTTGCCAGTTGTTATTTTAGTAGCGTTTGATCAGAATTCTGTGGACAAGATACCAAGTCAAATTTCATGAAGATGTCAAGTATTTCAATTGTAATGTGCCACAGCAAAATTTCAAGGCTTGTGAGTTTAATGAGGAGCAATAAACACCATTCTAGTTTGGAGCAAAGTCATATTTTAGATTGCCTCTGCGTCAGCAGCATTTATTACTTCATTATTAATCAATATCTAATTCAAATTAAGAACTCATTGTATCAAGGGTTTGCCCTTCAATGAAATCTGAAAGACGTGCATTTTGGAAAGTATTACCAGAGATATTAGAAGGACAATAGTGCAGGCAGCTCGGCAGAGGTGAGCCATACCTTTACTGCTGATTGCACACTTAACATATTCAATTGTGATCATTTAAATGTATTTAAGGAAGCTAGGTGATTGTGTGAGATGAATCAAAATTAATGAAACATTCTACCTTCATCAAAAAAAAAGCTGAAGGTAACTTATTCTGTTCATTTTAAGTTTACAATGCAACCATGGGGTTAATAATAGTATTCATTCAGCTACAGCCCACCATCCGCAGTCCATGCTTTGTTTGATGTCTGTATTTATTTGATCAATCTGAACCAGTATATAATGCTCATAAGGTTTATTCTTTCATAGTATCTGGGCATCATTTGCTGCCCACCCCTAATTGCCCTTGAACTGAGTGGCTCACTGGGCCATTTCAGAAAGGCAATTCAGAATCAACCACATTATGAGGTAAGGCAGGCATATATCCTTCCTTAAAGGGCATTAGTAAACCAGATGTGTTTTTATGCCAATTGTGTCATGGTCACTATTATTGAGACTAGCATTATATTCTAGGGTTATTAATTTCCACCAGCAGCTTTGGTGGGATTTGAACCCACATCCCCAGACTAGTAGCTGAGTCTCTGGATTACTAATAATGCTACCATTATCTCTATCTCCATCCCTCCCTCACTCCTTTTTCCAGACTATCAGCCATGGCTTGGTTTATAGCACTGAGTCATAAAGTTATACTTTATGAAGGATTGTGAACAAAAATCATGTCAGATCCTCCAGTGCAGTACTGAGTTAGTGTAGCACTGTTGGATTCAGAACTCTGGATGAGGCATAAAGCTGAAGCAACAGCAGCCCTCTCATGTGGAAATAAAAGATTTCACAATCCTAATCTGAAGAACAGCAGGGGAGTTATCAACTGTGGCCTGGCAAAAAAATTATTCCTGAAATAAATTATTTGGCCATTACGATAATGGCCAGGCTTGGAGGAGTTTGCTGTGCATAAATTTGCTCCCATATTTCCCACATTATAAGAGTGACTACACTTCACAGCTGTTAAAATACTTTGAGATATTCTGTGGCCATCCATCGCAATGCATAAATGCAAGTCATTCTTTTGAAATGGATTTATAGCAGATATAAACAACTTAACCATTTTTCTTTTAGTCCTTATGTCAAGGAATAGTTATATTATTATTGCACTCAGCTCTTGGTAACAGCTATTTATTTTACAAGTTTTTTTTCATGGGCACATATATAGAATTGTATTATGCAGCCCAGTTAGATATGAAATGGATCGTGTGTGAAGCTTTATTGGCAAACATAAGAAGAAGTACACAACATGGATTAAAATGTTAGAAACAGTTATAGTAAAATGAGGATCTCAGCTTAACGTCAGTGAAACATCAATGCACCTTTTTTGACAAAGAATGACCTATCAAGGCTAGTACTATCTGATTGGAAATTATATGCTATGTATTTGATCATCCTTTGGCAATAACTTCCAAACCTGTGACATCTCCAAGAACAAGGGCAGCAGACACCTGGAATATCATTACCTGCAAATTCCCCTCCAAGTCACTCACCATCTTGACATGGAACTACACTGCCATTCCTTCACTGCTGCTGGGTCAAAATCCCTCCCTAACTGTGAATGTTCATACAACATTTAGAGGAAGCAATTGAAGAAAGCAGCTCACCAATCACGTTCTGAAGGACAATTAAGGATGAGCAACAAATGCAGACCTGTTCAGCAATACTCAAATCCTGTAAATGAATTAAGAAAGAGCTATTGTTTTGTACACCATTGTAGCAGGATAGAGGTGTTCACGACCAGGAGAGGTTTGGACAGAGTGGGTAGGAAGAAACTGTCCCTATAGTAGAAGTAGATGATGCCAATTTAAAGGTGATTGCCAAAATAGAAGAGGTCACAAAATTGTTATGGAGAAGGAGACCATTTGCTCTATCATGAGGAATAATCTTTATGCAATGGGTTCTGGAATACATTTACTGGTCATGTGATGGAGGCAGATTCAATTGTAGCTTTCAAAAAGAAATTAGACAATTATTCGAAGAGAGAAGATTTGTTGTGTTGCTGCGGAAAGGCAGGGGAGTGGGACTAGGTGAATTTCTCTCAGAGAGCTAACTTGGATGCAACAAGTTGAATGGCCCTCTTCTGTGCTTTAACCATTTTATGATTCCATCCACAGGGATATTGCAACATAGTGTTAATGGAACACAACCACAAAAGCAAGACATCACTGGGTGGCACGGTAGAACAGTGGTTAGCACTGCTGCTTCATGGTGCCAAGGACCCGTGTTCGATTCCTGGATTGGATCACTCTATGTGTTTGCACATTCTCCCAGTATTTGCATGGATTTCCTTCAGGTGTTCCGGTTTCTTCCCACAGTCCAAAGATGTGTGGGTTAGGTTGATTGGCATGCTAAATTGATCCTAGTGTCGGGAGATTAGCAGGGTAAATATGAGGAGTTACAGGAATAGGGCCTGGGTGGGTTTGTGATCGGTGCAAACTCCATGGACTGAATGACCTCCTGGGCAGGATTAGCCAGTGATGAATGAAGTTCATTATTTAATGTTTAACTAGAAAAATGTTACATAACAGTAATTACTTGAATACGTATCAAGAATATATTGCGCCATATAAAATTATATTTGGTTTGTTTAAAATATCATCAATTTTCACAGCTTATTCACAAACCTAATTTGGATTTAATTGAGAGTCAATTTGTCTAGGAACATTGGATCCAAACAATTCTAATTTTTGGATATTATATTGAACTACATGCATGCAGTCAGTAGTTTTATTAGTTAACTTGCTATTCAAAATGTGAATAAAATATGAATCAAGATTTGCATCTGCATTACCGATTTTGTGTGGAATTAAATATATGCATGGTAGATAACTATCCTATGGAACGCATTTTAATGTGCCATTCTTTCTTGATTGTTTCTATCTTCCTACTTCCTGTTATCTTTTTCCCTCAAGCTGCCTTCTAATGGACCTCCACTAGGTAGCATAAGGAGGCAAGTACTGAATCCAGCCCAGCTGGAATGGGGATTGAATGCCATGCTATTGAAACCAATCTGACCCACACCAGTCAGCTAGCCAACTGAGTCAAAACCCCCAAGCAGCCAAGTTGTTGTAGTAAACATATACTTTTACATGTATGTTGTAGCCTGGAAAGTAATGGTAGTAGTGATGCCAAAGTTCTTTCCCTCACATGGCTGGCCAGGATTCTCTCCCACTCTTACTGCCTGCTGATTGGTGTCTGTTTGGAAGGATTTATAAGTTGATACTCAATCTGTTTGACCACATTGTGAACACATCCTCCTTGGCTGTCAAGTCCTGGAATCCTAACCCTAACTCTAACCCTAACCCTAACCCTAACCCAGGGTTTCTGATTCAGTTATAGCGATGCTGTCCACTGCACCACAAAACTCCCTCCTCAAGCAATGTCTTAGTTCATTGCTTCAATAAGATTCACCTCCTGCACCTTGTATCCTACTTTTATTAAATGTATGGACACCCAATTTCTCTTCTTTACCTCCTCAGGGTCCAAGAGTCATCATCATAACTCACATCTCCAAAAACACATCCTCAATCTTTTTCTCCCAGTAATTTTTCAATCATTCGCCAACCTATTTCTCTCCATGAATCTATTGTTACCTCCCAAATTTATTCTCACTTATGTAAATTCAATCTCTTCAATTTGATATTTGTGCCGACACAACACCTTACAGTCCCAATCAAAGACACACATTTGTATTCTCTGTGACTGTGACCGTGGTTCTCTATCACGCATCCTCCTCGATTTCTCTGCATCAGTGAGAAGGTTAATGGCACTTTCCTCCCTTGATGTGTTTTCTCCCAGTCAAGCTTGGTGGAATTGTTCTTGCTTACTTTTACAATAATCTATTTGATAATAACCAGAATGTCTCCAGCAGTGTATCATCACCACAGGAGCTCTCTCTCTCTCACCCACCACCTAATCCTACCCCTATACAAACAGACACACATGGCATATGCATATGCACACACACATGTACACAACAAAGCCCCATCCTCATCAGCCAGTCTCAGACCAAACAAGATTGTTTACAAATTTAGCGTTTTACTTAATCTCAAGCAGAGTTCTCCTAGTTTTCCACTAATACTACTGATTCTCACTTCCATAAAGTTATCCTATATCACCTCTGAATCAACCTATCAGATATAGAAACCCACATCTAAGCCTTTGTCACCTCCAGATATGACTATTACAGAGCTCTATTCCTTCATCTCCCATCTTCAAACTTTGTAACTTTCTGCTCATTCTAAACTTTACTGACAAGATCCTGTCTTGCATCATTCCACTAACACATTATCCTTAAGCTAAAGTGTCTGCCAGTTTCACAATGCATTTAACTTCTTGGGGAGTCCAACTTTCTGCACTGTTACATGTCTGTTGTAGTTTAGAGCTATGAAAACAGATGATCGGGGCTCCAATCTGTTCTTACTGCCTGTCATTGGCATAGAAAGATTTACAAGTTGATTCTCAATCTGTTCCTTCCTTAGTCATCAGGTCCTAGAGTGGGTTGAGCTTCAAGCTCAGAGGCAGGAATGCTACCCCTTGGGCTACAATGTCTCCATATTAATCACACTTTGTTGTTGTTTCTCTTTCTGCATCTGGTGATGTGCAAGGCAGAATTTAATCTGTTCCCATAGTGAGGTTTTTGCTGGAACAGGTTGCTAGTCTATCACTAGAGGCTTATAGCTTGAGGGATGCCACTCCGCATCCAGCATAGCTGACCAGAAGTCTATATCACGCTTACATCTTGCCATTAGTGTGTATTAGAAGGATTTTGCAGGTTGGTACTCAACCTGTTGTCCTTGGCATCAAATCCAGGGGTGAGATTCAAACCCAGAGCTTCTGGCTCAGAGGCAGGGATGCCACAAGGCCTCAACAATAATCACACATACAGAACAACATTAAAAATCTTTGCAGCTTACTCAGAATTAAAATATTCAGTTATAAAATGCAGCCAGTATCCACATCATGTTTTGATTGTGAAGCCATTCTATTGAAGCGCTTGGGTCTACTGTTACCTTTTGAGGCTGATTTCTCAGCTTCTTTTGGGGTCCGGAAGGAGATAGGGTCACTCACAGGGCTCACACCACTCAGGCCAATTGACTGAACGTGGACAATGTACTCAGTGTTCTCCTCCAAATCCCACAGTACACAGGAACGGGTTGTGGTATTCACTTCCTGGATAAGGCGTAGCATTCGCACATCCTTTTTCTGGAAATAAAAAGTATATTTGTTAAGATTGAATGAAAAGTTTACATTTTTGAATAATTATAACAAAATCAATGGGATGATACACTCCATTTAGATTGAGAATTTAGCAACATTCCCTTAATAGCAGAAACTGCTGTATCAATTCTGCAAATAATCTACTGGGTGGATTGAGCCTGAAGAAGTAAATCAGCTTGCAATAGAGGGGCAGAGCAGCAGAACAATGTTCTAACTTTTTCCTCTGTGAAAAGTTTTAATCCAAATTCTGTTTAAGTCATGGTAATCAACAATACGTAGAATTTCAGAGGGGTTTCTGAGCATTTAATACAATAATCTCAGAATTTAGAATCAAAGTTAAGAAGTTTAAAGTTAAAGTTTATTTATGAGTCGCAAGTAAGGCTTACATTAACACTGCAGCACCTGTTCAGGTCAATGCATGTAACCAGCACATCTTTCAGACTCTGGGAGGAAACTGGAGCACCCAGAAGAAACTATGCAGATGCAGGGAGAATGCGCAAACTCTACATAGACAGTGACCCAAGCTGGGAATTGAACCCAAGTCATTGGCGTATGAGGAACCAGAGATAACCACTGCTAAACGCAGTAGGAAATAGAAGATTTATACTGTTGTGGTGGGGGTGACAAAGGGCACTGTGAACCTATCACTGGCCCTCTATCCAGTCCCCACAGCAGAAAGAATTGGTGTTCTTGAAGATAGGAAAACTTCAATGCTACAAATATCACTGTCAATTTCTAGAAGTGGTTCAACGTTTTGATTGTTGCTATATTTTAGGAAATTCTTTCATAAATGTTTATCAGGGTGAGATAATATGGAAATTGTACAGATAGATATTGGGCAGAATTTTCCCCTCCCACCTGCCACAAGTATCATAGCGAGCGAGACACGGACCATGCAAAGTCCCTTGACCTCGGGCAGAATTTTCCAGGCTTTGGGCAGGATTTATAGCCCACTTTCACCCCATGTGTTAAATAGGAATTTATCAATAGAACAATTCACTCCAAAGATCCTGTGACTTACTTCAACTCAAAGAATGATCTCAACTTATGGCTGTCACCGTAGCTTTCTTCATTGACTTGCAGTTATAACTCGGTCCCAGCCCTGTTGAATATTTAGGTACTTTTTTTTAAAGAAGATTGAAGCTGTTTATGTCCTGTGCAAAACCTTTCACTATTACACACTGGGAACACAAGACTCCTGAGATTACAGTGTGACAGATAGTCATGAATATTCTAAAATGTCAAAACTTAGGGACATATCGGTTTAAATATTTGATTATATTAAGTTTGAGTTCTGCTTAATTTCAGTTTCATGGGGATATAATTGTTATCATCACTCTCCAGAGGGGCTGACAACACAGGTACTGACTGAGATTTATTGGTTTGCATCTGTTTCCTGACTGTTTAACGCCTGTTATGGTAGATAAATAAAATAAGCTGAAAAAGAAACAGCTGAAGGAGCTGCTGCAGATTTTGGCTTTTAATGATTATCACCACATTCACATTTAATTGTTAAGATTTCCATCCAGTTTTAGAGTCTCTGTAACGGCCATGTCCTTTTAAGGCATTGATGGCCATGGACTTGTGTTTGGTCCATGGTTTTATTTGGCAAGATATTGCAGTAGTTTGCAATAACCTTCTGCAGATGGCTGACCAGGGGACTCCCTTACGCTCACCACACACCATGGGCGTGTAGGGAGGATTTGCAGCTTTGTGTTCAACCTGTTTGGCAATGCTGTGAATGCACCTTCTGTGGCCTGAAGTGGGACTCAAACTGGAGTTTCTAGTTCCCAGAAATGGACATTACTCACTGCACCACAAGGCTTCTTGCCTTCAGTTCAATGCAATTCATTAAAATTTAGCTTGTTATCAAGCTGCATTACTATCGTTGCAATGTTAATGTGGATATGCATCAACATGATGTTCTGAATCATAGAATCTTACAGTGCAGAAGGAGGCCACTCGATCCATGTAGTCTGTGTTGACTTTAATCCCACCATCCTCACAACCCCGCAATCCTTGGTGATCTAGAGAGTGGATGTATGAAATAGGAAATGTTTGGAGGCCATTTGTTTGGAATGATCGGGAGGTCATCACCATGAAGACATTCTCAATGTCAAAATTTCCTATGGAGCAATATTTGCATTGCTCATAACATTGGTGGGGGCAGCCGTAATAGACCAAGGAGGAGGAAGTCCAGTGGGAACAATGTTAAAGGGGCATGAAAAAATGGAAATCCAATAGGAAAGCCAGACAAATAAGTCTGATAGATCCTGCTCCCTGTTGAGGAATAATAGAATCCCTTTATTGCAGAAGGAGACCATTCAGCCCATCAAGCCTGTTCCAACAACAATCCCAACCAGGTTCTAGCTCTGTAATTTTACATATTTATCCTGTTAATCCCCCTGACAATAAAGAGAAATTTAGCATGGTCAATCAACCTAACCTGCACATCTTTGGAGCATGGGAGGAAACTGGAGCACCCAGTGGAAATAGAGACATGCAGAGAACATACAAATTCCACACAGTCACCTGAGGCTGGAATTAAATCTAGGTCTCTGGCGCTGTGAGGCTGCAATGCTAACCACTGAGCCCATGGCTCTTTTGCTTCTTCAAAGTCATTCTTGCATCTTACGGTGCTTCATTGGCAACCCTGATTACAGCACCACTGATATTCCCTGCTGGTGTTTCTCGCTGGAAATTGGATTAAACTCTGAGATAAGGAGATAGGTCAAATTTGCAGAGGTGCCCCTGATGAGGAGAATCATGACCTAGAATAATAAAAGATAGCTAAAGAAGAGCAATATGGAGATAAGACAAATAAGTGGCGTTTTTATCACAGTGATATAATGAATGATATTTTTATTAAAGGAGAGATGGCTTGAAGGCATTTCAGAGTCAAGAGAATTTTGCTGAGTTACTCTGTCACTCTGTAAATTAAAAATAAAATTTTTGGACTAAAGTGAGCAAACTCATTCACGCAAAAGCACATATGTGAAAGTAATAAGAATAAAAAAAAAGTTAAGGAATTCTCCAGGGAAGGTTCACCATATATGTAAACTAGCTCATGGTGCATAGCATTTTCTAAGGGCAAACATTACATTTCAGCTTCTCAGTGGGAATGATATTATCCTTTGTGTGATCAATGCATCAGAGCAGAAATGTCACACTTATTTTACGCTCTGCAAATGATTCAGAGAGAACGTGGCACATTGAATGTGTCACTCCTTTAACTGCACTGACTAAAATGCTTGCCAATGTTATTAAGATGCCCTTCTAGAAGGTAGGCATTTAACATCTCAAGTCTTCAACTTTCTGCATTGTTTTTTATATCCATTATTCCTCTGTCTCTACACTTTCCTTTGTCAAATAGGTGATCCAGGAATGTAGTTAATGCTACAGTCAATTCATTACTAGGGAGATGATGGCCTAGTGGTGTTATCACTAGACTATTAGTCTAGAATCTCAACTAATGTTCTGGGGACCTGGGTTCAAATCCTGCCATGACAGATGGTGGAATTTGAATTCAAGAAAAAAATCAGGAATCAAGCATCTACTGATGACCATGAAACTATTGTTGGAAAAACCTATATGGTTCACTAATGTCCTTTAGGAAATTTGCCATCCATATCTGGTCTGGCCTACATGTGACTCCTGAGTCACAGCAATTTGGTTGACTTTTAGCTGACATTGGGCAACTGGGGATGGGCAATAAATGCTGGCCAGCCAGTGACACCCATGTTTCATGAATGACTAAAACAAAACTCAACTCAAGGGACAAGGTGCAGCAAAATGGGTTCACATTTTCTGTTTTTCTCTCAGTAATAATGTTTCATTATCTCAAAGCCTGCTCAGGTGCTGGTAAAATTTATCCAATGAGTATATAATAAAGGGGGTATTCTCAATACTGAATTGAGAATCTGCTTTGCTGAATGGTGTCCAGTTTGACCAACAGCATTTGTAATACATCCTAATTCCATATTGTTAGCCTTGGTTACAGTTCAACTTGCTTCGGTGTTACATGTTTATCCAACATTTACAAGACTTATAGCTAGCATAGAAAACTGATTTAAAATAGGGATCATGAGCCTTGGGAGTCCCTGGGAAGTGTGTAAATAGATGATGATATTGATGTACTTGTTTTTATACTACAAGTACTTTGGTCCACCTTGTTGTCTAACGAGGGGCGTACACGTGATGGGTCGTGAGAGGGCTGCTCTTGGATTTTTTTTTGAGAGTATCCTAGTGCTTCATGTCATTAGTGTACGCTTGACCTGGACCATTTGACGGGCAACACGACAGCTCAGTGACTATCGCTGTGCTGTGCAGATACATGGATTTGGGCCTGTGTCTGTGGGAGTTTGCGCATTCTCTCCGTGCTTGCGTGGGTTTTCTCCAGGCGCTCCAGTTTCGTCCCACATCCCAAAGATGTGCTCTTAGGCTAATTGGCAAAACAAATTCTCCCTAAATTGTCTCAAATTTGGTTTTTAATCCATAGATCTATAAACATGGACAGGGATCGTGGGTAGAGGTGAGAACATCGGGGTGGCGGCGCGGGCTCGTTGGGCCAAAGGGCCTGTTTCCCGTGCTGTTTTGTTCTTTGTTCTATACCTTGCGTTACTTATTTTTTATTCACTTTATCATTATAAAGAACATCCTAAAAATCAAACTGCACCTTAGGATTGAAACTAATATTGATAACAAATCAAGTCTTGTAGGATTCTAAAGCAGAGCTAATATTTTTGTTATATTGTACAGAATGATCAGAACATTGGAGCTTTGAGCAGGAGTCTGAAAAGAATCTATTTGTGCCACCTTTTTAACATTAATTATTTCAGCTGAAAGGCATCCAGGCTGCCCATACATAAGGCCCTTGTTAATGTTAAAAGTGAGACATTTCTGAAGTCTAACAGGTTCTTTGAGGTACTCGGAATCGTGCTCATCATTGTGCTGATGTTTTCTGCCCTAGAGCATGGGGACATTCAGTTGATTAGTGGAATTCTAGGTTGCAATGTATGAAAATTCACAGAAACCTCAGTGAGACAATGTTAGAAATAGCAATTTGAAATGGATAGGAGCACCATCATTGATGCTCATCTATACTGGTATCAATCCTCAAGCATAATTTATTTTCAATTTGTATTCGAGTTGCAATTTTTGTTTCTTACAAAATGTTAAGGAAATGCTATTATGTCACTGGCTTATGTTTTGCTAATGCATTCTCACTAATCAGAAGTTTCGGGTGATATGGTGGCACAGTGGTTAGCACTGCTGCCTCACAGCCACAGGGACCTGGGTTCAATTCCTGGAGTGTGTTACTCTGTGTGAAATCTGTATGTTCTCTCCGTGTCTGCATGGGTTTCCTCCGGGTGTTTCAGTTTCCTCCCACAGTCTGAAAGATATGCAACTAGGTGCATTGGCCATTTTAAATTCTCCCTCAGTATACCTGGACAGGAGCCATAGTGTGGCGGATGGGGATTTTCACAGTAACTTCATTGCAACATTAATGTAAAACAACGTGACACTGATAAATAAACTTCAAACTTTAAAACTTTCAGAATACCAGGGCACACATTTGTTGGAATAAAATCCAGTTAATGTCTTTGAGGTACTTTGATATTTCTTGATTCTTATTTTACTGTACAACCAGGTTATTGAGAAACAAGTGCAAAGTCAAAAGAATTAGAATCTAAAATATTGATGAAACAAACACAATAATACCTGCTGTGATATAACATAGCCAATAACAGAATCTCCATCAGGAACCTCCCATGACACCACTGCTGAGTTGGCCTGCAGATGTCGGATTGTGACATTGACGGGAGCTGCTGGTATGTCTATAATTGGAGAAAAGAACCAAATTAAAAACAAATCTCTTCACTGGTCCCTGTTTGACATCCATTTTAAAGGAATGGCTTCCCAAACACAGATCACCGGAATTTTAATTTGCAAAACCTCCATCAAAATAAAAGTGTTTTTGTTTTCTTGTTTATTCTATAAAATGAGGGATGGCAGCGCTTGAGAATTAATAATTTCAAAGTCAAGTATAGCGCAAGAGAAATACATCACACACTCCCCTTAAACTTACTCTTAGACTTCAAAGAACACCTCTGCTGTGATAGTGTGACATTTCCATTTGTCACACTGTCAGACTCCAAGTAGAATTGCTAAGTCAGTGTCCTTTCAGAAAGTACAACTTCCTAAGTACATCTCATTTATCAAGAGATAAATGTATAAAATGATATATGTTTGGGGTTCTTGCTGACAGTATCAAAACAACCTATAGATTACCAGCTGATCAGTAATTCACAAAGTAAGTCCTTGTGGTCCAAACAAAGTGATATTTCCATGACAGTGAGGCAGAAATGTTTCAGACAATTTCCATCTGATTCTAGCTCAGAATGGACTTATGCAGAACAATGTGTGAATGCCTTCAAATCACTGTAGAGAGGTGATTCACCAATTAACAAGTGATGGAAATTATTTTCAAGGATACATATTTACTTCATTCTATTTTTTAACCATTTCAAATTGAAGACAGCATCTATCAGGCAATCCAATTAAAGAAACTGGGAGACTATCAGAGCTGATGGTCTAAGCAATAGTCAATATACAATCAAAACACCAACAATAGTGAAGGAGAAATTGTCTTTATCATGTATATATCAACTTAGGAGCCAGAAACATCTCAACTGAATGGGGTCCATTATCTGGGCAGTATGTTGGCACTGTAGTTAGCACTGCTGCCTCACAACGCCAGAGATCTGGGTTTGATTCTCAGTTTGAGTCACTGTCTGTGTAGAGTCTGCACATCCTCCCCATGTCTGTGTGGGTTTCCTCCAGCTGCTCTGGTTTCCTCCCACAGCATGAAGGACGTGCTGGTTAGGTGCATTGACCCGAACAGACATCTGGAGTGTGGCAACTAGGGGAATTTCACTAACTTCATTGCAGTGTTAATGTAAACTTGTGACTAATAAACAAACTTTATTTACATTTTTCTTAAAAAGAGGTAACAATCACACCTGGTGGATTTGGTGCTGTTTTGGGGTCTGAGTGAATCTTTAGACATGCTAAGCTGTGATTAAACAGCTTAACTTAAAATCCCCATTCATCCTGCGTTGTTAAATCATTTTCAAACCACTTTCACAAAATGGTGCTAATGTGCAAAGCACCCCAAAAAAGACTTACCAATATAAAAGTGTAAAAATTCATTTCTCTGAAAACCTGGATGTATAATTTATTCATGGGATGCGAGTGTAATAAATCGGCTTGATGTGATTCAAAGTATAAAATAGTTCATTGCTGACAATAAATAATTATTTACAACAGACCCTGATTTTACTGGCACAGAGACTCGTAAGATTGCATCTGAGGCAAACAGGGAATGCCATTCTGCAAGCCTGGCCCGCCCCTGTTTCGGGACAGGTATAGTGGTAAAATCAGGGCCATAGTGTCTGATGGGACTAACAGTGTGACTTCTCCAGTCCCCCGCCGGCTCCAACTGAGGATCCTCCCTATCCGGGATATGTCCCTTAGCATTTGATTGGCTTAGTTTTCCACCTCGACATGCCAATCGCATATCCCTTGGGAATAATCCCCTTAAAGGGGCTGTGCTATCACATTCTATCTCCCTAATTCCTGAAATCATCTTTGGGTGAAAAGAAAAAGAACATCCTTAATACAGGCAAGCAATTTATAAAAGACATCAGGAATAACCCAAGAAAGTTTACCATAAGTTAAATTAGCCCGGGCACTCTGGACATTGATTGGTAGGACATCTTAATGCTGTGACATGCTTTTCTTGAAATGAAGAAGCTGGTTGAGCAGTGGCAAAAGACAAACTCATCAGCCTGGAGTTGAGATCCTCCTCAGAACTTGCTATTGCATCAGTTACAGAAACTGCTGATTGCCCTGGCTCCACATTTACAACTAAGATGCCAGTAACCAGTCCTGGTAAACACGGACCTACTGCAGGTGTCAGCTATTGGTCCCCTTTATCAGGCTCTGCTCGCTGTCTCAAATGGTTCAGACATTTCTTGACATGACAACACTGCGGGCCCTATTTTACCATTTTGATTCAAAGTGCTGGGCAGTCTTGAAACCGGGTGACTTTCAGATCCGACTTTTAAACACTTTTAGATAGGCAATTCCAACCACGCATGGCAGAAAAATAGATGATAGAATGCGGCTCCCCTGCCACATCCCCCCCGGCCAGATAATGCCTTCCCTGGCCCTTACAGACTGCCCAACCCCCAATCATAGCTGACTCCCTAATCTCCCTGCCCCTTCCGCCACCCAGACTGAGCATGGGCCCCTTTCCCACTTCTCCTACACCGATCTCAGGCAGATTGGTGGTGGATCCCCCTCCCCCCACAGATCTTAGACAGAATCCCTCTTCCACCGATCTCAAGCAGCAGACCTCCATGCCCTATCACAGATCTCAGGCAGTTTGGTAGCAGACACTAGGCATCTACCTTCTCACTAACTGGAGCACCTGATTCGGACTTCTTTTGTGCATGTCTGTTTCATGTTGATTCTGGATGGGTGATTTTTTTTAAACTCCTCTGCTATGAATGATGTACTATTCTCTGGGATGTCATTGATAGAAAATATTTTCCTCAAATTTGTCAATGGTAACAGTGGCCATTGTGAACTTTATCAACTGGACATCCAAACACTTAGATTTTGCAGTGCCTTTTATGGGCCACATGTTTCTTATATTAGTGGATGCATATTCTTTGGGGGGAATTTTCCCATGCAGCCCACAACAGGAATTATAGAGGGTTGGCCATGAAATGGTCCATTGATTTCAGGTGTGATTTTCCAGTTTTAGGGCTATTGTTGCTGGAAAATCCCTATCTATCGGGGCAGCAAGGTAGCACAATTGTTAGCGCTGCTGCTTCACAGCTCCAGGGATAGGGTTCAATTCCCGGCTTGGGTCATTATGTGGAGTTTGCACGTTCTCCCCATGTCTGCATGGGTTTCCACCGGGTGCTCTGGTTTCTTCCCACAGTCCAAAGATGTGGGAGTTATGTTGATTGGTATGCTAAAATTGCCCATTGTGGTCGGCGCAGACTCGATGGGCCAAATGGCCTCTTTCTGCACTGTAGGGGTTCTATGATTTTATATTGTACATATGTATCATGCCCAGGGCTTGCCTGGTCAAACCTAAGGATGCATATTCACTGGTGGTGGAAATACCTGTTTGAGCTTCACAACTGGGGCACTAACTGAGCATTGTTTCAATTTCTCTATTGATGCCCGGCAACCAAACATAACTTCGCATGAGTGCTTTCATCCTACTTTATCCTGGATGTGAGTTGTTCAATCCCTTTAATAAAATTTGTATCGTTTGGAGCCTCCCCGCACCACCCCCCTTCCCCAACCATAACAACACTGCATCCTCACATGTTGTCTCTGCTATTCTTTATTGGTAGGGTTTACGCAGCTCTGATTTATCATTTTACCACACCCGCATCAACAGCTTCTTAACTTTTGATAACACTGGATCTCTTTCTGTCCACAGGTATTTAACTGAGACTGACAAAGTCTCAATCAGGTACAAGTGCCAGCACTATCTCTTGTGGGATCTGTGATGATGTGACTTGTCTGCGGCAAAGGCAAATGGCTGAGTGCATCTGCATTTGATACTTGTGTCACTGAATGATGCTGGAACATATAACTTTATGCTGCAAACAATAGAGCCCACCTCTGTACCCATGCAGAGTCAATTGGCAGCACTAGTCTATCTTCAAATAAACCTAACAATGGTTTGTGATCTGATACTATTGTGAACTCTCATCTGAAAATATATTGATGGAATTTCTTGCCTGCTTAAGTGATCGCAATGTTTTCCTTATCTATCTGGGAATATTTTCTTCCCCACATCTAATAATATTCTCAATGCAAAAGCAATGGTTCTTTCCACTCCACTCTGTGGGACAAAACAGCTCTCACTCCATGCGGTGATGCGTTGCAGCTTATTCCAATGGCTTGGCTGGATCAAAGTACACCAACTACTGCAAAGCCTGTTTTACTTTTGTGAACGCTTCTTTTAGTTCTTCTCCCCATCTCCATTGCAGATGTTTCTTTAACAGCTGGCCATAGTGGCAGACACATTTTGTAAAAATCTACCATGATAATTCACCATTCTGAGGAATGACTTTAACTCTGATATGTTTTAGGCTGTGGAGCCTCCTTAATAGCTTTAATTTTACCTTCCAAAGGATGTACGACTCTTGTATCCACTTTAAAACCCAAATATGTAATTTCATTTGCCTGGAAAGTGTGTTTTAACCTGACACTCGCCTCCTTATAACTTCCTCCAAGTTTGATCTGTGTTCTTCAAGTGAGATTCCTGCCATTATAACATCATCGAAATAAATCATTAAATTAGTGATGCCTTGAAATGAACTTTTCATCATATGCTGGAAAATGTCACAGGCCAATGTAGCTCCAAAAGATAAACATGTAGACTGGTATAAAGCCTTGTGGGTGCTGATGGTAATCAATCTCTGCAAATCTTCATCCAACTCCAGCTCCCGATAGGTATGATTAATGTCTACCTTGACTATTTTAAACTACTGGCTAGTTTGGCATAGTGGTTCTCAATTCTAGGAATGGGGTCTCTGTCTATCTGAGCTCCTTGTTTTATAATTTCCACAAATTCTTACAGTACAATCCGGTTTGAGGATAGGGTCCATAGGTGCAACCGTCTGGAGATATACAGGCTTTATGACATCTAAATCTTGCAGTCTCTGATGAAGTCCATAAGGCTCAAAAAATTTAGGTTTTGCATCAGGATTCAGATATTTTCACTTTAGCTCCTCTTAGCTCATTTTGGAAGAATTCGGAATTTTTACTCAGCAGCTCAAGAGAACCTCTGACCCATAGGTTTAATGATTCCAACCAATTTTGTTTTATCTATTTAAACCAATCATAGCTCACTAGGCAAGTTCTATTGCCTACAGTTACCAGGACAGATAGCTATGCTGTTTGGTTCTTGTTAGACACAGCAACTGTTATTGCCCCTTAGGTAATAATTATCTCTTCTTTAGACAATATGTCTCCTGACTCAATGTCAATAATTGGAGGTAAGAAAATGCCTGCTCCCCCATGACTGTAGCTGCAGCCCCCGCACCGACTTCCATTTTAAGAGATCTGCCATTTACTATCAAGGCTATCTCTATAGGGATATTTAGTTGGACCTGGTTTAGGGTAAATGATTTGGGTCCCTTGTCCGGCTCCTCGTCCAGACTTTTTAAGGGAGTTAATCTAATTGTTGTAGTTTTTATTTGCACATTCTGTCCTGACTGTTTTGCTCTGCATTGCGCTTGTAAATGACCCTTTCTACTGCACCTATACAATACATAATTTCTACATTGACAAGTTTCTTGGGAATGTTGTCACCCACATCGAAGACAAGTTCTGCCCTTAATACCGTATTCCTTTTTTGAGCTCAGCTGCATCCACACTTAGGGCTGTTCTTCACAACGGCTGTTTCTCACCACAAATGGTTCATTTCATTTGGCACATCTTGTAACCTGCTTACATCCAGCTCCAGGCATTCAATCACATGTGCTACCTCCACCGCTTTTTCAAAAGAGATTTTGGTCTCAAGCACTAACTTCTTCTATATGATGAAGCTGTTTAAACCATAGACCAAACAAACAGTCTCTTAGAATTCCTCCTGAAGATGAGCCATATTTGTGTGCTTTGCTAACTTTATCAATCTGGCCACGTAGCCCCAGGCTATCCTCTCCCCCCGCCGGTTCCCAGACTGCTGAATTAAATTTGTACCACAACATAATCATTGAGGGTTGGGGGGATGGGGGTGGTTTAAAGTGATTTCTTTTACCAATTCAACTATCTGGAGTGTTAGGCAATGTTAGACTTCTCACTAAGCTGTAAGTCCGTGGGCCACAGCCTGTGAACAGAATAACCTTCCACATTTCTTCAGCTGTTATTTCATTTGCTACAAAGAAGTAACATGTCAAGATACTGTCTCCAGATTTCTACTTCTGGATCAAATGTTTCAATCTTTCCTATCAAAGGCATTTTAATGTTCATATGTACCTTGATTTTTCATTGTTTTGAAGCCTAAGTCTTCTCCCCCTATAGCTGCACACTGCAATCCCCACTGACTTTGAAAGTTTTTCCTCATCGCCAGTGTAATAAATCAAGAGCGACTTAATGTGGCTCAAAGTATAAAAGGTCTATTGCCAATGATATATAATTATTTACAACGAAGTGTCTGACAGACCTAACAATTTTCCACTCCTTCCTGGCTCCTCCCTGATGCAGGATACACCCCCAGCACTTGATTGGCTCAGCTCGGCTTTCCACCTCAACACTCCATAGGGTCTGACCTGATAATGAGGGCCCTGGGGATCACTCCCTTAAAAGGGGCCACACTACCACACTGGCTGGAATGGTATTAATTGTCTATCCATAAATGCCTTTGAACTGAGTGGCTTACTGGGCCATTTCAAAGGGCATTTAGGAGTTAACCACATCACTGTGGGTCTAGAGTCACATGCAGGCCAGAACCGGTAAAGAAGCTAATTTCCTTCCTGAAATAACACCGGTGAACCAGATGGTTTCATGGTCATCATCTACCTTTTTAATTACAGATTCTTTTATTGTATTCAGATTCCACCAGCTGCCATGGCTGGATTCAAACCTGTATCCCAGACACATCATGTTGGGTCTCTGGATTTCCAATCAGTAACAATACCACTACATCACCACCTCCCCTTGCAATGATGCATCCAATAAATCCTTAGTAGCAGCCAACAGACAGATTAACACCTGCATGAATACATTTTTTTGACTCATGGATTTCCATGTGCCTTGTTTAAGCAGGAAGTCAAGAAACAATTAAGTTTGCTTTCTCTTAATAATGACTCTGAAACAGCCACAGTGTGGTTTGCCCAATTCACAATTCCTGCTTACTTTGCCTTTAGCTTTCTCTTCTTCTGAACTGTGTGACACATACAACTCCTTGAATAGAGTCTCCTGTCTTCTCAACTGCAAATTCTGTTCTACAAATGGCTTTTTGGCTTCAGAGACCAGTTGCAATTCAATATCTGATTAGCTGTCTATTTGTTTTTTGTTTCAGCTCCACAACAATCTAGTTTACATGAGCATTTTCTAAAAGTTTAATGATACATTGCCAGAATTATCTCAGTTTCATCTTTGTGTTAAAGAGCACATTGCACAACAAGAAAATACAGGGTTTTTTTCCCCAAAGTGCAAGGATCATCAAATATGACACAAATTGTTCATTACATTTGTGCTCACCTGCCAACTTTTGATGGGATTTTGTTGCAGAGAAACCATTTCTATTCTGAGAAGCAGGGCAACTCAGATAGCAACTTCCTGATGTTTTTGATTTGATTTATTATCACATAGATTAGTTTACCATGAAAAGTATTGTTTCTTGCACACTATACAAAACATACCATATGTAGAGAAGGAAAGGAGCGAGTACAGAATGTAGTGTTACAGTCATAGCTAGAGAAAGATCAACTTAATGCGAGGTAGGTCCATTCAAAAGTCTAATGACAGTAGGGAAGAAGCTGTTCTTGAGTTGGTTGCCATGTGTCCTCATACTTTTGTATCTTTTTCCAGATGGAAGTAGGCAGAAGAGAGTTATGTCCAGGGTGCGTGAGGTCCTTGATTACGCTGGCTGTTTTTCCGAGACAGCGGGGGAGTGTAGACAGAGTCAATGGATGGGAGGCTGACTTTCATGACAGAATGGGCTTTGTTTTTGACCCTTTGTAGTATTTTGAGGTCTTGGCCAGAGTAAGAGCCATAACAATCTGTGATATAACCAGAAAGAATGCTTTCTATAGTGCATCTGTTAAAGGTGGTGAGAGTTGTAGCAGACGTGCCAAATTTTCTGAGTCTTCTGAGAAAATTGAGGGATTACAGAGCTTTTTTATCTATAACATCTGCATGGAGGGACCAGGACAGGTTGTTGGTGAACTGCTCACCTGGAAATTTGAAGCTCTCTACCATAAACTGCACATGTACAATCGCCATAAGTTGCTGCCTGATTTATTCTTCAATAACTGTGGGAGTTGTATGCTTCAATGTTACTTCTCCAAAATTTGGCTGTTTGGAAATTGTCAAGGGTTAAACTTGCAGAGTTTTAATATAATTCACTGGATTATGACTAGGATTTAATCAGCTGCAGAAAGTCTACCATCTTCACTAGAGCACTGACAGCTGCGTTCTTACAATGGTGCAAATTAAGTTAAATTTTGACTGCATCTGAATTAGCTCTGAAGAATTTTTATTCTTGCAGAGGGTTGCAAGTTTCTGGAACTTTGTTCCTCAACAAAGCAACGATTGTAGAATTTTTGAGTATTTTTAGAACATAGAATAATACAGCACAATACAGGCCCTTTAGCACTCGATGTTGTCCTGAACTTTATCCAAACTCAAGACCAAGTCATCCCACTCCCTATCATTCTAATGTGCTCCATATGCCTATCCAATAACCACTAGAAAGTTCCTAAAATGTCCGACTCCACTATCACAGCAGGCAGTCCATTCCACACCCCAACCACTCTCTGACATCCCTCTTATATCTCCCATCATGAACCTTCCTAAAAGAACTCACCCTCCCCCCCCACCCACCATGAACCTTATATTGTGCCCCCTAGTATCAGGTACATCCACCCGAGGAAATAGTCTCTGAATGTTCACTCTATCAATCTCCATCATCATATTATAAACCTCCAATAAGTCGCCTCTCATCCTCCTCTGTTCTAAAGAGAAAAGCCACAGCTCCCTCAATCTTTCCTTGTTAGACTGACCCTTCAAACCAGGCAGCATCCTGGTAAATCTCCTCTGCACTCTTTCCAATGCTTCCACATCCTTCTTATAGTGAGGTGACCAGAACTGCACACAATATTCCAAATGTGGTCTCACCAAGGTCCTATACAGTTGCACATAACTCCATAGCTTTTAAACTCAAACCCCATGTTAATAACCTCTAACACACTATAGGCCTTTTTCACAGCTCTATCCACTTACGTAGCAACCTTCAGAGATTGTGGATATGAACCCTAAAATTTCTCTGTTCCTCTATATTCCTTAGAACCTTGCCATTGACCCTATAATCTGCACTTAAATTTGTCATACCAAAATCAAACGCCACGCACTTATCAGGGTTAAACTCCATCTGCCACTTTTCGGCCCAGCTCTGCATCCTATCAATGTCTCTTTGCAGCCTACAACAGCCCTCCACCTCATCCACTACTCCACCAATCTTGGTGTCATCAGCAAATTTACTGACCCACCCTTCAGCCCCCTCCTCCAAGTCATTGATAAAAATCACTAATAACAAAGGTCCCAGCACTGATCCCCGTAGTACATCGCTGGCAACTGGTCTCCAGTCTGAAAATTTTCTATCCACCACCACCTTCTTGTCTTCTATGAGATAGCCAATTACTTATCCAATTGGCCAAATTTCCCTCTATCCCACACCTCCTTACTTTCTTCATGAGCCTGTCATGGGGGACTTATCAATGCTTTACTAAAATCCACGTATATGACATCAACTGTTCTACCTTCATCTACACACTTAGTTACCTCCTCAAAGAATTCAATCAAATTGGTGAGGCAAAACTTACCCTTCACGAATCCATGCTGACTATCCTGGATTAAGCTGCATCTTTCCAAATGATCATAAATCCTATCCCTCAGAACCTTTTCCATTAACTTAACAAAGGAAGACTAACCAGCCTATAATTACCAGGGTCATTCCTATTTCCTTTCTTGAACAGAGGAACAACATTCACCACTCTCCAGTCCTCTGGTACTATCCCCGTGGACAGTGAGGACCCAAAGATCAAAGCCAAAGGCTCTGCAATCTCATCCTAGGATATATCTCATCTGGCTCAGGGGACTTATTGACTCTCAGGTTTTTCAGAATTACTAATATATCTTCCCTCAGAACAGCCTCTCAGTCTGTATCACATTCTCATCTTCAAAAACATGGCCTCTCTCCTCCTTGGTAAACACTGAAGGAAAGTATTTACTCAACGCCTCTCCTATCTCTTCTAATTTCATGTGGAAGTTCCCACTGCTATCCCTGACTGGCCCTAACCTCACCCTGATCATTCTTTTATTTCTCACATAAGAGTAAAAAGCCTTGGGGTTTTCCTTTATCTGACCCACCAAGACTTCTCACAGCCACTCCTAGCTCCTAAGGCCTTTTTTTAGCTCATTCCTTGCTATCTTATAACCCTTAAGCGACCCAACTTGTCTTCTCTTCCTTACATATGCTTCCTTTCTCCTCTTGACAAAATATTCAACTTCTTTTGTGAACAATGGTTTTGAGGCAGGGCTAGAGAAATTCTTAATTAACAAGTGGGTAAAAAGTTATTGGGAGTAGCAGGAACATGCGGTTGAGAACGCAATCAAATCAGCCATGATCTTTCTGAATGGTAGGACAGGTTTGAGGGGCTGAGTGGGCTGCTTCTGCTCCTAATTCATGTTCATATATTCGTAAATTGGGATTATATTTTCATTCCACTACAGTGTGAGGAAAAAAAGCATTTCATGTATATTCATTTCGCAGTTTAGACCATATATTACATTGCTATTTTGTACTTCATTCTTTAGGCTTTGATGAGATTTGCATCTCAATGATTTGTCACTTCAATCAAACAATCCTGGGAAATCACTATGGAGTGTCTCAGCAATGGTTGATTCTGGTACCATTGAAAATGTGGCATCAAAACCATTCATCTGATGTTCTTTTTAACTTTATCTCATTTTAAATTAGTTGTTGCATTCTTTTTACTTATATATTTCAAAAGTAACCAATATCAGAGTGAAATGGTCCAAAGTGGATGCTGGGTCAGTTATGGGAGGTAATGGCACAGTGGTATTGTCACTGGACTCATAATCTACAGACTCAGTGTCTTTGGGACCTGGGTTCAAATCCCATCATGGCAAATGGTGGAATTTGAATAAAAATTTTAAAAAATCTGGAATTAAAGGTCTAATGATGACCATGAAACCATGAGTCACTGTTCTAAAAACACATCTGACTCACTAATATTCCTTTTAGGGAAGGAAATCTGCTGTCTTTAACTGGTCTGACTATGACTCCAAAACACACAGCAGTATGGTTGACTCATTAAAAAAATGCATCCAAAATAACCTAGCAAACCATTCGGTTCAACAGCAATGAGATAGGTATTAAATGCTGGCTCAGTCCAATGAAAAATAAAATACCTATCATAGCAATGTGATTGGTATCAGGTCTAAACATCAGTGAGCCTCTATTTCAACAATTGTTTCATGCATCTGTGATAGTTTTTTTATTCATACAAGGGAGATGGGCATTTATTGTCTATTCTAATTGCCCTTGAGAAGGTGGTGGTGAGACTCCTTCTTTAGCCACTGAAGTCCACATAGCGTAGGTTACAATCCACGATGTTGTTAGGGAGACCCATCACAGAATCATAGAAGCCTACAGTGCAGGAGGCAGCCATTTGGCCCATCGAGTCTACACCGACCATCTTCCCACCCAGACCCTATCCTTATCACACCATGCATTTATCCTAGCTAGTCCTCCTGACACTGAGGGGTAATTTAGCGTGGCCAATCCACCTAACCGCACATCTCTGGCCTGTGAGAGGAAACTGGAGCACCCAGAAAAAATCCATGCAAACATGGGCAAAATGTACTAATTCCACGTAAACAGTGACCTGAACTGAGATCCCTGGCATTGTGAGGCAGTAGTGCTAATCACTATGCCACCATGCCACCCTGGAGTGTTCCAGGATTTTGAAGTGCTAATTACGTTGATTATAAAATGGCCCTAAATGAATGAAATACAATTGATGTGGCATTTTCTCACATGGCATCCCTAGAACCTGAGCACACTATTCCTACTGTTGAACTTCAAAAGCACATAATGGCCAGAATTCTTCGGTTTTGCACGCCCTCCTACCAAGAACAGAAAATTTGGTGCTCAGATATAGCATCCTTTCTGGATGTATCACAATTTGGCATGGCTCCTGCTCTAGCCAAGACTGCCAGGAACTACAAAGGATTGTGCATGTAGCCCAGTTCATCATGTAAACCAACCTCCCACCTATTGACTCCGTCTTCTTTTCCCACTGTCTCGGAAAAGCAGCTAGCATAATCAAGGATCCCACATACCCCGGACATATTCTTTTCCACTAGGAAAAGAATACAAAAGTCTGACATCACGTACTAATCGACCCAAGAACAGCTTCTTCTCTGCTGCCATCAGACTTTTGAATGGATCTACTATATACTAAGCTGATTTTTCTTCGCTGCCTTGCTATGGCTTTAGCATTATATTTTGCACCTCCTTTCCTTCTCCCTTATGTACTCTATGAATAGTATGTTTTGTCTATAGCACGCAAGAAACAATATTTCTCACTGTATCCAAATAGAAGCAACAATAATAAATCAAATCAAATCTCCATTCACAGCAGTGGAACTGGATAATTCCAGCCTTGGTCAAGATCAGAGAATTCTGGCCAGCATTTTTAAGATGCCAGTGCAGACTGGGTCTCAATTATGTCTTGTCAAAGAATAGGTGGCTACTCAAACATGGCTGATAATCATTCAGTTCTTAAAACAATTCTGCTACAAAACACAATCACTTCTTTAACTAATCATCATAACCATTTCAACTAGGGATACAATTAATCACACAGATCCATTGCACAGTTATCAAAACTCACACATGTTGACAAAGTGTCTTATCTGCTTTGACAGATCTCAACTGACCCTTTTCAATGTGCCTCTGAGAAAATCTGTGCAATACTTTCCCCATTCAACAGTACTGTTTTATACGGCATCACTGTAGCTATTTCAGGGAGCTATGTCAGCTACACAAGTTGATAAGATATGACAATCTGGTGACAGGAGTTACAAGCGATTTAATCACTTGATCTCAGAATAAGATGGAATGAAACCATGTACCATCAAATCTTGCTGTAAAAAATGTTGTGTGGGAGTTAAGGTCCATGGTGCTGTAATGAGCATTCTGCTTGAATTAAAATCGAAGCAATGCAACTGAATTTGAGGTGCAACAACTAGAACTGTACGTGACAAAGTATCTAAGAGCTAATCACTCGATGTAAAATATTAAATCATTCACATCACCAGGAAGAAATTCCAATTCAATTCTGAAGGAGGACAAGAACAAAGTAGCATTAATAGCAAAAACAGTTTAACAAAAAACATCATTTCTATATCTTCCTGCTGTTTTATCTGAGTATTTGCCTGTTCTCTGTCCTGTGTTGACAGTAACAAGTTAATGCAATTCGTTATTCTAAAAGCAAAATACTGAAGAAGCTGGAATTTGAAACATAAGCATTCCTCCCTCTCTTTTAGTTCAGAAGAGGGGAAATATGGACTCAACATGTTCGCCAGAATTTTATCACCCCACCCGCCACGGGAATCGGAGTGGGTGAGGGGTGGATAATAGGAAGGTCTGTTGACTTCGGGCAGGATTTTTGTGGTTTTGGGACAAGTGAAGCCATAAAAGCCCACCCGTTAGTTTTATTTTCTCTTCTTACAGCTTTGTCAGAACTACTGAGACTTTTCAGCATTCTCTGGTGGCGATGTAGCGCCTGTGCTCTCCATGAGTGTGAGAGGTAATGTGGGTACAAAATATCGTGAGGCTCAGAAGATGAGAGTCTCACCAGTGAGATCTCCTTTTCTGAGTTTTCCCTGCCCATGATGTTAACAAGATTCCTGCCCTACAAATTACCGGTTATGGCGAAAACCAACAACTTCATCCACGGCTGGGATTCTCTGGTGCTGCTGCAATCAATGGAGTTTTGAATGAGAGACAAATTCTCCATTCTCGCTGGCAGCGGGGTGGTTACAAATGAGGTTGGAAATCTCCTCCCCACAAGTAGAAATTCCCCTTCAACAGCCTGACACCATGTCCACAACACGTACAATTGCTTTTGCAAACTAAGTGAAGGGAAACCATCGGGGCTGCACAGAAAGATATAGCCCCTCCGCCCCCCTGCCCAACTTCTTATCTCTGCCTGCTCTATTAAGCTCCGTTCTGTCAGTGTGATGGCATAGGCCATGTAGGGAGATTATTTCAGTGCAGAGTGCTGCAAAATACAATGAGAAAAGCTGGCTCTGTGGTCTGTGGACTGCATTCTTATGCTTCAGCCAGCAATTCATGGAAAATTCCACCTTCTGTTTTTGCAATTCATTATTGTCCGACGTGCACTTGCCAATGGGAAAAAAAGTCACGTATGTGACCTTAGACTTGTATATATTTTTCCTGATGGAAGAAGCCGGAAGAGAGAATGTCCGGGGTCCGTCACGTTTGATGCATCGAGTTTGTGAGAGGCAAAATTCCTTTAGTTCGGAGCTCTAATAGCCACGTTAATAACAATTGTCAGAAAAACCCATTTGGTTCATGAATATCCTTTAAGGAAGGAAATCTGCCATTCTTATCTCCATCTGGCCTACATGTGGCTCCAGAGCCACAGCAATATGGTTGACTCTCAACTGTCCCCAGAAATGGCTTAGCAAGCCACTCAGTTTCAAGGGTAATTATGGATGGACAATAAATGCTGACCAGCCAGTGACGCACATTTCCCATGAATAAATAAACAAATCAAAATTGTTTTCACACATGGAATTCTGTGTTTAGGCTTATCATGGAGCCTATACACTTGTGATTATTTTGCCTAAAACTAGGTTCCATGATTATTTGAAAGTAGCACTAATTACTCCAGCATGAGTGAGACCTAATTAAAGTTCATTCTGAGTCTTGCCAGATTGGTCTGAACGACCAATATGATCCAATGATGTCCATATTCTTAAATTTCTGTTTCTCCAGTGATTTTTTTCAGGAATACCAGACCAGCTGATGCCCTCTCTGGCAACGTATCATTTTTTCCACTCAAATTCTTAAATTTCAAAGGTTTGTTTCTCCTCTGTTACTCTTACATATTCTCAGTTTCTACTTTCTCAGGAGGCCAAGGAAATTTGGCATGTCTGCTATGACTCTCATCAACTTTTACAGATGCACCATAGAAAGCATTCATCCTGGTTGTATCACAGCTTGGTATGACTCCTGTTCTGTCCGAGACCAGAAGAAACTATAAACGGTCATCAATATAGCCCAGTCCATCACTAAGTCAGCCTTCTCTCACTGATTCTGTCTATATGTTCCACTGCTTTGGAAAAGCAACCAACATAATCAAGGAAATCTGTCATTCTTACCTGGTCTGGCCTACTTGTGATTCCAGATCAACAACAATGTGGTTGACTCTCAAATGACCTCCTAGGGCAATGAGGAGATGGGCGATAAATATTTGCCAGCTAGTGATGCCCATGACCCATGAATGAATTTTAAAAAAATCAAATTGAAAGGTTGCACTAGATTATCCCGAGGGACAGTGAACTGTTCATCATCATTACTCACAGTAACTATCTGCAATCGGTGCTATGAACATCACTTTAGAAAGGCCCTTGATGTAAGCTGAGAGCATGAATCACTTAATATGAAAATAAAATCAAAAAATGAAGGTATTATTACAGGATCGTGAAAACAGTAAAACAATAGCAGTTTGAGAGGCTATTTAACAAAGAGATTATTTAGAATGAACAATGTGCTTGGTAAACACAGACAAGTGATTAATATTTTCTTAATTCAAATGCAAAAAAGATACCAAGCATCTGGAGAGCTTCTTCATGTTTCTGTCCTCAATTGCACACTTCTATTTCCCTCTAAATGGTTTCCAATAGTTTAGCCACTGTGGTAACTTGAGGCAACTCAATGTGGCAAGTAACAAATTAAAGAAGAATGATATACAATGATGGCTTTAAGGGTACAACTATACAGGTCTACTAACAATGCCTTTATTCCAACCGAAGCCTTCCAGCCCCAGGGAAGTATGCCCTCGCTCCCGATAGACCCAGGTTTGCACGCTCATGCTCCATTGACTCTGGTGCAATAACATGGTCCTGCAGAGGATTGCCCAATAGAACCACACTCCTCCCCCTCCAACATCTTGGGCTACTTATGTTGAAAGTAAAAGTAAAACAGTTAACACAAAGGCAGGTAAACAACAATATTACAGGAGGGATACCAGGGAGGAGCAATTCATGACTTAGGATCTACTGACGGAACAAATGTGCTAATCTCCTCAGGAACTAGGTCCTTGCCACCCCCTTCCTCTGCCTCAGCCACTGAAGCCAGGGGCAGTCTTGGCCCCATTACTGGCACTGGAATCTCTGTTTCAGAGGTTGATGCATACAAACTGGATGTGGAGCACACTTACTTGGCTTCTGTAGCTGGCTTGACTCTCTTGCCTCAGTGGTTGACTCTTTACTCAACAGCCCTGTGCCTCCACCACATACAAGACTGGCCCTGTCTTCTCTACAATTTTCCCTCGTAACCAAGCAGATCTGCCACTAAAATTCCACATTAAATGACCTGTTCCCTTTTTTGAGAGGCTTGTCTAGCCTTCAGTGTTATAAATTTGGGAAATTAAGTCCAAACAAGTATGCAGGCACCAGCCTATTAGCAATTTTGCAGGCATGACCCCAGTGTTGGTCTGAGATGTAATGTTGTAGGACAGCAAAAACTTGACAATCACAATGGTAACAGCTAATGAGCCTGCCGCTTCATGGAAGCCTTGAATGTGTATATATGGCTCTATATGGCTGCTAACCATTTGAGGCCGGTTGGTAGGGGGCTGATCCAACATGATGAATGCTGAATGATCTAACTTGACTAAAGTCTGAAATTTATCAGCTGTGAATGCTGTTCCATTGCTTGACACCAACACTCTGTGAAGACCATGGATCGCAAAGATCTGCTTCAGCTTCTCAACTATACACATAACTGTGGTGGACCTTATTAGCTAAATGTTCAGCCACTTGCAATGGGCACCTATGATGGTCAGAAACAAAAAAGGTCCAGCAAAATCTACATGAAGCTGGGCTCACACACAATCCGGCCACTCCCAGGATGCATGTTCAATAGTGTGGGTAACATTTGCTGGCACTGCCCAATCATTTGTTCAATTTCTCTGTCAATAACAGGCCCATCAGATGTAATTTCTGGCCTCTGCTTTCATTCTGCTCTGACCTGGATGGGCATCATGTAACTCTTGGAGCTGAGACTGTTGCCCCAAGGACAGAACAATGGCACAGCCCCCGCATTCTGCAACAATAGCACCCTATCTTCAAGGGTTATCTTGTCTCTGCATTGCAGATAGGTTTCCATTTGCTCTGTCTTGTCAAAGTTCCATCAGGAGCTGATGGATGTGTGACGCGAATTTTACATTGGCTTCTGGCTTGGCTGATCATGTTTGCCTCATGAGGTAAAAATTCAGGCCTCCGCAATTTCACGCCCTCCGCCTCATCCAATACCCTCTCTTAGCTCAGAACCTGCCAGGAAAGGGAGCATAAAATTCTGGTCCTGGTTTTTCTTTGTCAGACATCATCTTACTACTAATATTTTGGGTGGATGTTGGCGATAGGAATCTCGTGCACCTGATAGGGAACTGATGAAAATCCCACATTGTTTTTTTTCCCCCTCAGGAGGCCCACTGCAATTACCAGGTAACCAGGGCTTTACCTGAACAGAGCCAGGTCTCCTACCAGGACAGTGGAAATCCCATTCCCCAGAAACTATCAGGCAATCACTGGCTAACAGTTCTCTAACTAGTGCTGACAGTATCACCAGGAATATTGCCTGTTATTGATGTGAGATAAATAGAGAGGGCTAGAGGCATGACAGGGCAGGGGAAGTGGAGGGGTCACTAAAAAAGTGGACAGAGAGGGATCAGAGGCAAGAGCAAGGGAGTGGATTTCAGCGGGCACCTCCTCTTCTGATGTCGGCCCTTCAGTCAGGCACTGAGTGCCCCCCCATTGTTGGTCATCTGCAAACTGACAGGGTTTTCTCAGTGAAGTTCTGGAGGCACAGGAGACCCAGATGTTAATTATTTAATTGCTCATTCAGCATTAAATCCCAGTGGTTTACTGATAATTGAATTTAAATGGTGCCCTAATAAGCTTAAATGACTCTCAAGTGGGCAACTTTCCCACATCAGCCATGCATTTCTTATACATATGTCATACACGTGTATTCATTTGAAAAAAGTTCAGCAGGCACCATTCAATTGAAATCAGCAATTGAAACCTACCTCTCCTTTTCCTATTCCCCAGTTTTATTGACCCCATTCCACCCTAGTTGAAAACTGGAGTAGAATGTGGAACCTTCCTGCTATTTGAGGTTCAAAGATCACACATGGGGTGCACTTACTGAGTGATCAGTATTGTGGTAATAATCACACACTTCTTTGGGACAAAATTCCCACTGCCAGGAGTTGGATTCAACACTGCTCATGTGATATTCTGAGTCCACCTGCCATCTTGCCCACTCCACTAAATTCTGCCCAGTGAGTAGAAATCAAGAATCGACATGTTCACAGACCTACTTAAAAGCTCAGTAACTTTAAGAAAAAAAATGATAAAACTGGATGATAAAATATGCTGCTGGTGTCTGATCTTAAAGCTTCCATCTTAATTTCAAAGTTTATAATAACAGACAATAGAAAATGTCAGAATGGGAGGTAACAGATTTAATTTTAGGCAGTATGAATAAACCATTTCTTATAGAGAAGAGTGTTTTAGATAGGAACAATTCAGTCTTCTACAAAAAAGGGGGAAAATATAAGGAACAACTGTACAGTTTTCACTGCAGTTAAGTTTTTTCTATATCCTTCTTGTATATGTCTCTAGACACTTCATAATTAATTTATTTCATTCCTCTGTGCTTATCTTTGTCATCAGATAAACGCTTGATGTATCTCATTATTGTATCTTAGTTAGCAACATCGCATTCTTATGAATGTTGAAGGCCAGATGGAAAGTAGAACACACTATGCTGGTACTAAGTGTCTGAAAAATTCTGCCATTCACCAAGAATAAAATCTAGCCCCACGTCTTTAATCAGCACGACACATTAACAAATCCCTTTCTACTCTCAAATGTCGTGCTCTTTATTATGTAACACTTCATTCATTGCCAAGGATTTAGCAATCAAGCTTACAAAATAAATATCCTGCCTAACTAAAGAGCAGATTTCATAAGATAATAGCCATATTCTAAATATTATTTATAATGGATCATTATTATATGGATAATGAGTGGTACAGTGGTTAGCACTGCTGCCTCACAGTACCAAGGATCTGGGTTCAATTCCAGACATGGCTGACTGTATGGAGTTTGCACATTTTTCCCGTGTCTGCATGGGTTTCCCCCAGGTGCTTCGATTTCCTCACACAGTCCAAAGATGTGTGGGTGAGGTTGATTGGCCAAGCTCAATTGTCCCTTAGTCTAAGGGAAAATAGCAGGGTAAATACAAGCAGTTATGGGGATAGGGTTTGGGTAGGGCCTGGCTGGGATTACTGTTGGTGCATTCTCAAAGGACCAAATGGCCTTTTTCTGCACTGAAGAGATTCTGTGATTCTACGATTGATTATTGCCACAATACTGATCACTCAGAAAGTGCACCCCATGCGTGATTTCTGAGCCTCATACAGCAGGAAGGTTCCACATTCTACTCCAGTTTAATTTATGGATTTCAACTAGGATGGAATGAGGGCAATAAAACTGGGGAATGGGAAAAAAGAGAGGTAAGCTTCTGTTGCTGATTTCAATTAAATTGAAATTTTTTTCAAATGAATATACGTATATGAATAAGTTTATATGTGTATAAAATTACAGGGTGATTATTGTAGCCTTCAAAGATAAATAAACTGCAGATATTTTTTATTCAGGCTCCAAGATGAAAAGAGATGATCTGATGTAATGCTACTGTACTTCAGCAAGCATCAGAGGAAAGGCAACAGAACAAACTTCAAGCATTTGCCTCAGTTTTGAGCAATGGAAACAATCTGATCTCCCATAATTAGCCAGCCCCCAATAAAATATTTGAGTTCAGCCTGTTTTGCAGCACTCTCTGTGTTACTTAGCATTCTCACATTGTGACGGTTATCATCTACAATATAAGATCAACACCAAGTCATTTGGTGAATTGGATGTATATAATTCTGGTCCAAGATCACTATAAATAATCATAGAGTCCTGACAGTGCAGGAGGCCATTTGGCCTGTTGAGGCTACATCGACCACAATCTTACAAAGACCCTATCTCAATAATTCCCAGCTAGTCCCCTGACACTAAGAGGTAATTTAACATGACCAATCAACATAACTCTCATGTTTTTGGACTGTGGGAGGAAACCAGAGCATTGGGAGGAAATCCACTCCACAGACGTGGGGAGAATGTGCAAACTCCACGCAGAAAGTGACCCGAAGCCAAAATTGAACCTGGCTCCCTGGTCTGTGAGGCTAACCATTGTGCCACCATGCCAACTGCTTTCAGCTGTTAGTATGAATTTTAATACAATGGTATTTTAAGTTTGGAGGGGATCTTACGGTGCAGTGAGTAGTGTCCCTTTCTCTGAGGCAGAAGATCTGGGTTCAAGTTCCATCCCAGGACCTGATGGCCAAGAAATAATGTAGCCAGCAGATTGAGTATTAAACCACAAAATCTTTCCAACAGGCCAACAGCAAGTGATAAGAGTGGGAGACTCTCCTGGCCAGCCATTCTTGGATGTGGAATGGCACTCCTCAAGCTTTAAGCCTCTGGTGACAGACTAACAAGCTGTTCCGGGGGGAAAAAAAAACTTGCTATGAAAGCAGATGGAAGTCTGCCTCGTGCATTGCTGAAAATACAGCAAAACAATTATAAGGTTTCCTGTTGACAGGTGATGACAGGTAACAGATTGTCATATGTGATTGTTATACCATCAAAGGTACATGTTGTTAAAACTATTTACTGGTCTACGGTGGGGTAAGGGGACAGAATTTAGTTTTGGATAAAGGATGTGTCTGGATTTTCCTTCAGCAGCATGACTGACTTGTGAAAGAGTATTTGATTCCAACTCTCAGGAGGCAAACAAAAAAAGCAACAATAGACCATTCAGTCCCTTCAGCCTGCTCCACCATTCATTATCATCATCACTGATGATCATAGAACATAGAACATTAGAACATAGAACATTACAGCGCAGTACAGGCCCTTCGGCCCTCGATGTTGCGCCGGCCAGTGGACCCTCTAACCTAAACTATTCCAATATCATCCATATGCCTATCCACCGAACATTTGAATGCCCCCAAAGTAGGCGAGTCCACAACTGCTGCAGGCAGGGCATTCCACGCTCTCACCACCCTCTGTGTAAAGAACCTGCCTCTGACATCCGTCCTATAACTACCACCTCTTAATTTAAAGTTATGTCCCCTCATTCAGCAACAATGTTCAGCAACATGGCTGATCATCAAATTCAATATCTTAATACCACCCCTTCTCCCATTTTCCTTGATGCCTTTAGCCCCAAGAGCTAATTTCTTCTTGAAATCACACAATATTTTGGCCTCAACTACTTCCTGTGATAGAGAATTCCGCAGATACACCTCTCTCTAGGTGAAGATATTTCTCCTCAGCTCAGTCCTGAAAGGTTTATGCCTTATCCTTAAGCCATGGTCCCTAGTTCTGGACTCCCATAGCATCGAAAACATTCTGAATCTACATGTTTTAATCCTGTTAGAATTTTATAAGTTTCTATGATATCCCCTCTCTTCCAAACTTCGATGAAGATAATCGTAACTGACTTAGTGTCTCCTCATATGACAGACCTACCATCCTGAAATCAGCCTGGTAAACCTTCCCTGCACTCCGTCTATGGCAAAGACATCATTCCTCAGGAAAGAAAATCAAAACTGCACTCAATACTCCAGCAGTGGCCTCACCAATGCTCTGTAGAATTGCAGTAAAACATCTCAATTCCTATAGTCAAATCCTCTCACTATGAAGGCCATGAATGCAGCGAATATGCTTCTAGTCAGCAGTACCAATGAAATAAGCACAACCAGGGCTCTGAAAAATTAGACAAGTGAATCATAATCTAACTGTTCTTTAAACGGAACCTTAAATCCTGTGATTTTTTTGAACACTTTGCCACCTCAAAACTGTCATGAGAATATGGTGGAGTCTATTTACCAGAATCAGTGACCTTGTTGCTGAATCTGGACATGCTAAGATGCACATGGTAATGAATAGAGACACATGTTTCATGACCTTGCTCTGTTTACCAAAGCCATTGTCAAGCTGTGAATACTAGATCAAACTTTGGTGATGGGGGAAGGGAAGTGAGGGAGTTTGAGCTGTTACATTGCATTAACAGTTTTTTTTTGCTTGTTGACAGGGGACGTGCAAATATATTCAGGGTTTACTTGATTTTTCACGGAACTGATTTCACACGATCAAAGGTGATGTAAAAGCACCGGAGGAAACCAGCAGAGTTCAAGAGGTGAGCAGAGCATGACAGAAGTGATGGAGTTTGTTAAACAGCAGTCTTTTCATGAATATAGCATTATGATTGGAACCGTAAGTTCTTGGAACAACTTAAACAGCTTTAGGGGCTGCCTGTAAGGTTTGAGGCCTTAGGGAAAGAACTTACAGCCTGTGTTATTGTGCAAATCAAATCAAGAGGAGTATCAGATGTAACAAGATCTTTGCATAATTACCTTGATATTGGTTTATATAATTCTGTTACAATTCATGTGGTAGGTGGTGGTGGGAAGTGGGGGGGGGGAGGTGCGAGCGCAGTGGTGGCAAGCGGCAAGGTAGAGCTAACTCCAAATACAGAAAAATGTTCCCAATCAGCTCGTTATCATTTGATACAGCAATCGACTGATTCATCTGACAAACATGTGGCAGAAGGGGAGACAAATCACTTCACTGAAATACAAAATATTATTTGTTCAAATGTCATAGAAGCTAGAGAAACGCTATTGTGCAGCACGAGGCCATTCAGCCCATCGCATCTGCACCAACAATAATCCTACCCATCCCTGATGGCGGGAGGTACTCAGGCCACTTTCTTTAATGGTATCAACGATATGGTAGCAATTTATAGTGTTGTCTGTTCCCGAGGAATCAATGCAGGCCTGAGTAGAGCCACTTTGGAAACGAATTTCTCCCTCAAACTTACCGACAGGGTAACCTGAAACTCAAAATGAGTCGAGAGCAGTAGCAAATTAGGAAAGGGTCAAGAAGATCCCACCGGCATGAACAGCTGGAGAATTCCATAGAACCCTATGGTGCAGAAAGAGGCCCTTCAGCCCATCAAGTCTATACTGACCACAATCCCACCCAGGCCCTATCCCCACATCCCTACATATTTTACCCACTAATCCCTCTAACCTAAGCATCTCAGGACACTGAAGTTTAGCACAGCCAATCAATCTAACCCGCACATCTTCGGAGTGTGAGAGGAAACCGGAGCACCCAGAAGAAACCCATGCAGACATGAGGAGAACATGCAAACTCCATACAGACAGCAACCTGAGCCGGGAATCGAACTCAGGACTCTGGAGCTATGAAGTAGCAGTGCTAACCCCTCTGCTACCGTGTCACTCCCATAGGAGTACATGTCTGAAGAGAAGTCATACAAACTCGAAATGTTAACTCTATTTCTCTCTCCACAGACTCTGCCAAATCTGCTGAATTTTTCCAAATGATTTTCTGCTTTTATTTCAGATTTCCAGCATCTTCAATATTTTGCATTTAGGTTATATGCGTTGGGCTTTCTTTGAAACAGGTTGCGGGTTTATGCACTGAATATGGCTTTATTGTAAGCATTCAATGTTGCAACGCACAACGGAATAGGTGGGACACGGTGGGGGGGGGAGGTGCGTAACTGTCATTTGGTCACGATGGTCTTTGGAAAATTGTTTGGTGACCTTCAGACTTGGAGAAGAATTCCTAACACTTTTTATTTTGTTAAATCAGCCCAGGTTTTTGCTTTCTCTTTTTTCCACATGTCTCTCTCAAGAGATTGTTGGCGGATGGGCTACAATTCCAGCCTTGGTGTCAACTTGCACCGAGGCGGTACAAATGCTCTGAACCAGCTGGTATCTCCCTGTCATTTTTGTATGTTCTTATTTCAGATTTACTGGGGTGGGGGAAGGGAAGGTGAACTCAATCCTGTAAGATCCATATACCTGTATGTTGAAAATATCTCAGCTGAACATTTATAATTAGGTAAATTTCACTTCTGTAATGTTTATGGACAACAGAATAGAAGATCAAATATAGTATGGGAGCCTAATGAATTAAACAGTTTACTGGCTGGGGTAACAACTCCATGGTTCAGGCTGAGTTCAGTTTTCGGGATTTGAACATCTTTGTCTCAGTTGGGTGCATCCCATCAGGTCCTCACTGGGATACCATATGATAGCTTGGCAAAGCACTTCAGCTTGGCAAAGGAATTATGATCTTGGCTCATTGAAATAAGATTTTCACGAGTGTTAAGGACAGACTTCTGATAGACTGAAAAATCTTAAAGGCTTTTGTTGATTCGGAGGTATTTCACTCCAAATATAAATAATAAAGGAAGCTCGGCATGCATCAATGGACATGTTGCATGAGAGACTGCAGATGGTGAGGCAGACTACTGACTTCTGATGGCAGACTTGGGCTGCTCAGAGAATAAATTATTTTCCACTTCGCACAGCATCTTAGAATAGTAAAAACTAAGGGGAAAAACATCATTTTTTTGATAAAAACTAACAATTTTATAAAATGAACGCACGGTAAACTGCTTCATTTGAGGTCAGTGGTCGCATTCTACCTTCTGAAATGATGGGAGGGATTTTATAGTCTTGCTCGTCTCAAAACCATAAAATCTCAACCAAGATCTTCCAATTGTCCACCACTCACCCACTCCAATTCAAGTGGCAAATAGGGCAGTAAAATTCCAGCCAATAGGTTATGGGTTCAAAATCCATTCTAGAGACACCAGCACATTATCTGGGTTGACATCTCAGTACAGTGCTGTATTATCAGAAGCGGCACCTTTCAGATAAGATCAACCAAGACCCCAACTACTTGTTCAGGTAGAGGCTAAAAGATCCCATTGCATTAGACAAAAAGAGTAGGGGTGATTCTAATGTGGTCAGCATTTATCCCTCAGCAAATAGTACTGAAACAAATCTCCCAGTCCTGCCAATGATGACCATGCCGTCATGGGTTCACTGATGGCAGTGGGTACAAACAACTGGAAAATCCATTCACAGCAGCAGAACTTGAAGATCCTTTAGCTGGCCAGTGGCCTCTGTAAAACACCATGGGAATTTGGTTGGGTGGAGTATGTGAAAAATGCGACTCTAATGATCTGTTATATTTTGTTATAGTTTTTAGGACCTTGCTGTGAGCAAATTGATTGCCATATTTTCTTTCAGACTGTGACTACACTCCACAAGTAAGTCGTTGACTGTGAGGCATTTTTAGACCAACTGAAGATGTTAATGGTGTTTTAAATGCACCTGCAGGGATAAATTTGACTTGATTTTTTACTGTCACATATATTAGTATACTGTGAAAGGTATTGTTTCTTGTATGCAATACAAAGCATACCATTCATAGCGAAGGAAACGAGACAGTGCAGAATGTAGTGTTACAGTTGTAGCTAGGGTGTAGAGAAAGATCAACTGAATACAAGATAGGTCCATTCAAAAGTCTGAAGCAGGGAAGAAGCTGTTCTTGAGTCGATTGGTATGGACCTCAGACTTTTGTATTCAATTTATGGTCTGTCCTAAATAGATTTTCAGTATGTCAATTCCCTCAGGAGAATACAGAGGTGATTGTACAATCCCACATTCTAGCAACAAACCATGCACAAGAGTCATGGACCATATCTGTGCACTGGAGAATTAACGCTACATTTTTATTTCTGTATTTTGCTTTTTTGTTAAATGTATAATTTTAGTAATATCAGAAATGGTTAGGGACAAAGTTTATCAGTTTAATTAATTATTATCACATGTATTGGGATACAGTGAAAAATATTGTTTCTTGCGTGCTATGTAGACAAAAAAATACAAATCATAGAGTACATAGGGGAGAAGGAAAGGAAAGGGTGCAGCTTGTAATGTTATAATTACTGATGGAGTGATGAAAAAGATCAGCTTAATGTATGATAGGATCATTACAAAGTCTGATGACAGCAGTGAAGAAGCTGTTCTTGAGTCGGTTGGTATGTGATCTCAGACTTTTGTATCTTTTTACCAACGAAAGAAGCTGGAAGGGAGTATGTCTGGGATGTGTGGGGTCCTTGATTATGCAGACTGTTTTTCTGAGGCAGCCAGTAGTGTAGACAATAGATTTAAGAAAGTAAAGCAGACTGAAAACACGTTTAGGTGGGCAACAGTTCTAATAATAAATGGGCTGAAATGCAATGAATGATATTGAAAGGAGAATTACATGGTGTAAGGAAATTAGGGAGGAGGGAATGCTCATTGGTAAGATATTAACGAAATATGTCACATCTCAGAAAGATGGGAACTTACATAGTAGCAGATTACAGAGTCTTGGAAGAATGCCAATAGCTGTGGGAGGAGAAGGAAATGTTGAGACATCACTGAGACATCACTGAAAAGCCCGAAATTGGACTTTGAGAAGAAAACATGAACACAGGTTAATTAAGTCATTTAAAAAAAACAAAGCACTGAGGTTCCTTAATAGAGGAAATGAAAAATATAATAATAATATTAAAATTGTCTACAACCTTAGATAAAATCTGGTGTACTGTGAACAGTTCTCTGTATGATTTAAAAATGATATGGCTAGTGAAAGTCCAGAAATGATCTACAGGGATAGCAGGTGAATAGGAGGTGGTACCTAGCAGGAAAAATTGACCAGCCTTTGGCACTTTTTTTTCCAAGAAAAAGGACGTTTGACCAGATAGAGATCTTTAAACTCATGAAAGGATTTAGTAGGGTAGTTGTGAAGAAGACGTTTTCACTTTGGGAATCCAAAATTAAGATCCATACAATAGTCAATCTCATTACCAATAATTGATTAGCTAATATAAGTTAAATAATTCCGTACATGAGTGAATGGGGATGTGTTTGGGAGGGGGTCAGATGATTTAGTTTGGCTATAAAAGGAAATTAAATAACATTGCAAAGCAGTTTGACTGAATTTTGACAGGGCTGATAAGGTCCTCAAACACATGTTTTTTATATGATTCTTTCTTGGCATTTGGGTCACTGGTTTTCATGGGTCACTAGCTAGACCAGTGTTTGTTACCCATCCCTAATTGCCCACGAGAAGGAGTTGTTGAGCTGCCTTCTTGAACCATTACAGGCACATCCGCAGTGCTGTTAAGGAGGCAGTTGCAGGATTTTCACTCAGGGACAATGATGGAACAATGATATAGTTCCGAATCAGGATAATGTGTAGGGAAACTTGCGATTGATGATATTTCCATGCATCTGTCCATGCTGTCCATATCATTCTACATGGTAGCGATTGTAGGATCCTTGGTGAGTTGCTGCAGTGCACTTTATGGATAATGTACACTGCTGTCAATGTGCATTGGTGGTGGAGGGAATGAATATTTAAGGTGACAAATGAGGAGCCAATCAAGCAGGGTGCTTTGTTCTGGATGGCATGGGCTTCTTGAGTGTTGTTGGAGATCTTCTCATCCAGATTAGTGGAGAGTATTCACTCCTGACTAGTGGCTTAGTGGAATCAGTAGGTGAGTTGTAAAATTCCCTGTGTCTGATCCGCTCTTATTGCTTCAGTATTTATATGATTGGTCTGTTTGTTTCTGGTCAATGGTAACCCCAGAATGTTGATAACGGAGGATTCAGCAATGGTAATGCCATTGAATGTAAAGGGCAGATGGGTAGATTCTCTCAATTTCTCCACTTAGGATTAATAGCATTGCAGAACATAGAACATTACAGCGCAGAACAGGCCCTTTGGCCTTCGATGTTGCGCCGACCAATTAAGAAAAAGCAATGACCCTCTAACCTAAACCATTCCCTTTTCATCCATAAACTTATCTACTAACCTCTTAAACGCCACCAAACTTGGCGCATCTACAACTGCAGCAGGCAGGGCATTCCATACCCTTACCACCCTCTGGGTAAAGAACCTACCTCTGACATCCGTCCTAATAACTACCACAAAGTCATTGGTGATCTAAAAAGTGCTTCTTTATGATTCTGAAGCTTTCAGACATAAATATATAATAAACTTATGTGAATTATTAGCTGGGATTTTATTAGCATGCCCTGGGTTCTGACAATGAAACCAAATATGGGTAACCTGTATGGGAGTAAATGGCACTACTACATTAGAAATTTTATAAGCAGTAGTTAATTAAATACTGCTGCTGGGCCATCACGAATAAGGAGAATGGCATAAGGGTCTGAAAGAAAACACTAGAAGGCCACCTCAATGTGGTCGGCAATCTCCTCATATTGTAGTGGGTAGTTGTGACATTGATAACATGTCAGAGTCTGAATAAAATGACCGTCAATACCAATAAACTATTCTAATTTGTCAATGTTCTCTGGTTGATGGGCAAGTGAGTCACTACAGAACCCACCATTCGAAGTACTCCACTTTTTACTTTCCTCCCTCCCCCCCTCTGCACCCATATCCAAAGCACTCGTAAAATTCAGCACATAGAAAACATGGAAACATCGAAGATAGGAGCAAAAGGATATCATTTGGCCCTTTAAGCCTGCTCCACTATTCATCACGATTGTGGCTAATCATGTAACTCAATAGCCTAATCCTGCTTTCTCCTCATAACTTTTGATCCCATTTGTCCCAAGTGCAATATCCAGCCACTTCTTGAACACATTGAAGCACAATGGCACGGTGGTTAAATTACTGCCTCACAGAGGTGGGGATCAGAATTCAGTTCCTGCTTCAGGTGACTATCTGTGTGGAGTTTGCAGGTTCTCTTTGTGGGTTTCCTCTGGGTACTCTGATTTCCTTCCATACTCAATAATGTGCTGGCTAGTTTGATTGGACATGTTAAATTGCCCCTTACTGCAGAGTAAATATGTGGTCTTATGTGGATAGGGTGGAATTGTGGTTCATGCAGACACAATGGGCCAAATAACCTTCTTCTGCACTGTACGGATTCTAAGAATTCCAACCACTGACCAAAGGATGTGTGGAAAACAATTTGAGTGCATTAATTAGCTTCAGCAGCAGGTTGAGAAAATAATCCCAAGAAACTGAGAAGGATCTTATAGAAAAGCGATTGGAAAGGACTGTGTATAGACTGTTGTTATTCTGGCTTCTGGAGGGAGGGGGTAGTGTGTAGTGTCACCCTGCACAATATAAAGTGGGCAGTTTCCCATTACTCAGGACTTGAACATGCTACTGAAGAGGAGGAAACTGCATAGATCTGAAATTTTAACTTTGCTTCTCTCTCTACAGATGTTGCCTGACCTCCTGAGTGTTCCCAACATTGTCAGTTTTTATTTTAGGTTTCTAGTATCTATAGTATTTTGCTCACGAAGAGCAGTTATTAATTATATAGGCATTATGGCCTGTTGAATTTACTCATTCACTCTTAGTGCTTTTGAGGGTCAAAGAATGCATGGTGCTGCCAGTTCCCGAGACTATATGGTCTTGTAAACTTACAAGGTGGGTGTTCGGGATAGGATTGTCTACTCTGGTTGGAGACATTTGTGGAGCTTTGTTGATGCAACATTTGATCACAGTATCTGATTACGAGATCTGATCACATTATTCTTGTTGATGTGACTTCTACAAATGTTACTGTATTTACCTGAATAAATTTGGGGCCTCTATATTTGTACTCATGATTTGTGCACCCACAGATACACTAAAGACTATCAGTGAGCAGAGAAATACGGGAAACTGAGTAACACCTATATTTTGGTGACCTCCACCTATGTAATGCTGAAACTTATAATTGCAGAGCCCTCTGGTTCCCAACTCTCCAACTTGTCACATGATTTCTCTATGTGGCATCATTGAATGGGTGTCTTTGCTAACAGCAGCCAAGGGTGGAATTGGACTGAGAGAGGTAGATGAAAGGTGGGCTGGGGAGTGGGGGCAGGCAGCACTGCAGAAAGAAATTTAAATCATGGAAACTTCCAGACTGCTGGAGGCAATGCTCATGGGAGGTATCCCCAGTTCCAGGAAATTCCCAATTATTTCAGGGTTGGCAAACTTAGTCCATCCTTAGTGAAGCCATCAGATTTACACCAGCACCAGCAACAGGCTGTGTTTTCTGCCCACTGACATTCATATAAATGTTGCCCTCATTTCAGAGAGGGAAACTCAGCTAATGTTCTGGGGACTTGAGTTCGAATCCCACCATGGCAGATGGTGGAATTTGAATTCAATTAAAAAAAAACTTTAAGAATCTACTGATGACCATGAAACCATTGTTGATGTTGGAAAAACCAATCTGGTTCATTAATGTCTTTAGGGAAAGAAATCTACTTGCTTTTCCTTGTCTGGCCTACATGCCACTCCAAAAACACAATAATGTGGTTGATTCTCAACTGCCCATGGGAAAGTAGTGATAGGTAATAAATGCTAGCCAGCCAGCGATGCCCACTTCCCACAAATGAATAAAAAAGATACTTGGCATATCTACAGGAGAGTAGCTCTTAGAAATAAGGGCCAATGGCCTTGGAGCACTAATTCTGGATCAAGGCCCATCTGAGGGCCGTAAACCTGTAAATGTCTATAAATCTATGAAATGCCACATTCACATGTAGAAGACAATTGTGCAAGGCTGTTTTGACTGGCAATGTGTAATTAAATTCAAATGACTCACAGCAGTTTTTAAGCACCGCAGAGAGTGCGATTCTGGAGAATATTTCTGCTTTATATTACAGAGTCCACAGTTTTCATTTGGCTGTAGAGGCAGGACCAGAGGTAGCCAATTTTCTGTCACCAGCCAATGAGCTGACTTTTCTGACCCCGGGCCACTTTGGAACTCGCTGGATCGGGAGAGGGGGAAGGGGGTCATAGCTACTCACCTGCAAACAACAGATAGCCTGCTAGGCCTGATAAGACCTACATCTGGGAGTTACATAAATACAGGTTATTGTTGTTGCTGCAGAGATCCCAGACCCAAAGCCGACTGAAGTTTTCCAGTCAGCATGCCCCACCTCACCCACCACTTGCTTCTCCCACTGCAACTGAGGCCAAGCTAAAGGGGTACAGGCAGCTTCCCTGTGGCACAACCCCGCATCTGCCATTGCTGGAGGGCCATAGCTACTGACTGTCCAGGGGTGGTGGTTGCCCCTCCATGAAGACAGCTGGCAACTGACCCTTCTTTGCATTGGTAGATTTGTAAAAGCTCTTGAGGCCACTCTCTCTTCTGCCTACAGTCCCACTGATGGAGCTGGCAATATCAGTCTTTCAGTGCTGGTGGGATCGCTTAGCTCTGTGTATTACGTTAAAGGGAGCCACATAAATACAGGTTGTTATTGTTGCTGTAGCAGATCGCAGACTGCACAGACAGTGATGCAGAATTACTGAATTCATGCTATCTTGCCTTCCCAGCTGGAGGATGATGAACAGTTTATAAAAAAAAGGGAGAAAACCAATTTAAATAAAACAAAATTGCCTCTGTGCCGCTTCATGTAAGAAACCAATATCGCATGATGCAGCAAAATGTCTGGGAGGTAGGCAGCAAAATAGCGTGGGCTCCAGCCAAAGAGAAATTAACTATTGTTTCAATGTGATGTCTACTTTCAGAAATTTAACCTGTCCCCTGAACTCCCTGGTTGAATTTTCAGTTTTAGTTAAAGATTATACAATGCGAGTCCAAGACAGTGTGATCCAAGACATTGAACTGACATATATAAATCAGTTATATGATTTCACACTTGTATTCATTTTATACAATGAATGCTGATTCAGTCAAAATAGTTATGGCAAAATCAATAACACACTTGGATCTGCAATCTGATGTACATGTGCCCAATTTTATAGGTTTTTTTTATTTTCATTACGTAAGATAGTTTAACTGTCAGATATAAGTCTGTGGGTGAATGTTCCCTGGGCAATATGTCTCTGCTCTATACTTAAATAATAAGATTCATTTTCCAATTAGATTAAAAAAGAAATGGACTTGCGTTTATATTGTGCTTCTCATGTCCACTTGAGGCCTCAGTACGATTTACAACCACTGAAGTACTTTGTGAAGTGTGGCCGCTGTTACAACGTAGTAAAAGCAGCAGCCAATTTGGAACAGCAAGTCCTCACAATCAGCAACGTGATAATGACCATATAACTATTATAATCCACTGCTCACTCACTAAAGAATCTTAAGCCAGTCTTTCCTAAACATAGATTTATTCATGAAACCCAGAAAACATAGATACAGACACACTCCAACTTTTACAGAGTCACCATAAAAAGCATTCTTTCTGGTTGTATTACAGCTTGATATGGGTCCTGTTCTGCCCAAGACCGCAAGGAACTGCAAAATGTTGTGAATGTAGTCCAGTCCATCACGCAAACCAGCCTCCCATCCACTGACTCTGTCTACACTTTTCACTGCCTCGGCAAAGCAGCCAGCATAATTAATGGACCCGCACACCCTGGACATTCTATCTTCCACCTTCTTCCATTAGGAAAGAGATACAAAAGTCTGAGGTTATGTACCAACCACCTCAAAGTGGCTTCTTCTCTATTTTGAAGGGACTTGCCTTGCTTTAAGTTGATCTTTCTCTACGTCCTAGCTATGACTGTAATACTACATTCTGCACTCTTGTTTCCTTCTCTTTGATGGTATGTTTGTCTGCATAGCATACAAGAAACAATACTTTCCACTATATTAATAATGTGACAATAATAAATCAAACCAAAATCAAATTCTTTCCTTGCATTTCACACATATAGGCAGCATGGTTGTTAGCTGCTTCACATTGCCAGGAACCCAGGTTCATTTCCAGCCTTGAGTGTCTGTGTAGAGTTTGCACATTCTCCCCATGTCTGCATGTGTTCCCTCAAGGTCCTCCAGTTTCTTTGCATATTCCTAAGAAGTTAGGTGGATTGGCCATGCTAAATTGCCCATTGGTGTCTCAATGGACAAGGTTAGATGGATTTCCATGATAAATGCACAGGGTTATAGGGATAGGGCCTGTGTGGAGGATGGGCCCAGTTAAGATAGTCTTTGGAGATTTGGTGCAGACTCGATAGGTCGAAGAACCTCCTTCTGCACTGTAGGGATTCTATGATTCTATGTAGAAACTAATTCTTTAATATGTATACAATATATATAGTGATATATGTCCTCATCTTTCCCCAGTCACTTACAAGTAGAGTCTGCATTTCACTGTGGCAGGATTGCAACATTAACAGTCATTTGTTTTGCTGATTTTGATTGAAGGATAAATATTGGGGCGGACTCCCCTGTTCAGGTTGCTCAATTTTAATTTACTCTTCATGGCATGGAAACAATTTTTCCTCCTCAAAAATGTGCTCAAGTTTGACAACAATTGGTGACGAGCACACTTCACGTATTTATTCATTGTACAAAAAGTGTCAAATTTAGGCAAAAAAATGTAATCTTGAAATTCATAGTGATGTAAGATTGGTGCTACTGTTGTGCTTTTGTGCATTATCTGGGAGTAGTACGTCAGGAAAAATTATGCATCGTTCTTGTTTTATTCCTGCTAGTGACAGAGGTTAACACCTCATCTGAAGTATGTGCTAGGATTTGGGTTCAGTCAAATATGTATCGTTTTGTGAAAAAATATTGTTTAAAAGCGCACCATTGATTCAAAGTTGAACAGTCAGCTGTAAGAATTCAGATTAAAATCCTAAATGCATTATGATGATTAACTGTAAGATGTCCTTTATGAGACCATCAGAAAATCATTACCTCAACACTAAAATTCCCAATGGTTGAAATTGCATAATGAATAAAAAAAGAAAAATGTAGCCAAGGACAAGAAAGGTCATTTACCCAATTAAAACTTTATTCCTTAGAATCTTTGGCCTTACGTTTATCTGCATTTTAAATGTAGCCTTATTTTTCCTTTTTGCCCATAAAATTCTTAGCATTTAACACATTATGAGTAAGAATATCTTTCCAATATATGTTTTTAATTTAGAATCATTGGCTAGAATATTATCACCATTTATGTCAGCAGGGATTTTCCCCAGAGATTTGGCTGGCCTCCAAATTCCCTGAACTCGCTGCAGTGGGAGCGTGGCGTGAACGGCAGGTAAGATCGCACCCATAGAATTCCTACAGTGAAGGAGGAGGCTATTCGATCCATCGGGCAGGATTTTCCAGCCAAACTCACCCCAAACCCAGAAAATCCCGCCCGAGATCAACAGACCTTTGCATGTCCTGTTCAGCCCGCTAAGATATCCGTGGCAGGTGGGATGGGTGAATTCCATCCATTGATCTGCGCCAACTCTCCAGCAGAGCATCACGCCCAGACCTATCCTTGTAACCCATTTTTACTCTGCTAATCCCATAACTTAAGTTTAAATTTATTTGTTAGTCACAAGTAGGCTTACATTACAATGAAGTTATTGTGAAAATCCCCTAGTCACCACACTTGTGTGCCTGTCTGAGTACACCGAGCTTACACTGTATATCGCACGGCCAATGCACTTAGCCAGCACATCTTTCAGACTGTGGATATCTTGAGACATTAAGGGATAGTTTAGCATCACCAATCCACTAACCTGCACATTTTTGGACTGTGGGAAGAAATTGGAGCACCCAGAGGAAACCCTACACAGACATGGAGAGAACACGCACGCAGTGACCCCAGGCTGGAATTGAACCCAGACCCCTGGCGAAGTGAGGCAGCATTGCTAACCACTGTGCTACCATGCTGCTTTTCTCTAATTTAAATTTATGTCTCCAAGTCCTTCTAACCATAATATTTCATAATAATTAATTCCATCATTAAATATTTTATAAAGCTTGACTTTTTACAAGCCTTAACTATCTTCATTATATACTGTGCAGTATGAACATCTTTCATTTCACTGCATAACTTGGTCCTATTATACTTCGGATCATTCTTGTTGATTTTATTTGCTTGTCTACTTCTTACAAGAGGAATTCCAAATTAATTCCAATTTTCTACAAAAATATGCTTTGTCCTTGGTGAAATATCAGAGTTTTGAGACGGGGTAAAATAACTTTTATTTTTAAGCTGTATTTTAAAACCACTTTTGACTCTGAAAATAGCAACGTTCCTTTTGGTAAGTTTTTGTTTTATCTAAGCATGTATCTGTGCAGAAAGTTCTATCTGCAGTAACCTGCACATTTAGGTGAGGATTGCTCATGCAACATGTGTCACAACAGGTAAGTCTTTACAAGCAGTGATAAAGCTCTAGTCAACCATTAAGGATGATGGCTGTGTCTCCCTTTTAGCTGATTAAGTGATCAATATTAAATATTGGTGTTGACTGAGAGTCTGGGGGACAGGAAATTGTATTTACCTTGTCAGGGTCATGACAAAACCTTCTGCAAATTATGTCAGGACACCCAAGAATTCTGTCATAAGGTCCCAAATTAGCTTTTAGGAATCAAAGCCTACTTGATTAATTATTTAGCTGCGGTAACTGTCTCTGAGTGAAATGAAAGTTAGACCATTCACTTACAATCTTGTCTCCAATTCATAATGTCGTCTTTGATTATGTCCAATACTGAGCTGAATTGCTGACCACATTTCCTTTTCCTTCGCCAAGACCACCTACTTCCGCCTCCTGGCTTCACTCCTGCTTCAGCTCATTGTGTCCTGCTGAAACTCTCGCTCATATCTAGACTCTCGATTGTCAGCCTCCTATCTTGCAACCTCCATAAATTTGAGCCTTTCAAAAATTCTGCAGAAAACTGAATCATTTGCTGTGAAGTTTAGTCAATCCTTTTGTTTGTGGGAAGCATTTTACTCTATATAATACAATAATTTGATTGGTGCTATAAAGCACCTTTCTTTCTTAGAACATTCAAATCCGTCTCAGACAGATGGAGTCAAGGCCCCATCATTTGTGTTTTTGGTGTCTATATTTGCTCCTTGCCTCCCAATCTGGCTCAATTTTAAAATTCTTTCCTTGTTTTCAAATCTTCCCAGGATCTTACCCCCTCCACACCTCTGTAACCTAATGCAGCTTTCACCTCTCTGTGCTCCTTCAATTTTGGCTTCTACCTCGATTTCCTGCTTTAAGACAATCCTTAAAACCTACATCATTGACCACACTTTTGATCAGCTGCCCTGATATCTCCTTAAATGGCTCTATGCCAAACTATGTTTGATAATATTCTTGTGGGGTGCCATGGGGTGTTTTATTATGTTTAAGGTACTATACAAATGCAAATTGTTATTTTTATAAATGCAAGCTGTGGTTTAAAAATGTTGCAAAGAACATAAAGACAAAAGAAATAGGAACTGGATGGGCCAATTGGCCTTTCGAGCCTGTTCTGCCATTCACTGAGATCATGGATGACCTTCAACCTCAATTCTACAATCCTGCAAAATCCCCATATCCTGTATCTAAAAATCTATCAATATCTGTCCTGAATATAATGAATGACTGAACATCCACTGCTCTCTGCAGTAGAGTTTTTGATGATTCATAACCCTTTGAATGAAAAAATTTCTCTCCATCTCAGTTCTTGATAGCAAAGTCAGATTAGATAGATTAGCCGTGGGATAGGGCGGATTGGTGCCTTGGGTAAGGTACTCTGTCAGAGCATTGGTGCAGACTCATTGGCTGAATGGCCTCCTTCTGCACTGTAAGGATTTCATGAGACAAGTCCTTCTTCTAATCTCCGATTCCTGAATCTCCGATTCAAACATCCTCCAGCATTTAATCTGTCATGTTCCTTAAGAATTTCAAAACAATATAAAGAACAAAGAAAAGTACAACACAGGAACAGGCTCTTCAGCCCTCCAAGCACATGCCAATCATGATGTCCTAATTAAACTAAAAAAGTTTTTCTGCCCTTACTTGGACAGTATCCCTCTATTCTCTCCCTATTTATGTACCCATCCAGATGCCTGTCAAAAATGTTGTTAATGTGCTTGGTTCCACCACCTCCTTTGGCAGCATGATCCAGGCACCCACCACCCTGCGTGAAAAATCTCTCCCTTAAACTTTCCCCCATTTTCTTGAACCTGTGTCTCCTTATAATCAATACTTCCATTCTGGAAAAAAACCTCAGACTATCCACTCTACCTATGCCTCCCATAATTTTGTAGAGCTCTATCAGGTCTCCCCTCAGCCTCTGTCTTTCCAGTGAAGACAATCCTCGTTTATTCAGTCTCTCCTCATGGTCAATGCCCTCAAGACTAGGCAACATCTTGATGAACCTTCTTTGCATTCTTTCCAAAGCTTCCACATCCTTCTGCTAATGTGGCGACTTGAATTGCACACAATACTCCAAATGTAGCCTAAGCAACTGATTTCAATCGAACTACCTTTCATTCTTCTAAACTCAGAAAGAAATATAGGTCTAATCTACTCAATCTTTCCTCATAGGATTATCCTTACATACCATGAATCAGTTTATTAAACTTCTGTTGCAGTTCCTCTAAGTGTATTCTTTCTTCTGTAAAGTGATCAAAGCAGAATACAGTATTCTAAATGTGCTGTCAACAAATCTCTATAATTAAGATTTCTTTATTCCTGGATGGAGATATTGACCTACTCAATGCTCATTCACACAAAGAATTAAAATCAGGTTCTTTGACATTGAAGATTTATATACCATTTGCTCATCTAATTGTTTGCTGTACCTGCATGTTAACTTTCTACATGTCATGTACAAGGGTTTTTTTTTAATTCATTTGGGGACATGGGCTTCACTAGATGACCAACATTAATTGCCCATTCCTAGTTGCCCTTGAATTGAGTAGCTTGCGAGGCCATTTTGGAGGACAGTTGAGAATCAACTACATTGCTGTGGCTCTGAGTCACATATAGGCCAGACCATGTTAGGCTGACAGATTTCCTTCTCTAAAGAATATTAATGAACACAATAGGCTTTTCTGACAGTCGACGATGGTTTCATGGTCATCAGTAGGTTCTTAATTTCAGATTATTTTTATTGAATTCCAATTCCACCATCTGCCATGACGTAATTTGAACTTGGGTCCCCAAAACATTAGCTAAGTTTTTGCATGATCAGACTAGTGATAATACCACTAAGCCATCACCTCTCCCAAATAGCAACATTTTTCCGTTTCCCACCAGTTGAAAATATTCTGCTTACAGAATACTGAAAAGCCTGGATAGAATGAACATGGGACAGTCTAGGATTTATCGACATAGCCTCAGAGTAAAAGGACTGTCCTTTAGAATCAAAATGAGGAGGATTTTTTTTAGCCAGAAGGTGGTGAATCTGTAGAATTTGTTGCCAAAGAAGGCTATGGAGGCTGGTTCATTGCATATATTTAAGACATAAATATACAGGTTATGGGATCAAAGTTACAAGGAAAAGGAGGGAGAATAACATTGAGAAACTTGTCAGCCATGTTTGAATGGCAGAGCAGAATCATTGGGCTGAATGGCCTAATTCTGCTCCTATATCTTATGGTTTTCAATTTTGAGCCTATCAAACTGGAAAACTTTAACATTTTTCCCCACATTGGTCTAAATTTTCACCTTTGAGGCAGGTAGATGGATTCTGGAAAATTACTGAATTGGCTTACTCCTCTATTGGGAGAAAATGCCCTTCGCTGCCAGAGTGGTGGGTGAGAGCTGGATATGGACCAGTAGATTGTGGAAAAAAGGTTGATTCAGTCACAGAAGCTGCTGGCTGCAGAGGTGGGCTGTTTAAAAAGGTCCACTTAGGTGCTATACGACTTTGTCCCAGTTAAAATACAGACCAAAAATGCCCCAACTCTCATAGCCCTCACTTTCCCATGCCCCAGGCAGGCCACCTACCAATATCAAAATCAATGCTTCACCATTTCTGTAGCTACCTATTTTAAAACACTCGGATATAGGCCAGCAGGTCCAGGGGATTTGTCAGCTTTTAGTTCTATTAATTTCCCAAGGACTATTTATTTGATAATACTAATTTCTCCAGGTTTCTCGATCTCAACAGGCATACTGTTTGCCCATTTTAACTGTAATGTCTTATTGTGAAGACAAATACAAAGTATAAATTTCATGAGCTCATTCTCCTCTATCTTTTCTCCCGAATTTTAATCTCTTGCTTTCTCTTACAATCCGTTTCACGTCGCCTACTGCTTTACTCATCTTTTATTTTCTCTTGCTGTGTCAATCTCTTATTTATCTTTTTCTGAATTATAAAATCGTCTCAATTCTCAGGCTTGCTACTCATCTTGGCAACAAGTTAGGCCACTTATTTTAACGTACTACAGAGCAGGGTGCTGACATCTTGTTCATTGTCACCCCACTGCCAGCAAGAGTGGAAAATTTGGTGCTCAACAAAACCTTCATTCATGCAGCAGCACTGGAAATCCCATCCGCACGTGAGGTTTGAGATTTCCTCCGGGTGTTGCGATTTCCTGCAGGAAGACATGCTGTTCAGGTGTATTGGCCATGCTAAGTTCCCTCTCAGTTTGCCCAAACAGACGCTAGAGTGTAATAAATACAGGATTTTCAGAATAACTTCATTACAGTGTTAATGTAAGTCTACTCATGACACTAATAAATAAACTTTAAGCTTAACCTTAACAAAAGGATGGAAATAAAGACATCTTAGCTCAGAAACTCAAGAGGCAGTTTGGATGAGGCTAAGAAACTATAAAGGGCAGAAAACATTTTAATGGTAGTTTAGAGAACCCATGATAGTTATTGTAGTATCAGACAGGGTAAGAATCAGAAAAGTAATGCGCACGTAACAAGTAATCATGGGAACTTTAATTTTTATACTGACTGTGCTAAGCAAATTTAGAAGAATAATTTAAGAGGATGCATTTTCTAGATCTGTTACGCTGAGGAACCAGGTAGAGACTGCCTAATTTATTGCACATTGAGAAATGATGAATTTTAATAACCTTTTAGTAAATGAATACCTGTTGAAGAGTGGTTATTAAATGATGGAATTTTATGTGGAGTTTAAAGAGAAACTTAGTTACAATCTAAATTAGGGTTTTAACTGTGAGTAGAGCAAACTGTGCAATGATAAAGGGCACTGGAGTTAAGATAGATGAAGAACATGATGGTACATAGATAAGAGATGGCTTAGCCAGGCAATGGTAAACACAAATAATTATTTCATAATTCACAATGATTATCCCTTTCCTTAAGAAATAAAAACTTTACATGAAAGAATGGTCTTAGATAGTGAAGAGGGGTGTTATAGTTTGCAGAGAGACTTGGACAAGTTGCAGAGCTGGGCCGAGAGGTGGCAAATGGAGTTTAACGTGGAAAAGTGTGAGGTAATGCACTTTGGCGGGAATAATAAATGTGTAGAGTATAGGGCTAATGGTAGGATTCTTAATAGTGTTGATGAACAGAGGGGTCTTGGTGTATTTGTGCATAGATCCCTGAAAGTAAGCAGTCAAGTCGATAAGGTTGTTAAGAAGGCATACGGAGTCTTAGCTTTTATTGGTAGGGGGATTGAATTTCGGAACCGCAATGTCATGTTGCAACTATACAAAACTCTAGTGCGGCCGCACTTGGAGTATTGTGTGCAGTTCTGGTCCCCACATTATAAGAAAGATGTGGAGGCATTGGAGAGGGTACAGAGGAGGTTACCAGGATGTTGCCTGGTATGGAGGGCAGGTCTTATGAAGAGAGGCTGAGGGATTTGAGGTTGTTTTCGTTAGAAAGGAGGCGGCTAAGAGGGGACCTAATCGAAACATATAAGATGATTAGAGGTTTAGATAGGGTGGACAGTGATAGCCTTTTTCCTAGGATGGAGAAAGCTAGCACGAGGGGACACAGCTTTAAATTAAGGGGTAATAGTTATAGGATGGATATCAGAGGTAAGTTCTTTACCCAGAGGATGGTTAGGGAGTGGAATGCTCTGCCTGCGGCAGTTGTAGATGCGCCAAGTTTGGTGGCATTTAGGAGGTTAGTTGATAAGTTTATGGAAGAGAAGGGAATGGTTTAGTTTGCAAGATCATTGCTTTTTATAATGGTCGGCGCAACATCGAAGGCCGAAGGGCCTGTTCTGCGCTGTAATGTTCTATGTTCTATGTTCTATGGTCTGGCTGTAGCTAAAAAAGAGAAGTAATAATCATAGAATCTCTGTAATAAAGGAGGCCATTCAGCTCATTGAATCTGCACTGACAACAATCCTACCAGACCCTATCGCCATAATTGCATGTATTTACCCTGCTAATCTCCCTAACACCAAGGGCAATTTAGAATTGCCAATCAACCTAACTCACACATCTTCGGACTGTGGGAGAAAACCAGATCTCCTGGAGGAAACCCACACAGACAGGGAACCACTGAGCAAATTCCACACAAGCAAACAATGACGCAAGCCAGGAATTGAACACAGTTCCTGGCACCACGAGGGGTACCACTGTGGATACCCTTCTTCTTTTACATTTTGCTTTCATCTTCTAAAAGTCAAAAGAATCCTGGAATATTAGTTCCCAAACTTGGACGCTCTGTAAACATGTCTCCATTGTGGCTATTAATTAAAACCCATTTATTTCTATCTGTATTATTAAATGATCTGTTTTATTGTCAATGCTTCATGTATGTTAAAATAAAGCATCCTTAATTTTAACTTTTTTCTTTTTTTACTAATGCTTTAGTCTCCAATGCCATATTATCTTTGTTAAGCTCGCCATTCCTTCCTGACCCACTCTACTTATTTCTTTTACCCAAATTGTTACTCTCCTCTGGATCTTTGGTATTTTTCTCACTGCCTTTGAATTAAAACTAACCAGAACTTTCTCATTCCCTCCTCATTTGACCAAGCTAATTTGGGAGGAAAGCCATGTGCTGTTTAATATAGCACTGCTTCAAAAATGTGTATCAACAGAACTGATTAACTTTGTATTATTTACAATTTGTCACCTGTAACTTATGTTCACTATGAAGCAGGACAGAAATCAGATTTATGTCAATTGTAGTGAATCTGAATTCTTGTGCACCAGCGCAGTTAAGACTGTATGTGCTAGCTTAGAGAATGAGATTTGAAGTGCCTAACAAGATTTTCATCCACCAATTGCAGAACCGAAGGGGAGCCTCAGTCAGGTCCATGAGGAAGGCCCATGGGACTTAAGTTCCCTTCAGGCATTTTAGTGGACACTGTCATATGTTCCTTGGGATGGGGGACCTGGAGGAGGGGGAGCGGAGCTCCCATATACCAAGAGCTATCAGCCAGTTGGTTTCAGATTCTCCCACAAGAGGAAACATTCTCTCTTCATCCACAATGTCAAGAGCCCCCAGCATCTGACATGCTTACGTTTCAAAACACTAATAGATACAAGTCTCGCCTGTCCAATCCTTTCCCTAAGATAAAAAAAATCTATTCCCTTTGCCATAAACAATAACTTATTTTTCCCAGTGCCACCCACCAGAAGCCAGGGATCAACAAAAGGCCCCAGGTCAAAGGTGAAAGAGAGCAGGTTGGAGATGACAGGGAGGAGATCATGGAAGTTTGAGACATTGGGAGGATCAGAGGCAAAGGCAGGGGCATGGCTTTCACCAGCCTTTTTGTCTGACACAGTGTCAGTACTGATTGTGTGACAATGAGGAATCTGCACCAGCCCCTCACGCTTCTTGTAAACCAGCAGCAAATCGCACAGAGTTTGCTGGCATTTTTGGGGAAGAGATTCAGTGGGATCTGAGTGTGCTGGTGCATGAATCATAAAAAGCCAGAGTGCAGATAAAGCACGTACTTTGGAAAACTAATAGCATATTGTTTATTGCAAGATGGATTGAATATAAAAACTATTAGAATATTATTTATTGCAAGATGGATTGAATATAAAAACTATTAGAATATTATTTATTGCGAGATGGATTGAATATAAAAGTAGGGAAGTTATACTTCAGTTGTATATCTGGAGGACTGTCTACAGCATTGTCCACCTTTTGTAAGGAAAAAGGTAAATGCATTAGAAACAGTTCAGCAAAGGTTTATTATACTAATATCTAGATTGGCAAGTTGTCCTATCAGGAAAGATTGGACGGGCTGAAGAGTAAGAGGTGACTTAATAGAAACAGTTATTTCTGAGGGGTGACGATATGGTGGATGTGGAGAGTATGTTTCCTCTTGTGGGAGATCCTGAAACTATGGAAAACTGTAAAAGAAAATTTTCTTTCAGATGCTTGTAAGTCTTTGGAGCTTCCTTTTTCAAAAGGAAGTGGAAGCAGAGTTTTAAACATTTTTAAGGCAGAAGTAAATAATTTTTTTGTAAACACAGGGGTGAGAGGTAATCGGATGTAGGCGGGAGGTTACAGTAAGCCTTACTGAATGATAGGACGGGCTCAAAAGGCCAAGCGGCCTACTTCTGTTTCTAATCTGTACGTTCATACATTTGTATGTCCGTAAGGTGGGAGAGCTGTGTGACTGATCAGGGTTTCACCACTGATTGCAGAACCTGTGAGGAACACCAGTCAGGTTCCACGAGGGACAACAGTTTTCGATTTTGACTTGTTAATAGTCTAACTCACATCCCACTTCTGTGGATGGGGGTGGGGATATTCCTGCATCAGGTCATTCCCACCACAAACTTAATTTGGAACAGTTCTCCCAATGCTGGGAATCTGATACCCAATTCTTCCAGCCAACAACTCCCCCCAACACATACACAATCTCCCGCCCTTGTGGGCAGGCTCAATTAAATTTCATCCAGAGCGTTCTGAGATTAACAAGATTATTATTGCCAAATTATCTATTACATTTCGCTCTGCAATTGGTTACACTAGTTAAATAGTTACTCAATAAGCAGACTTTCTGTTCTGAGCATTGGTAATGCATAAAAGATCATCACCAACCATCATCAGAGAGATGGGACCTCCATTCCAGCTGGCAAAGATGGATTTGAATGTTCGGTAAGAGGAAAGCACTATGTGTCACACTAACCAAATTAGTTACCATAGCGAATAAATATTTTCAACATGTTAAAGACTGCATTAAATATCACAGTAGAGATGAGTAAATTGTAACAATATCACCAATTTAATACATGTTGAAAATAAGCTGCTAAATGTATTCACTTAAAATCTCACACCTGTATAAACTGAGCACAGAATGTTGGCAAATTGCAAATTGTAAGTTCTGTATTAAGCACCCAGCTAACCCATTACATATTTAGTGAATTCATTAATTTAAAATTAAATCCATAAAAATCCACTCATAAATTCTCTACACAAACCAGCCATGCGCTCTTTTAGTGTTGAAATAGTTCTTTTTATAAAACCCTACGATTTTTGTGACCTTACTTAATTTCTTTTAGAAGTTATGTATTTGTTGTATTATTGTGTTATTCCATTTTAATCACCTTGGTTGGTTGACAGGCCACACTTCAGAATCAGACTAAAATCTTAATTTACTTCAGCCTTTAAACTCTTGCTTCCTCTGTCCTTTTCCATATAATTAGTTCACAGACAAAAGCATGCATTGACAGAGTATTCTCTTCAGGGCAATGGCTAACACATTAGTTCCTGTATTTGAGTTACCATTTATTCAACACTGTACAGATTAAAGTGTCATTTGTCACGTTAACTATACTTGTTTATTCAGCAGAAGCAGGGGAAGGAATTAAATGCTGGTTTCAGCATTATTGCTAGGTGAAGTTGTTTTGAATAAATATTCTATATCTTTAACAGATGATTCAAAAAGTTCTGCACTGTTGATTATTTCTTTGGCAGATACACCAGCACAATCTTACAGTGGCTCGTACTGAAGTGCTTTCATTTACACTATGAATTTAATTGCACATTAAACAAACTATACAATAGGCAACAAATGCAATTCAGAAATAAAATTACTCAAATGAACTTTCCTGCTGAATTAGTTCTCTTGCAATTTAAACTACATAGCTATTATTATAATTTTATTGTCTGAATATGAATGGTGTTAAAATTTAAATTAAAACAATAGATTATGAATGGTTAAGCCATTTTCAATTAAAAGTGGCAACATTAGATGCATATAATATCATCTGAATGGCATAATGCTGCGTAATAAAGATCATAACATTGACAGAATCTTTTTTTGGATAATTTTCCACTGCTATTTCATACTGATTTCTTCTCGGGTAAAAACATATCAGTATAAAGAGCAGTTGTGCTTCTCTCTATCAGGGTAACCTCTTCCATCTGTGATAAAGCACACTGTGCCAAAATAGAATAATTTTTTTAACCCTTTGAAAATTGTATTAGTTAACACTTAAACAGAAATTAAAGATGACATAAAGGATAAACATATTTCCCAACATCTCAATTTAATATTAACATTTTATTAATAGCTTTGATGCTTCTTGGAAAATTCTAATAATGGCTTAGTAAGTTCTTAATTTATTTTCTGTCATACAGTAATGTCACTTTTAAACAGATGTATTGACTTGCACTGTCAACATGTGTTGACTTCCTTGACCACTCATGTATTGAGGTCATATGGCATCAGAGATATCATCCCAGATTAATAATTTACAAATACATGTGCTCTTAGAGAAAAGTATATGTCAAATCTCATTCATAGAAATGGTAAATACCCAAGTTAAATCTGTATAATATTTTTATTTCAGGAACAGAAATAAATATATAGAAGTTAAAAAGGATAGCATAGAAACAGGCTCTTCGGCCCACAGTGTTGTGCTGAACAGGATATCAAATTAAACTAATCCCTTCTGTCTACCCTTGGATCATATCCCTTTATTCTTTGCATATTCATGTGCTTTTCTCTAATGGCTCTTACAACACCCCTATAGGATCTGCCTGTACCACCACCCCTGACAGCACATTCGAATCAATTAGCTACACCCCTGTAAAAAGCTTGCGCCTCACATCTCCTTTGAACTTTTCCCCTCTCACCTTATGAGCATATCCCTTAGTATTATTTTACAAATTCAAATACAATACAAATTGTATTCTGTGCCTGCTGTTACATTGCGTATTGATAAAAACTGATAACTCATCATATTTGTTTTAGGTTAAGAAATTCAATGTAATCCATACAATGAACAAAAAGAATATGCTGTATTAATTGTGATGGAATTGGTTTTGTACTATCAAATTTGGGGATTCGTAAGTGTCATAAGAAAGTTTATTTTGTTGACATATTTTTTGAATTTTATTCCAAAATGCCACAGAGAAAAAATGAATGGGCCAAAGTTATAAAATTAAAGTGTGCATTCTGGAAACTAAAATGGTACTTGTTATTCTGGAAATATACTGATGCTGCAATGCAGACCCTTATTAATGAAGGTCTGAGTATTACAGATAAAGTATCAAACAATTGACATTTTAGGAGTACGTTTAGTAATTCATTGATTATATTGAGATACTTCCAAATTGAACGCATATCCACCTGTAACAAGCTAGCATTCATACATAACCACTATTGCTGCTTGTCAGAGAAGTACCTGGATCAGCTTTTTGACCAGCAACAGTTACCAATTAAGTTTAAGTCATTTAACTATTCAATTATTTTCCAATACAGCAGTAAATATTGCAACCAATTTTAAACAACTATCTTATATATACACATACACCCAATAAAATATGCATTGAATCAAATATTTTAAATTGGGTAAGCCATGATTCCATGTATTTTCATATTTGATTCACTTTAAATTGCACTTTGTAAGAACAATTAGTTTTTTATTCACGAATTTTAATTTACCAGAGTGAATAATCATTCTATTTTGTGATATGTTATTTGATTTCTAACTAAAAATGGTGCAATGAATCATAGAATCCCTACAGTGCAGAAAGAGGCCATTTGGCCCATTGAGTTGACACCAGCCACAATCCCACTCAGGCCCTATTCCTGTAACGCCACCTATTTACCCTGACACTGAGGGGCAATTTAGCATGGCCGATCTTTCTAACACGCACATCTTTGGAGTGTGGGAAGAAATGCATGCAGATACAGGGAGAACATGCAAACTTCACACAGACAGTAACAGAGAGCTAGAATTGAACCCAGGTCACAGATGCTGTGAGGCAGCAATGCTAACTACTATGCCACCCATTAATTAAATATTCTTCTCAAATGTGAGCTAGATGGGTGCATGAACATCACGATACATCAATACTTAAGGATAAATGCTGTTGCACCTCTTGTAACTTAAAAATACAAATGTTGTGGCTGTAATAATAGAAACATTTTGAATATTTAAGCTTTATATTTCTAGAGTTATAAAACTAAATCATTGGATTTTTATCATAGCTAAAGCAATTCCAAGCCCCTTACTTGTATTTCTATCCAGGTTAACTTCTTGAATTGCTAACCTTGTTCTTTGTTATTTAACCTCCAGCATTACATTGGAAATAAGAAGCAGGTGTTGCTCCATTGATTTACCCTTCATTATAATGCAACAACCTCCATCACCAGTCATCACCACCAAGCTGCACTTTCGGCTGCTCTGAAACTATGCAACATGCTGCAATTGGCAATAGTGTGTGTGGCTAATCTTGTTACACAGCTTTCCTCATTATGTTGTCAGAATGCACCAAGTGCTGCACACTTCACATTTCAGATGTGAAAATACAAGAGGCAATTCATCTACAGCATAAAATTCGGGATGATTTGTTATCAAAAAATGATTAAATTTTTACGGGCTCGACTTAAATGTTGAAACCCTGCTCCTTCCTCTTGTATTTCTTCCTGATAGCATTCACAGTGAATTGTGCAGAGCTGATGGTGGTGCACATGTACTTAAGTTATGGGCATCATTTTCGGCAAACCCATTCGATTCTAGAAATCATTCGCAGCTTTCAAGATAGACATTTTAAAGGAAACGTTCTGTCGGTTTAAACCTAGCTGCGCTGTCACCAGATAGAGCACAAGGAGGCAAAGCTTATTTCTGCTCCCTGCCTTGCTATGAAAACAAGTTTTTTTTTGGTGCAACATCGGAAGCTGTGATCCCTGTAGGGTTAAAAAGACACCCAGGACAGGTAGTTCCAACAGCTTTCCTTTGCAGACAAGGGGAAACATGCACACATCCACATACCCAAACTGGAGAGGCATGGGGTGAGATTTCTACAGAAATTCGGGGATGTATTTTTCTTTAAACGCCAAACTGACCCTAAATGACTAATTACAATATGATACAAAAAGGGGCTCACTGGATGGAGCAACTCTTTTAGGGTGAACGCAAGAAACAAAAGAAAATACTTGGATTAAGGCTGAGTTCAGGAAATAGCATTGGCAGGTCTTTGATTCTACGACTTGCTATCATCGATTATTGAAACCCCCCAATGCCTCATCCGAGCTTAATATTGCAATACTGTCTATCCAATTGACTGAATGCCTCCAGCAAGAGAAGCGAGTGGAAGGTTTCTTGGCAAACTCACTGCGGGGGCGCAGCAGTAGCGTCAGACCATCTCCCCACCCCGGGCTTTGACTTACCCGCTGTTATTAGACAGATGTTAAAATAGCTGAAAACCAGTAGCACAGTTGATCTTAGGTACACCAGGAAACGGCCCATTCCGTCAAATCCCGCCACGCATATTTGGAGCAAAAGGAAAGCCCCCTCCTCCTCCTCCACTAGAAGTGAAAATCTTCACGTCCCATTGCGCTAGAAACTGCGATGGAACTTCTCAGCAGCCAACCCCATGGTATTCCACCTTCAAATCGCCCCCAAAGAGCCAGGCTGCATTTCAGCACCTTGGACAGCGGCGAGCCCAGAGGACGGATTGGCGAGCAAAAAAAGTTTTCCCTTAAATACACGCCTCCCTGCCTGGGGAGCAGGGAGAGACAGGGAGCCTCGGAACAAATGCAGCAATATATCACCCAGAGCCGGGGCAGGCACTCCCTCCAAGCCTCCAGATTCCCGTCCCCGGCGCGAATGATCCTCCGCTGTGTTGTTGCGTTCAAGTCTTATTTACGGAAAGCGTAGAGTGCCAGCTACCGAGAGATTCAGGAAATAACAGGCTAACTGATAGACTTACAAGGCGATCCAGCTGCCTCCCTGATGCATTGATGCTTCCAACTTTACCATGTCCTTCATAGACGAGGGTTGCGAGAATTTGCTCCAAAGTAGAAGTCCCTCCTCCCCTTAAGATCAACATTCACAGCGAAAAATAAAAGCAAAGTACTGTGGATGCTGAAAATCGAAAACAGTAAACGCTCAACAAGGTTAATCATAGAATCCTACAGTGCAGAAAGAGGCCATTCGGCCCATCGAATCTCATCCAGGCCTTATCCCCATAGCCCCATGCATTTACCCTAGCTAGTCCTACCCTGCCCCCCATCCCAACACTAAGGGGCAATTTAGCATGGCCAATCCACCTAACTCACACATCTTTGGACTGTGGGAGAAAACCGGAGTACCCAGAAGAAACCCAAGCAGATACAGGGAGAATGTGCAAACTGCACACAATGACCCCAGCTGGGAATTGAACCAGGATTGTTGGCACCGTGAAGCAGCAGTGCTAAACACTGTGTCTGTGGCACCCACCACTGCGTCACTGTACTGCCCAAATGTTTGGGAGCAACATTTTCATTCTTCCTGTGCATGGCGCTGGATTTGTTCTCAAATGCACCATGGTGTTATTGCTGGTTTCAGTTGTTTTGCCCTCGAATCACTGAGGCATTTGAACACCCCAAATTATTGCTGATCAGCAAAGCTTACAATTCAGGAATTGAACTTGCAACTTCCAGTTTGTTTCAATATAACACTATCCAATACTCACACTTTTTGTTTATTAGTGTTGCAAGTAGGCTTACAGTAACATTGCAATAAAATTATTATGAAAATCCCCTAGTCACCACACTCTGGTGCCTGTTTAGGTACACTGAGGGAGAATTTAGCACGGCCAATGCACCTGGCCAGCATGTCTTTTGGACTGTGGGAGAAAACTGGAGCCCTCTGAGGAAACTGTGCAGATACCGAGAGAATGTGCAGACTCTGCAGAGACAGTGACTCAAGCTGATAATCGAACCCAGGTCTCTGGCACTGTGAGGCAGCCTGTGCACACTGTGTTGCTCCTACTTGCTGAGCTATTGAAGAGAATGAGTGCTATTGCTAGTTTCAGTGGCCATGCCTTCATGCATGATTCTTCATCTCCCCTCACCCCCAATCCTATTTTGCACTGTTCAGCTTTAATTACTGGAAATCACCTTCAAAATGTGTTACAAAAATCCAAGTGTTGGAGTATAAGAGGAGAGATCCAATTCGAGGCACTGCCTTTTACCGGTGAATAGGATTCTGAGGTCCCTGGTTAAACTAAATGTCCTCACATTCTGAGCACATTAAGCTAACCCTTTGAGAAGTTTTCTACCTGGTGCAGAACACCCAGGGAATCTATCACCAAGTGTTATCCTTGAAAATGAGTCAAAAGTAGACAGAACCCATCACTTTCATCACTGGCCCATTGGGAAAGGAGAGAGATCCAGAGCCTGAAATCCCAACTGCCGGATTGTATCACTAATAATAATCTAATAAGCCACTCTTTAACAATGTATCAAAACCCCAAAAATAAGATTCATTTCCTTATTCTTGCTAGTTATGTGCAGAAATGAGTAAGACTGTAGGGCAGAGTTTCATCTAGAGTGCTAGGGACACAGTGGGTCAATGAGCAGTTAAAAATGGTCTCAAACTGAGGTCGTTAGCCTCAGTTACCAATTGGCACATTATTACAAATCAATTAAAAAGCAAATAGTACAGATTCTGGAAATCTGAAATAAATGCTAGAGATAACCTCAGCAAATCTGGCAGCATCTGTATAGAGAGAGAGAGAGAGAGGGAGAAACTGAATTATGTTTAAACCCTAAGATGTCTCTAATATGACTGAATGATCACATTGGACTTGAAACATTAACTATTTCTCTCAGCACACATGCTGCCAAATCTGCTGAGTTATTTCAGTATTTTCTGATTTTACTTTAACATATTAAGAGACACAATTCCATTTTAAAAGGTGCCTCCCACTGGATGTCTAAAGTGGCCACTCAATTTAAGTGATACGTTTCTTTAAATATGGAAATTTGTGTCCTATGAGAGAAATAACAGGAACTGGTAAGCCTTAGGTGGGAATTCTCTGGGGCACAAAAATAGATTTCTGGTACGTGGCCACCCCTAGATGCCCAACCTCCATGAAGTTTAATTTTTGAACTCAACACACTCCCCATTCTAACACCATCCCTACACCCTTACCTCCCACCAACAACTGCCATTTCTAAGGCTATTTAGTTTTGGTTGGTCAGAAATCTCAAAAACTGAACATTTTGAACAGGTACAATTATATTTCATTGTCTATATACAGGATCACATCTTTGAATGCTTTATAATAATATGAAAATGAAGACTGAAAATAGGAGCCTCTTATGAGTTACTGAGGGAAAACATGCGAGAGAATGAGTGGCTCATCCTTAGGGAGATCACTATTTCACAGAGATCTGTCCTTAGGGAGATCACTATAGAGAGATTTGTCCTTAGCAAGATCACTATTATAGAGTAATCTGTCCTTGGTGAGATCACTATATACAGAGATCTGTCTTTATGAGATCACTATTACAGAAAGATTGCCTTAATTGGATCACTATCAGAGAGATCTGACCTTAGAAAGATCATCATTGTGGGTAGATTTCTCATTAGGGGATCATTATTATAGAGAAATCTGTCCTTCATGGGATCACTAGCAGAGAGATCTGACATTAAGAAGATCACTATTACACAGAGATCTATCATTAGTGGGAGGAATATCAGAGAGATCTGGTCTTGGGAAGATCACTATTACAGAAAGAGCCGTCATTAGTGAGATCATTATCAGAGAGATTTGTCCATAGGAAGATTACCATCACAGAGAATTCTGTCCTTCGTGTGATCATTGCTATAGAGAGATCTGTCCTTACAAAGATCACTATTACAGAGAACCGATCTCACTAAGGGTAGATCTCTCTGTAATTTGGAAGACTCTGTATTTTAGGACAGTAATATTACGTAGAGATCTATCCTTGGTGATATTTCTATCAGAAAGATCTATCCATTGTGAGATCACTGTTATACAGAGATATGTCTTTAGGACAATCACTACCAGAGAGATTTATTTTTTGTGTGATCACTATTATAGAGAGATCGATCCCTAGGGAGATCGCTGTTATGGAGGGATCCGTTCATTGTGGGATCACAAAGAAAAAGGGATCTGTCCTTATCAGGATCACTATCAGAGAGATCTGTCCCTAGGGAGATTACAATCAGAGAGAGATCTGTCTTTCATGAGTTCACTATTACAGAGATCAGTCCATTACTGAGATCAATATTAAACGGAAATGATCTCCCTAAGGACAGATCTCCCTGTAATAGTAGCCTCACTAAGCATAGATCTTCCTGTAATTTGTAAGATTCTGCATTCTGGAAGATCACTATTACAGGGGGACCTGTTCTTATTGAGATCACAATTTCAGGGAGATCCATCCTTAGCAAGATCATTATAACATGGAGATGTGCCCTTTTTGTGATTGTAATTAGAGAGAGGTCTGTCCTTAAGGTGATCACTATTGCACAGAGATCTGTTTTTAGTGTGATCACTACTACAGAAAGACCTCTCCTTCATGAGATCACTATTGCAGGGAAATCTAGCACAAGTGAAATCACTGTTACACAGAAGTTTGTCCATAGTGTGATCACAATTACAGAGAGATCTATCCATTGGCAGATCACTATTACAAGTAAATCAGACCACGATGTGATCACTATCACACAGAGATCTTGCCATAGGAGATCACAATAACAGATAAATTAGACCATACTGTGATCACTATTACAGTAAGATCAGTCCTTAGGGAGATTGCTATTACAGAAAGATCTACTTTTAATGAAGTCACTGTAACAGAGGATGGAGTTGGAAAGATGACGAATAAATAGCACATTGAACCAGAGGGTTTTGAGAAGATTTCTGAAAAATAAATTGGGGAGGGATATTGATAGCAGCATAATGACTACTGATGATGGATTGGAGAAAGATGAGATGATGAGCAGGTGTGGCATGAAGACAGAGGAAGATCATAAAGTAACGAGAGGTGGAGCTTACAGAGCTTTAAAACTTTAATGAGAATTTTAAATTCAACACAGAGGGTAGTCAGTTTTCATTGACAGGACAGGGCTGATAGGGGAATGGGATTAATGGACTTATGATTTTTTATTATTATATTTATTAAATTTTGTGATTAATTTTTAGAAGTTTTGAAAAGCTTTATGACATCTAATTTGTTCACAGAAGCTGTCAACAGATTGATGAGGTCCTGTCATGTGCATGCTGTGAGAGTTGGGATTTAGATGATAGTTAACAGGAACAGAGGAATTACTAGAAATCACAGCAGGGCAGCAGTGAGACGAATGAAACACACAACTTGAAGAAAATGAACTAGTGAGGCAGGTGCTGAGCAGAGATATGAAAACTTATCAAGTACAATAACATGGGGAGGTGAGTTGGGTATGATAGGGAGGAGCAGACTTGAATATAGAAAGGACAAATTGAGGTGGACAGAAATAAAGGCTGAGATTTTGTCGACTTGTTCTATTTTTCTCTGTGTTTGCCAGTGCTGCTACACATTAGTGGTATTGATTTGTTATCTTGTCATTGGAGTGTGGTAGTTGGAAACGTATCAGTAGTTTTGTGTTGAACATGTAGTCCAGCAATTGTTGCTTTAAAAAGTGCTCTCACAGTGCTTTTACTGAACTGTGGATGGAGCCATGATATGAAAAGAGGCAGGTATGAAGATTGACTTTAGGAATCGTAAAAACTGCGCTGATTTTCTCGAACAAAATAAAATATAAATATGCAAACCAATTATTCAACTTTATGTGGTTTTCTAACGTAGATAGCATTGCTGCCTCACACAGCCAGGGACCTGGATTTGATTCCCAACTTGGGTCACTGTCTGTGCGGAGTTTGCACATTCTCGTCATGTCTGCACATTTCCCCTGGGTGCTCCAGTTTCCTCCCATGGTCCAAAACATGTGTAGGCTAGGTGCATTGGCCAGGCTAAATCCTCCCTCTGTGTGCCAGGTGTCAGAGTGTGGTGACTGGGGATTTTCACAATAACTACATTGCAGTGTTATTGTAAATCTACTTGTAAGTGATAAATAAACTTTATATTGTAACTTCACTAACAGTTGAGCTAGGATATTGATGCCAAGTGTTATAATATAATTGAAAATCTATTCAACAGACAACCGAAATAAAATTGTCGATTAATTAATCCACAGCACATAGTTTATTGATCCAACACTGGAGACAGTATCTGGAATACAACCTGCATGCTGTGAGTTGTGATGTATATCCTAAGTCTGCACTGCTGGACAAGTCGACTATTGAGGCTGTTTTACCTGTGGTGTCTAACTGAGAAGCTAGGACTGGAACTGCCATCAGATACATTATTCAGGTCTATTGTTGGAGAATTTAGCATGGGCAATGCACCTAACCAGCACATCTGTCCATTCCAACCAGAGAACTGGTATTTCAACAGCGCTAATGATAAAGATGGTCACTGCTGAGGCTGTAAGGGAAAAGACAGAGCCCCTCCATATTGAGGTATTCTTGCAAGTAGGAACTGTTACTTCTGAGCAAAAAGAAAGGCAGAAAGGCTCAAGTGATGGGGGAAATAAATTCTCCAGCAATGGCATCGGGGCAACGGAGATGGCCAGTAGTACTTGAGAGTCCCTCACCATGGAGTCTCCAAAAAGGAAGACCCTTCCCCACCCTCCACGGAAGCTTCTGGAAAGCTGCCTCAATATATTTGACAGCTCTCCACCTTGTTGGGGTTGTGAGGAGTTGTGAGGATGGGGGAAGAGGAGTCAACATTGGCAAAATGGCAACGGGCTTATAAAAAGTCTCTGAAGGTGTCCTCACAGGTGGAGAAGGTGATAAAGAAGGCGTATAGTATGTTAGTTTTCGTAGAAAAGGGTATAGAATACAAGAGTAGGAGTTTGATGTTGCAGTTGTATAGAACTTTGGTTAGGCCTCACTTGGAATACTGCGCCCAGTTCTGGTCTCCGTACTATCGGAAGGATATGGAGTCCTTGGAGAAAGTGCAGAGGAGGTTTACGAGGATGCTGCCTGGTATGGAAGGACTGTCTTATGAGGAACGATTAGATAGACTGGGGTTGTTTTCCCTTGAAAGACGTCGGCTTAGAGGGGATCTCATAGAGGTGTATAAGTTATAAGGGGTATAGATAGAGTAAATGGAGGTAAACTTTTTCCACCTTTAGAAATGGATAGGACGAGGGGTCATGGCCATAGGGTGAGGGGGGCTATGTATAGGACGAATATTAGAGGGCAGTTTTTTCACACAAAGGGTAGTGGGGGTGTGGAATGCACTGCCGAGTAAGGTGGTGGGAGCAGGCATGCTGGGGCTGTTTAAGGGTCTCTTGGACAGCCACATGAGCGGTATGCAGATAGAGGGATATATTAGGACTGTTTAACTACGGCTTTTTTCCACAGGTAATTCGGTCCATACTTGAGCACGCATTCGGCAGTTGGTGCGGGTACAGCTCTTGGATGTTGATTCATGGGTTGCCTGGTACCTCATGTCGTATATGAGTGCTTTATGTGGACCATCTGCAGGGCACCATGACAGCTCAGAGACTATCGATGTGGCTGTGCAGACACTTGGAATTGGGCCGGTGTCTGCGGGAGTTTGCGCGTTCTCCCCGTGGTAGCGTGGGTTTTCTCCGGGCACTCCGGTTTCCTCCCACAACCCAAAAATTCGCTCTTAGGCTGATTGGGAAACAAATTTTCCCTATGGTGAAAATTTTCCATATTAGGAATAATATATATATTATTATATAGGAATATTAAAATAGGATAATGTATTTGCTACTATATAGTATGACGGCGGCGCGGGCTCGTTGGGCCGAAGGGCCTGTTTCCCGTGCTGTGTTGCTTAAAAAAAAATAGGGCATCATAGAAATCATAGAGACTCTACAGTACAGAAAGTGGTTATCTGGCCTATTGAGTTTGCACCAACCACAATCCCACCCACGCCCTACCCCCATATCCCCACATATTTACCCACCCATCCCTCTAACCTCCACATTTCAGGCCACTAAGGGCAATTTTAGCATGGTCAATCAACCCAACTTGCATATCTTTGTACTATGGGAGGGAACTGGAGCACTCGGTTTGCCTGTTAGTTTGATTAACTGATTGCGCATTTCCAGTGAAATTAAAGCAAAATATTGTGAATGCTGGAGATCTGAAATAAAAAGTGAAAGTCTTGAATTCTGTAGGCCTGGCAGCATCTATGAAGGGAGAAAGAGGGTTAACATTTCAAGTTCAGTCCTTCAGTTGACATGAAGCTGAGTCTCTGCTGTTCCCAACTTTTGGGAAGATCCCATTAGCAGCAAGAAGAGATTTGTTGGACTTCCATCCCAATGCCTCCTGCCACCATTTTAATAGTCCACTACCTCCCATTCCGACACCAGAGGGTTGGCAAAATTCCAGCCAGGGAAACCTGATTAAAATGAGAAATTAGCTGAACAAGTGAAACTCAACTTTCTTAATGAGATTGGTATCATTAAGCAGACTATGTGCTAGAATAGGGAAAGGATTTGCTGAATGCAATTATACACAAGATCACATACTTTTCTATGAGGCTACAATGTAAAATCAGTCAAGTTTGATATAGAGACAAGAATAACTGGATTATATTTTATAATGATACAGATCACTGAGTGTTTATCATAGCTAATTTATAACAAAGTATTAATATTTTCAGTGAGGATATAGTGTATCACTGAGTATAGAAAACAGGACAATGATTAAGTCACACAAGAAATGGAAAAAGATTTTTTTATTCATGTGTGAGATATGGGTATTGCTGGCCCATCCCAAGTTCCATTGTTCAGCGGGCACTTGAGAGTCAACTACATGTTGGCCAGACCAGATAACAACGGCAGACTTCTTTCCCAAAAGGATATTAGTGAACAAGATGGATTTTTCTGATAATGGTTTCATTATCAGAAAGATTCTTAATTCCAGATTTTTTTTTAATTGAATTCAAATTCCCCATGTGCTGTGGGGAGATTCGAACCTGTGTCCCCAGAACATTTGCTGAGTATCTTGTTTGATATTCTAGCAATAATACAACTAAACCATTGTCACCCTTAGCTGATGCTAAAATTTCTACAAACCACTGTGAGATGATGTCAATTAATCTCTTTGGAAGATGTTGCTTGAGTGAAGCACATTGATAGAAAAAGAACTTGGCATTGTTTGAATGGTGTCCCTTGGTCTTAAATATTTATGGTCAGGTGGAATTTCTGTTCACTATGTATTATGAAGGAATGCACTTCTAACAATGCAGCTCTCCCTCAACTTCAATTATGCGTCTGCTCCGAACGTTGAGTATGAACCCACAGCCTTCTTTCTTGGAGCATTGCTGTCAGCCAATTCAGCTGAATGTAATAGCTGTAACTCTTGTGTCAGGATGAAACCTGCTTGACTTCCTGGTACAGCCTTCAGGCTAAACCATCATTGCTTCATTTCAGAGAAATCTATTTGTTGTCTTTTTTTGCCATAAGGAATTTTGAACATGTTCTTTGAATAAGTTGACCCTGATTGGGATGACTGGTAGCAACTTATATCAATAACTGAGTCCCAAATGAGGTGTTACGATAAAAGTACACCATATTAAAAAAAGTGAACAATAACAGATTCATTCTGAACTAACAATTAACAAAGGACAAGATTTGAGATGTTTGCTGTTTAGTTCATAGGTCACAGAACCCTACAGCGCAGAAAGAGGCCCTTCGGCCCATCGAGTCTGCACTGAACACAATCCCACCCAGGACCTATCCCCATCTCCCTACATATTATACCCACTAATCCCTCTAACTTACGCATCCCTGAATACTAAGGGGCAATTTATTAGCAAGGCCAATCAACCTAACCCACAAATCTTTGGATTGTTAATCAGGTAGTTAGTTTAAACTGTTTTCTTAGCAGAACTGAATCATCATAAGTAACCTCATTGTACACGAATAGAGGTAAGTGTGTCTGAATTAATTGCTATTACAGAGATATGGTAGGGAGATGACCAACACTAGGAAATTAATATTCAAGGATATTTATTATTAGGAAAGACAGACAAAAAGAAAAGGAGGTGGGGTAGCACCGTTAATAAGGATTTTTGAGCCAGCATGTTAGATCGAAGGGTCAGAGTGGGATTTTCTGGCAGTACTTGTCCTGAAACCAGAAAATTTTATCCAAGGTCAATGGACCTTTGTGTGGTCCACGTCCTGCCCGCTACGAATCCCATGACAGCGGGATGGGAAAATTCACCCTGTAAAATTTTGAAGTTTATTTATTAGTGTCACAAGTAAACTTACGTCAATGCTACAATGAAGTTATTGTGAAAATCCTTGAGTCGCCACACTCTGGCACCTGTTCAGGTACACTGAGGCAAAATTTTAGCATGGCCAATGTACTTAGCCAGCAGGTCTTTCAGACTGTGGGAAGGAACTGAAATATCTGGAGGAAACCCATGCAGACACGGGGAAAACATGCAGACTCTCCATAGGCAGTGACCCAAGTTGGGAGTCAAGTCTGGATCCCCTGGTGCTGTGAGGCAGCAGTGCTAACCACTAGAATCTGTTTGGGTGGAGTGAAGAAACATCAAAATTGATGGGAGTTATTCATAGACCACCAAACTGGATTGGTAACATTGAGCACAACATAAATCAGGAAATTAGAGTTGCACATCTCATGGGAAATATATTAAAATGGTCAACTTCAATTTACATATAGGCTGGGTAAGCTTAATTAGTACTAGTACTGTGGAGGATGCATGCCTAAAATTTGTACAAGATGAATTTCTGGAGTAGTATGTTGAAGAACCAAGTAAGAATTGGGTTATTTTACATTTGGCATTATGTCACAAGAAAGAGTGAATTAATAATCTTGCTCTAAAGGATGGACACAATTACTTTCTGTCCATCTTCAAGGTAGAAGATGCAGAAACTTTCCCAAAAATAGTAGGAAACTAAGGAGCTTGTAAAAAATGAGGAACTGAAGTAATTTAGCATTAACGAAGAGGTAGTACTTGATAATTAATTTGATTGAAATTTGACAAATCTTCATACTTGATGAGCTATGTCCCAAAGTGTTGAAGGAGGCAGTTATAGAGATAGTGGATGCATTGGACGTTATCTTTCAAAATTCTGTAGATTTAAAATGTTTTGTAAACTGGAAAGTAGGAAATTTAACTCTACTATTTAAGAGATTCATTCATTAATGTCACAAGTAGGCTTGTATTAACACTGCAATGAAGTTAATGTGAGAATCTCCTAGTCACTATACTCAGGCACCCATTCAAACACACTAAGGGAGAATTTTACCCTGGCCAATGTATCTAAGCAGCACATCTTTCCAACTGCAGAACAAAACTAGGACACCTGGAGGAAACCCATGCAGACATGGGCAGAATGTGCAAATTTTATATGACAGTGACTCAAGCTGGAAATGAACCCGGTTCCCTGGTGCTGTGAGGCAGCAGTGCTAACCACTATGCCACCATCAGAAGGGAAGGAGAGAGAAAACTGAGAACTAAAGCCTGTTCGTTTGATGTCAATAATCAGGAAAATGTTAGATTATATTATGGACGATGTGATAATGAGACATGAGGAAAATAATGATAGAACTGGGCAAAATCAACTTGGATTTATGAAAGGAAAATCATATTTGGCAAACCAGTTAAGATTTTTTGAGGATGTTACCTATAGTAGCAATAAAGGATTAAATATAGTGAACTTGGATTTTCTGAAGGCTTTTGATAAGATCTCACACAGGAGGTTAATAAACAAAAGTAGAACACATGGGATTAGAGGTAATATGCTGGTGTGGATTAAGAATTGGTTAACCGACAGAAACAGAGAGTAGGGATAAAAAGGCCACTCGGAGGATGACAGGCTGTTACTAGTGGAGTATTGGATCTGTGCTAGGGCACAATCTATATAATGATCCTGATCTAGGGACCAAATGTAATATTTCCAACTTTGCTGATGACACAAAACTAGGTGGAAATGCATGTTGTGTAGGAAGATGCAAGGAGGCTTCAGGAGATTGGATAGTGTAAATGAATGTACAAGAACATGGCAAATGGAATTTAATGTAAATAAACCTGAAGTTATTCACTTCTATAGAGAAAAAACAGAAAGGCAGGATATTCTTAAATTGGAGAAGTTTGGAACATTGTCCAAAGGGAAACGGGTGCCCTTGTTCATGAGTCAGCAAAAGCTAACATGCAGATGAGGGAAACAATTAGGAAGACAAATGATATTTTGACCTTCATTGAAAGGGGATTTAAATACAGAAGTAAAGAGGTCGTTGCAATTGTGAGACTTGGTGAAAATGCAGCTGGAATATTGCAGTTTTGTCTACTTATCCAAGGAAGGATACATTTACCATGGAGAGAGTTCAGTGAAGATTCACCAGATTAATCCCTGAAATCGTGAGAAGAGAGTAAAGAAATGAGGTCTGTCTTCTCTGGAGTTTCAAAGAATGAGGGATGATCTCATTGAAACTTAAGAAATTCCTATGAAGTGTTTCAGGATAAATGTAGATAAGATGTTTCGCCAGGTTGGTGAACTGGATTCAGAGGGTAACAGACCTCAGAGTAAGGTGGGAGAAGGGGCAGGTCATGTAGGACGGAGATGAGAAGGAAGTTATTCATGAGGAGAGTGATGAATCTTTGGAATTCTCTGCGCCAGAGGCTTGTAGAAGCTGAATTATTGAACATGTTCAAGACAGGAAATGATAAATACAAATGACATCGATGGATGTGGGGATGGTGCAGGAAAGTGATATTATGGTAGATGACCAACCATAATTTCATTGAATAGTAGAGCAGGCTTGGAGAGTTTTGTGGCCTACTCGTGCTCCTATGTTCCTAATGTGAATTGTTTATATGTGGATTGTAAAAAGAATTATTTTAAATCTTAGATAATTATTTATCTTCAGCCCGGTCATCTTCATCAATGACCTTCCCTCCATCATAAGGACAAGAGTGGAAACATTTGCTCCTGGTGTCACAGTATTCAGTACCAACTGCAACTCCTTAGGTACTGAAATAGTCTGTGCCACACATGGCAAGACCTCCACAACATTCAGACTTGGGTTAAAATGTGGCAAGTAATATTCATGCCTCACACCTGTCAGGCAAATACCATCTCTTTCAAGATAGGATCTTAACTATTTTCCCTTGACCGTCAACAGCATTATCATTGCTGAGTCACCCACCATCAACACTCTAGAGGTCACTATTGATCAGAATCTTAACTGGACCAGTCACCTGTGGTTACAGGGCAGGTCAGAAATAGGAACATCTCTTTAGCAAATAACTCACCACCTAACTCCTAAAGTCCATTCACCATCTGCAATCTGGTGTTGTGAGACTTCTTACTGTGTTCACCATCTGCAAAGCAGAAGTCAAGAGTTTTAGCTTCTGCACTTGTTGGATAAAAGAACATGAAGTGATAGCATATGGGGTTAGATAAAAACAACACGGCTGGTTTATTGATAAGCTGTTGACTCTACAGAGGCTTGATCTAGACTCAGGCAGAAGCACATGAGGCAACAGATGATGGCACAAACTATATATGTGACTAGACTCTTAAAGTGACAGCATAACAACAGCCTCAAATACACAACAAGGAGTGCAAATGGGACACTCTGTACTTGCTTGGATGAATGCTGCTCCAACAACACTCAAGATGCTCAACACTGGCCAAAACAACACAGTTTACTTGATTGAGGCTCCATCCAGCACCTAAAATACTGTGTCCTTTACCAGTGGTGCCCAGTAGTGTATACCATCTACAAGATTCATTGCAGAAACTCACCAAAGCTCCTTTGACAGCACCCTAAAAATGTGTGGCTTCTACCATCCAGAGAAGAGTGAGGGCAGCAGATGCATAGGAACGCCACCACTTGCAAGTTCCTCTCAAAACCACACACCATTCTGACTTGGATCTGTATTGACATCCCTTCACTTCATTGGGTCATAAGCCTAGAATTCCCTCCATAAGAGCACTGTTGTTGTACCTAAACCTCATGGACAGCAGCGATTCAAGAAGACAGCTCATCGCCATCTTATCAAGGGCAACTAGGGGATGGGCAATAAATGCTGGCCTAGCCAACAATGCTCACAGGTTGTGAATGCATTTTTTAAATGCCCTTAGCACAGATTGCTTAGAGATAAATGGGAAAATTGTTGATTGTTTCAAATCAATATATCTCAGAATAAGGTGGGAGTTGTTCACTGTTGTTCACAAGTTGTTCACTGTTCATGATAAATGCTCTACTGCAATGGATCACCAATTCAACGAGCTACCTTCACCATCTAAGACTTAAGCATATTAGTCAGAAAGAAATTTGCTTTGCAAATAAAAATGGAAAGCAAGTAATTGATCTTTTTCACACATACCTTGGAGTTGGTGAGTTACTATTGGATATTTAATCATGAATATCAGGTTAATGGCATTTGCCATTTTCCTAGGTCACTGCAGTATAAATCATGGTGTTCTTTATCCTTAAGCTGTCAAATCACTCAAAGGTAAAAAATAAATTTAACAAGGCTCTGGGCAAGTGGATTCCAAATTTATTCAGAGCTTAACAGTGCTAGGCAGTCTTTCGCTTTCTCTATCCTCGTTTACATGGATGTTTCTGATCTTTTCGCTATATCTCCTTGAAATTATCCTACAGTATTTGTTTCACTAATTCAACTTGAACATACAGATGCGGCGCAATTTTATGTCCTCATCACGCCCATCTGCCCCCCATCCTCTCCCCGAAGTTCGGTGAAGTGAGATAGTAAGATCGAGCGAGAGGCAAAAAAATCAGGTTTGTGCCTTGTTTCTCACTTCCCGTGATCCTACTGGCCCTACTTTGCAGCAAAATCTGTTTTGTGCCTAACTTAAATATTAACAACATGCTTAGTATGTCATTAACAAGTCCCTGATGCTGTTGTCTGGGCTCACTTATCTTAACCACCTCGCCAGTCAAAGCTTTTTCTGGTGAGAATCACAGATGGTTTCCACTAATGGAGACCAGATGCAATGGCCTCTCCGGAGGATCGGATGCCATTGAAACCCCGGGTGTTTGGGGTTACGTCTGGGAAGTGCCTGGCGCCGGCCATTTGACACTCTGCAAATGTCCATCAGGCATGCTGACATTGCCCGCTGGGCACCACAACTGTGCTAGGGCAATGTCAAGGGAGTGGGGCCTGAATGGGAGCAGTGGGTGTACTGTTATGACATGGGAGAGGGAAGAGGAACACTGTACAGGTGGGAGGGGGAAAAGGGAACTCTGGCAGAATGGTGATTGATAGGGGACTGGGGGAGATTTGCAGATAGGGGCGATCAACAGGAGGAACACTGCAGATGGGGGTGTGGTTGGTTGGGGGAAGAGAGGAACTGTGCGGACAGCAGTACGATTGGTGGGAGGAAGGACGGAATTCTGCAGACAGGGGTGTGATCGGTGGGGAGAAGGCGGGACTCTGCAGACAGGGCTATGATCGGTGAGGAGAAGGTGGACTCTGCAAACAGGCATGTGATCGGTGAGGGGAAAGGGGGAGACCTACAGATGACGGTGATTGGCATGGTGGAGATGACAATGTCTCTAAGGTGGGTGGAGGGGGAGCATTAGACATGCACAGGAGGTGATTGGAATTGGGGGGGGGGGTGGGGGGGAGTCTCAATGTTCATGGTGCAGTAAGAGGAGGCAGTAGGAGATCTTTAGGAGATAAAGGCAAATGTGCTCTGGTGCTCCAAGACTCAGCAGCTGGCTTCCCCAAAGAGCTTAGGCTCCACCCTCTCCCCAACCGCCCTCACCCCTGGGACTCATATCCTAGCATTTTCTTTTAATGCAAAGTGCCTTAAGATTGCGACTTGCACCTCACCAAAGAAAAGACGCTATTCAGTCCTGATTTCTCGCTCGTCAACACTTAGAATTTTTTTCATTAAATCATGTTCGTAGACAAAGATGAATATGGGTATATTAATATTTTATATGGAGAAATCAGTCTTAAAATGTGAAAGCATTCTCAACTATTAATCAGTTCAAGACTAACATAATAAAACTGTAATTAATAAAAGGGGTGCAAGTGTTTGTTTATTGAAAGGAAAGGGGTCTGTTAAATTAAGCAGGGCTGGGGTAATGAGGAGTTACATTCAGGGAACCCAAACACATGATTTACCCTGAGCATCATATATTGTTTAGAAGCAGATTCTCCTCCCTCCCCACCCCAGGAAAGCCAAACTGGTTGGCAGACTATGCCCTGTGTCAAAACACCAAAATCCTGCAGCATGAAGTTGTAGCTCAGGAGCGGATAGGTTCTTTGGAGCTGAAGTTGAAAGAAGATGGGGCGGGACAGGGTGGGATCAGTTGGGATTGTGACAAGTCAGGGAGTGATCAGAAGTTGGGGAGGAGTGCTGGCGATTGGAATGAGAGTGAGGTTGAGGATTGTCGTCAGTGATGGAAGAATTCAGGGAGAGATGGCGGAGGTGGTGGCAGATTTACAGATCCAATTGGATCTGGAGCAAACATTACTCCTTCTCTTAGCCCACAAGCCATACTGTAAAGGTAAGTATGCAATTGATTTAGCCCTTGTTATTTCGTTTTACCTGCTGAGCTTCTTGAGTTCTGAAAAACCTAACCCATTGTGGTTAAAAAGAGAAACTTGTTAAAACAAAGGCACACAGCCATTTGAAGAGATTTCAATGACTTACTTACCTCACCAAAGTGAATTGGTAATCACCTCTAACCCTGCCTCCATTAGTCGGTGGGTGCAAGCTGGTTTGGATTCTTGATTCCAAGTTTTAACATTTAAAGCATCTACCAGAGAAGTTTTTGGGTTTTAAAAGAATGGTCCTGAATTTCCTCAGATACTGTGAAGAGTTTAGAACATTGATAGACGGGGCTTTTAGCCTCTTCATGAATCTTCCAGAGCACAACTAATTAGCATATTTGATGGTAGACAGGGTCTGGAATTCTCTGACCTCACCAGCCAGCTGGGATTCTCCAGTCCTGCTACGGTCTGAGTGTTAAACTCTCGTGAGCAGTAGCAGTGGGGCAAGAACGGCTGGAGAATTCCAGCCAAGGGGCGAAAATCCTGGCTGGAATTCTCCGGCTGTTCACGCCAGTGAGATTCTCTGGCCATGCCAGAGGAGTATTGTGGGTTTCTCAGCAGCGTAGGGAGATTCAATGGGAATCCCTAGTGACAGCGGCGGGACCAGAAGATCCGGCCACCAGTGAAATGCACACAATCTCCCACCATTAAGAGAAACACTGAAGAGAAGCCAGAGTATTTCCCCACTCCCTCCTGTTTAAAATGATGGGTGGCGGGGGTGGGGTGGGGAGGCTGCTTAAGAAAAAATGTGGCCAATTAACATGGTTCAGGAATGGCGCTTATATGATGTTTCATCCAACACTTGAATTGTAATAAAGTATCTCATGGTGCTTCTTCAAGAATATTTTCCGAGGAGTTAGCAACTCAGCTCACCAGCTCAGGAAGCAGCATCAGTAGTATGTTCACTGCAGGAGGGAAGTCAGATGTCATCATTTTTCTGATGCTGACCTTGAACAAACAATGATGTGCAAAAAAAAGTTGTGAGGCTCATGTGGGTGAAAAGCAGTGAAGATGATTGACAGAGCACATGGAAATCGATGATGCTTCTCACTTTCCGAGTATGGCATAAAGATTCAGCTTTCCAAGTCTCGTTTGCACCTGACTTATAAAAAGATGTTGTTTACCTTGATCCTGGAGATAAAAGGTCCACACATGAAACATCAGTCTGTCCACCTCTCCAAAGACACTCAGCAATTTGAGGTCAGTTTTCAAGCATTTCTTGTTTATGCTACAGCACTGGTAATGTTTGCATTCGGTATGATAGCCATGTTGGCAAACATGCTCTACAAAGGTTCAATATATGATGGGGCAATTAGAAAAAAGAAACAGCAGGAGGTTCACAACAGTAATATGCTGCAAAAAGTTCCAATACCCAATGGAGTGGAATGCTTGTTGGTTATCTTAGTGGGTGTTCGATTACTCCAGAAATTTTTTTCCGTTATTCTTGAAAACTACCTCAGTAGGATTCAGAAAGTAGGTCATGCAGTTTCAAATTTGTCATCTGAAACTTAAATTACATAAAATTCTACAGGTTACAGTACAGGAGGCCATTTGGTCCATTGTATCTATGCTAGCCTATACCCAATGCATTCCAAAGTGAATCTCACTCTTCCTGCTTTCAAGAATGTACTTTATTGAGTATTTCTGTTCAGTATTTCTCTATTAATAAAACCCACAACGTTGTTATTTGTGTGCACATGTATATTTAATGAATCATTCATTATATTCCTGTCGCACTATGTTCCTTCACAGACTTCAGGATCTTTCCATTATATTTTTATACACATTCCCTCTTTTTTATCTCTGACCAAATTTTATCAATTCCCACTTCTCCACAATAAGTTGCATCCGTTACCTGTCTGTTTATTTTTCTATCCTGTCTTTATGCCTGCAAGCCTTTGATGGTGGGTTCTCATCATTTCCCAAACCTCTACTTTGAGTCTTGAGTAAATCTCAATTTTGTGCTCTCACTTAATGCTAACTTCAAACACTTGTATACAGTGAAGAAAAAATAGATCCAGCACTGACCTCTTGATACAAAGTTCCTTTACACCAAGCAACTTTATCTTTTTCACATTCAATCCCAGGGGAAAAAATCCTTGTTATTTAAAACTAAATCATAACTATTTTTCCTCTTCACTATGTGCATTCACAACTTTGCTACAAAAACAAACAGAGGAAATTTTATTCCTCTGTTAGTTCTCTAACCTTCAAATTATTTGTTTGTGAGATGTGCACATTGCTGGCTGGGTTAGCATTTATTGCTCATCCCTAATTGCTCTTGAACTGAGTGGCTTGCTAGGCCACATCAGAGGGTATTTTGAGAGTCAACCACATTGTTTTGGGTCTGGAGTCGCATGTAGGCTAGACCAGGTAAGAACGGAAGTTTTCCTTCCCTAAAGGAAATTAGTGAACCAGAGGGGTTGTTACAACAATAGTTTAATGGTCATCAGTAGACTTTCAATTCCAGATTTTTGTTGAATTGAAATTCCACCGTCTGTGGTGGAATTTGAAACTGGAGCACCAGAACATTACCCAGGGTCTCGAATTACCAGTCTGGTGGCAACAGCACACCTATATGCTAGAGTGAAAGTACTCCTCAAAAAGAGGCGAAATACCCAAAGTTCCCATGACTTACAAGCCCCAGAGAAAATACCAGAGAATAAATATGGACATCCCTCTTCAGAGGGATCCTGTCAACAATATAGGATAATTGGACTCATTCTTTGCCATGAGAATCTGAGTAATTTGGCCACAATCTGACTAATTTGGTAGCAGTTGGCTACAAGAAAGATTTTTATTTTAATGTAATTTTTTTGTGGGGTTGGGGAATGGGGTGATGATGGAGAGGGAGGGTAGAGAGAGCACTTCCACATGTAGTACAATTGGTACAAGCTCCCCCTCAACCTCCCCCCGAACAAACAATGTCAATGGCTGAAAGCAGGGATTACGATTGTATCTGTTTGCCGTTTGCAGTGAAATCAAACAGAGTGAACAAAGATATTTTGGTTTCCAAAGAAACATCACTTTTGTAAGATAGCAGCTGAGAGGCCCTGGAATAGTTGAGCTGAGCAGAGCACACTTGTCACTGGGACCTCTACAGGGGCTCCAGCAGACAGATGCTGTGAATTTATCATCTCACAGCTCTCGCCAAAAAATGTCAGACCTAGTCATCTCTGGCAAATTATAACAGGATGAAAGAGGAGTAAGATCAATTGAACAGTGAGCACTGGAATTGTGCCAGGGAATTGGCAACAATTGTGGGCAGGATGATAAGAGAGTGAGCCTTTGAAATTTGCTTGGCAGGTGCCGTTGTGAAAATACTTCATAGCAGTGATTTTCATGAAATTATACAATAAATTACAAAACAGAGGTCAATGTTCAAAAAAGACTTTCCATTCTCTGAGGATGCTAACAACTTGCAATTTGTTTTACAACTGCTTAATCCGTGTCCCACAAATTACGAATCATGCTTTACAATTACTTCAAAGCATTCTCTGCTAATTCTTTTTGTCCAGATCCCTCTGCGTCATCCTCCAATCAAAACAACAAGCCTACTTCAATTCTTCACTGGAGTTACCCTTCTCTTTCAAACACTTAGGCAATCAAAGTAGAATTCCCTCCCTAATGGCATTCTGGATCAATGCACAGCATTTGGACTGCAGTGATTCGAGAAGCCAGCTCACCTTCTCAAGGGCAACTAGGGATGGGCAATAAATGCTGGCCAGCCAGTGATGCCCATGTCCCACAAATGAATTTAAAAAAAATCAAAGGGAAGAGTGTCAGAAGTGAGGAATAGTTTTTCACCCTACTTTCCAGAAAGTCCAACTTTTGCCAGAGTGCCTTTCTATGGATGTCATCTGATTGTGGGTCACAATAATTATTGTGCTTGATTTCAATCTTCCTCAATGTTCATTTTCATGCAATTTTTCAAATCCTTCCTGACTCATGCAGGACTTGCTAAATGAAAGACAGATCTTGACAGTCTCTTTCATAACCACTGCACAAACTAGAAACAGTTGGATGGACAATTAGTGTTGGTCCCTAGACCTCAGTTAAATCAGGTGCAATGAGCTGCAGATATCCACCTGCTACCCCCTGATCACTCACCAACAAAGGCCAATTGAATCTTGACCTGCTGGCAGAAGCCCTCAGAGAACAAAATAGAGCAGAGATCCAGAGCATGAGTGGGAGAAGGATGGAGAAACTGATGCAGGGATCAAGGCAGGAGAATTGCAACAACAATGAGAAGCAGCGGGGGAGGCATAGTGAATAGCCAGTGTGGAATTGAGCTAAGTATTCTACAGTCAAGTGAGTATTTTTTGAATACTTGCCATTTTATTGGCGGCTTCGCCTATAATCAGGAGCAAGAAAACAGGCCTGGAAATTTGATGATGTTCTTATGTTTTACAGGAGTAAAATGAACACTAAAGGGACCAATGTGACATCTGAGTTGGAGTTCCCATATTAATATAGGCAAAAGAAAGAGGGGTCGCAGACCCATGCCTCAAACAGATTGTAGGCTCCCTATTTACAAGTAATTATTTGACATACTCTTTCATAAATTGTTTTTCCTTAAATGCAGTTGATGGCAGCCTTTCGGTGTTCGAAAAAGAAACAGTATACAATCTACCCAAGTGTCCTCAGTGGAATCTCTGCAAAACTGCCAAAAAAATGGCAAGTATTTAAAAAATACTCAGTCAACTGTAGAGTACTTGGTCTAATTCTACACTGGCTACTTCTGCCAGCAATGCAGCCCAAAATTCAATTGGCCTTTGCTGGTGAGTTATCAGGGGACAGCAGGCGGATATCCATGGCTCATTGCTTCTGATGTAAATGAGGCCTAGAGACCAAGGTAAGGGGTCTTGTTTCCAGTTTGTGCAGGGACTATGAAAGGGATTATCAAGAGCTGTCTTTCGGTTAGCAAGTCCTGCATGAGTCAGCACGAGCGAGGCCAGGGTGAATGAAAGGGAAGAAAAATGGGAAAAAACTGGGAGTAGTGCTTTATGGAGGCAGAGCAAAAGCAATAGTAACAACAGGAACATAAGAATACCAGTCTGAGCTGGCCCTGTATACCTTAAAATGAAACTCCAGTAAAATCGGGAAATAAGAATACTGCTCTGATCTGTTTTTTCCCATTGGGAGGGGAAAACTGGGAGCTGTTTTTTAGGATAGGAGAAGGAGTCCAAAAATGTGCAGGTTAGGTTGATTGGCCATTCTAAAATTGCCCCGTAGTGAGATGCTAGATTGGAGGAATTAGCAGGTAATTATGTGGGGATAGAGGGGTGGGGCCTGAGAGGGATTGTAGTCGGTGCAGATTCAATGGGCCAAATGGCCTCTCTCTGTAGGATTTCTATGATCTATGTGTGCCAATTTAACAGAGAGACAGAATAGGGAAGGAGAGCATTAGCATCAACGGTGGGGAGGGAGTGCATGCCATATATTAAAGGACCAGAAGAGTGCCAACTTGAACTAATGGAGTGGAGGATATTGATGGAGGGGAGAGCGTGTGAACTTGAGCTGGACGGGTCGAGAATGCTTACTTAATAGCATGGGCAGGGAACAGGGCCAGCTTGAAAAGCTGGGGTCTGGTAGAAAGGTACCAACTTCAATCACAATGGAGAGGAGGGTATAGGGTACCAGGTTGAAACAGATTGCAGGGGACAATTGATTGAAGGAAGGAGGGGAAGAGACCAGAATGAACTCAGAGGGTTGGAACAACAACAAGTCTCTGAGAGAAAGGATGCATAGGTTGCAGGGTTAGAATAACTTTTTGAGGTGTGATCATTTGATTCATAATAGAAAAGTCACATCAGTTTTTCATTTTTTAAACAAACTCATCAAATGTAACGAATATAAGTATTAAAATTAACCAATGTAAAAATTCAGTTTCCAGAGTCAGTATGCCCCCATTGGCCCTCTAGAAATAGATTCATAGAATCATACAGTGCAGAAAGAGGCCATTTGGCCCATTGAGCCTGCACTGACCATAATCCCACCCAGGCCCTAGCGCCATAACTCCTGCATTTACCCCATCTAGTCCAACTGATATTAAGGGGCAATTTAGCATGGCCAATCCACCTAACCTGCCATCTGTGGACTGTGGAAAGAGACTGGAGCACCCAGAGAAAACCCATGCAGACACAGGGAGAACGTGCAAACTCCACACAGACAGTGACCCAAGCTGGGAATCAATCTCAAGTTCCTGGCGCTGTGAGGCAGCAATGCTAACCACTGTGCCAACCTAAATAAACAAACAATTTTATGCCTCTGGCATTTTCATTTCTTCATCAGATGTTCATGCAATTATATTTGTTCTCATACAATACCAGTGAAAGAATATTGGGTGTACTTACAACTAACGAAACTCAGGTAACTCCCTGTTTTCACATGTTTGCTTTAAGCTTGGGGCAGTTTCGGCTGCTTTTTTGAACCCGCTGCTCACGTTTTTCAGGTTGATATTTTTCTCGTCCTTGACTATTAATACACACTTATCCTTTCAGGGGGGAAAAAACTTCATTGAACATGTGCAAAACCTGACTCCTCCCCCAAAATCTTTTGTCCGAATGGTTTTATTGACAGTATGAACTACCTCAGCCGCTCTGAATTACCAACTGAACACCTGTCCAATTGTCTGATATGAGTGGATTAAATTAGATTCTTCCCTCTTATTCTTGCACAATGAGACACTCTCTACCTAACACCTGCTCCCAACAACTTGAATAAAAGGATAAGGCCAGCTCTGAAATATCAACATCAAACATTAGAAGCTGGAAATTTTTTGGAGCATGAGCAGGTTTGAGAGGTTTGGATAATATTCCTGTCTGTTATTTGACCAGAAATATTTATGAGTTTATTTTAAAAATAGATCAACATCTCCACTGAAAACTAGAGATAGAAAAGAATCATGCAAAATTTTGTTATTATTGCCAACAGTGACTTTTCTCAGAAGAAAATTTGGCATATCAGCTACGACGCTTACCAATTTTTATAGATGCACCACAATAAGCATCCTTTCTGGTTGTATCACAACTTAGTATGACTCTTGTTTTGACTAAAACTGGAAGGAACTACAAAACGCCGTGAATGTAGCCCAATCCGTCATGCAAACCATTCCATCCATTGATTCTGTCTACACTTTGAACTGCCTCAGCGTAGCAGCAGCATAATTACGATCCCAGACATACACTCTTCCACCTTCTTATTTTGGGAAAAAGATATAAAAGTCTGAGGTTATGTACCAACCGACTGAAGAACAGCTTCTTCCCTGCTGCTATTGGATTTTTGAATGGACTTACCTTGCATTAATTTGATCTTTCTCTACATCCTAGCTATGACTATAACACTATATTTCATTTCGTTCTCTATGAACGGTATGTTTTGTTTGTATCGTGTGCAAGAAACAATACTTTTCACTGTATGTTAATACATGTGACAATAATAAATCAAATCAAATCAAATTAACCTTTGGGTCAATAGATTTGTGGACTGGTGCTACCAAACTGTTGCAATAGTATTATCTATAGCTAGCACTTTCTGCTTCCACTCACATCAGGTGGGTTTAGTGGTGGGACGGAAAATATAGCAAGAATTGCAAAGTTGTGGTTTACATCAACTTAGATGCATGACAAAATCGTTTCGCACCCTCCCCCCACCCCCCACACACAGCCCCCACCCCACCAAATATCAGGAGTATTTCCCAATATTGAACTAGAGGAACATCATTGTAATAGATTAACGTGTGATTATCATCCCTTCCTGTCAGAAAGTCACTCACAATACCATGACGACAGAAACGGCATGAATCAAGATAGTCTCCAAAGGTGTGCATCTGGCAAGCAGACAACCCAGGGGAGCTCAGGTGAGTGCAGTACTCAAGAGGCAGAAGGTCATACCTGGGTATCTTCCAGGCACCCACCCTGCACTGTCCAGGCACTGCCTAGGTAGTAGTGCCTGGTGATATGAGGTGGGTTTCCAGGGTGAACTGGTTTGTTGACTCTGCTCTGGGGCAGCTCTTAAAAATGGCGCCCTGATCATCACCATTCTGAATTTCTGATGGGGTGGGTGAATCATAGGCTGGTGATATTCTGTGTAACCCGTAACCTGAGCTTTTTCTTTTCAAAGTGCTGTATTATATGGCGGAGAAAGCCGCCATTGCTGTAGGCATCTTCAATGTTGCTTTTCTTACCTGGCATCAGCCTTTAGTTTACACTGGGGAAACTCCTGGCCTTAAAAAATAAATAGTGTGGCACAGTGGTTAGTAACTACTGCCTCACAGCGCCAGGGACCCTGGTACAATCCACAGTGTGGGTCATTGTCTGTGCGGAGTTTGTACGTTCTCCATGTGTTTGCGTTGCTTTCCTTTGGGTTCTCTGGTTTCCTCCCACAGACTGAAAGATGTACTGGTTAGATGCATTAACCATGCTAAATTCTCCCTTAGTATACCTGAACAGGTACCATAGTGTGGCAACTAGGGGATTTTCACAGTAACTTCATTGTAGTGTTAATGTAAGCCTACCTGTGACACTAATAAATAAACTGTACTTTATTATGACCCTGATTTTGTACTTCTAACATTTTCCCCTAACTGATGGAAACTGGGGCCATTAAAAATAAAGAGTACCTCTTTCATTTTACCCATTCCACTCCTCCTCATTGTGTTCTTATATTGACCTCTTTGAGCAAGGAAGTTGTGTGGGAGAGTGGTGTATTTAACATTCCTGCATCATGATTAATATTGTGGGCATGTTCAAAAAAATCGGGAGAGTGTGTAACCCAAAGTCCTACAGTTTAAAATCTCTTTTCCCCTCACGGGCACCCTGATTGACGAATTGGAGGCCTAGCATATGGGGAAGCCTGCTAGGCCACAGTCAAAGGCAGCAGTTAGTTCTGGTGGAGTAACAGTCTGATTGCAGGGGGATAGGTCTTATTCGTGGAGGGGGATTGAGTCACAGTGTGTTCTGGTGGGTCACAGTTGGCGAGTGGAAGATCTGATGGTGGTTTAGGGAGAGACAATGATGAGGTTTAGGAGAACCAGAGAGATCAGTGGGCAGGGGAGGGGAGAAGTGGCAGGGGGGGCGGGGTGGTATTGCTGAGGGAGTAGTGGTATCTCAATGGATAATTTGTCAGGACAAGTGAAAGCACTTCAACTTATACGTTCTGCATCAACACCGGACACCACCACAATGTGCATCAGTTACTGTCATCATGCACAGGTATGGTATCATTGCTCACACAATGGTGTCATCACATTAGGGGTTTCTTTTTCTTTATTCTTCCATGGATTGTGAGCGTTCGCTGCCAAGGCTGTATTTGTTTCCCACTTTGAATTGCCCTTGAATAGAATGGCTTGCGAGGCCATTTGGTGGGGGGGTTAGCAGTTAAGAGTCAACCACATTGCCATGGGTCTGGAGTCATACATAAGCTACACTGGGTAAGGATGGCAGATTTTCTTTCTTAAAAACCGGAGTGTTCAATGCAAAACTGGATATCTGGCTATCCTCTTCCTTCCAGCCCACAAGCATCGCTAGAAAAATGCTTACTTGATGGATTCAACTTTTCTTGCCTCCTTTCACCTGCTGGTTTTCCGGTGGCTCAATGTTAGCACTGCTGCCTCACAGCGTCATGGACTCAGATTTGATTCCTGGCTTGGGTCATTGTTTTGTGAAGTCTGCTCATTCTCCCCATGTCTGTATGGGTTTCTCCCACAGTCCGAAGATGTGTAGGTTAGGTGGTTGGTCATGCTAAATTGCTCTTTAGTGTCAGGGGGACTAGGGTAAATGCATGGGGTTATGGAGATGGCACCTGGGTGCAATTGTGCTCCATGGCCTCCTTCTGCACTGTAGGATTCTGAGATTCTATGATACTTGGAAAACCCAGCTAAGTTAAGAATAGAATGATTGTTAAAGTGAAGGTAGCCAGTTCCTTCCAAAAGGTCAACCCAGATCCCAAAAACAGATTTCTGTGAAAATTGAAAGTGGGGAGGATAGAGTGCCCAGGGGCAATTTAGCATGGCCAATCACCCCAAACTGCACATCTTTGGAATGTGGGAGCAAACCAGAGCACCCAGAGGAAATCCACGCAGACAACATGCAAACTCCACAACAACAGTGACCTGAGGTTGGAACTGAACCCGGGTCCCTGGCACTGTAAGGCAGCAGTGCTAACCACTGTGCCACCAAATACTTAACCACTTTTTTGTTAAAAGATGGCCATAATCCCTTCTTTAATCATTCCTTTTGGCAAAAGCATCCCATTCTCAAAATGCTCTCTGTAAGTAAACATCTTCCAATCTCTTGGAGATAGCTTTAAATCGATGACTAAGAAATGTTGACTCCCAATCCAAAAGAAATATTTGTTCTTCGTTCACCCTGTCACAACCCTTTGTAATATTAAAAACCTCCATTAGATTTCCCGTTAGCCTTCACTGCTCCAGGTGGAAAAAGTCCCAGCGTCATAAATCTCTTTTTATAATTATAGCTATTCGTCTCTGCAGAAAATTCCATGGAAAATCGATTATTTTCTTGCTGGACATAAGCGCTATTTGTGCTGTGAAAGCCCAAACCTTTGTCACAATGCTTCCAGTATCCAATTTGCGACTGTTATGTAAATTGGCTCATTACGGGTTGTAATCCACCGTGATCGTTATAAAGTCTTCGCAGTGGTATAGTGTGGAGGCAAGCGTGAGAATGAAATGCCTAATACAGAGCTGGTGGAGTAAACATTGGCTGGCGCTTGTTATCAAACCGGTTGCAAATAAAGGCTGACAAGTCAGGGCAAGAAGAATTTATCACCACAATCACTTCATTTAATTTAGTACCATGCTGGCTGACTTTGCAAAAATTAAACTTTACATCAGCAGTTGAGCCTGAAATCTTTGTGATCTATGTAATTGAGAATATGCTGGTGTCTGTAACTTGTTGGATCTTGTAGAAAAAATAAAATTAATTAAATCAGGTCAATTTTTCCTATTTCTCTTCTTGTTAAAGTTATGCTTTGTCTTCTCAGCTGCCCTGTCTGGAATTTTTATAATCTGCAAGTCTAACTTTCTGAAGACTGAATTCATTGTTTCACTTCCTGTGTCACATGAAGCAGTTGAAAATAATAAGACTGACTACAACAATAGGGAGACAACGGCCAAGTGATATTATCACTAGACTATTAATCTAGGAACTCGGCCAATATGCTGGGGACCTGGGTTCAAATCCACCTCATGACAGATGGTGGAATTTGAATTCAATTAAAAATATCTGGAATTAAGAATCCCATGAAACCATTGTCAATTGTCAGAAAAACCCATATTATTCATTAATGCCCCTTTAGGGGAGAAATTTGTCATCCTTACTAGGTCTTTGAATCTGGTGAACTGGTGCAATAACAATAATCTGTCCCTCAAAGTCAACAAAACAAAGGAGATAGTCATCGATGTTAGGAAGTGTAGTGGAGGATGTGCCCTATCTATATCAATGGAGATGAAGTAGAAATGGTCAAGAGTTTCAAATTTTTAAACATGCAGCTCACCAAAAACCTGTCCTAGTCTCTCCATGCTGACAGACTATATTAGGAAAACCCATCAACGATTCTACTTTCTCAGGAGACTAAAGAAATTTGGCATGTCTGCTACGACTCTCATCAACTTTGATAGATGCATCATAGAAAGCATTCTTTCTGGTTGCATCACAGCATGGTATGGTTTTTGCTCCGTCCAAGATTAGCAGAAGGCAGAGAGTGGGAATAAAGGGGTCTTTTTCAGGATGGCAGTTGTGATTAGTGGTGTGACTCAGGGGTCAGCACAAGACCACAACTTTTCACAATATACATTAATGATTTGGAGGAAGGATATGAAGGCACTGTTGCTAAGTTTGCAGATGATACAAAGATATGTAGAGAGACAGGTAGTATTGAGGAAGCAGGGTGGCTGCATGAGGACTTGGACAGGTTAGGAGAGTGAGCAAAGAAATGGAAGATGGAAAACAACGTGGAACATTGTGAGGTTATGAACTTTGGTAGGAGGAATGGAGATATAGACTATTTTCTAAATGTGAAAATGCTTAGGAAATCAGAAACACAAAGAGATTTGGAAGTCATTGCTCAAGATTCTGTTCAGGCTAATGTGCATGTTCAGTCGGCTGTTAGGAAGGCAAATGGAATGTTAGCATTCAAATCAAGAGAGCTAGAATACAAGAGCAGGGATATACTTCTGAGGCTGCATAAGGCTCTGGTCAACCCCATGTAGAGTATTGTGAACAGTTTTGGGCCCTGTATCTATGGAAAGATGTGCTTGGAAAGGTCCACAGGAGGTTCACAGGAATGATCCTTGAAATCAAGAGCTGGTTGTACGAGTTGAGGACTCTGAGTCTGTACTCGCAGGAGTTTAGAAGGATGAGGGGAAATCTTATTGAAACTTACAGGATACTGCATAGCCTGCATAGAGTGGACATGCAGAGGATGTTTCCATTCGTAGGAAAAACTAGTACCAGAAGGCACAACTTGAGGCTAAAGGGATGATCCTTTAAAACAGAGGAGGAGGCATTTCTTCAGCCAGAGAATGGTAAATCTGTGGAACTCTTTGCTGCAAAAGGCTGTGAAGCCAGGTCATTGAGTGTCTTTAAGACAAAGATAGACAGGTTCTCAATTAATAAGGGGATCAGGAGTAATGGAGAAAAGTAGAAGAATAGGGTGAGTAAAATATCAGCCATGATTGAATGCGGAACAGACTCGATGGGCCAAGCGGCCTTATTCTGCTCCTACGTCTTTTGGGCTGCAATGAACTACAAAGCATTGTGAACAAAGCCCGGTTCATCGTGCAAACCAGTCTCCTCATCCATTTCTTGCTGCTTCAGAAAAGCAGCCAGCATAATCGAGGATTTCATGCATTATACTCCCAGATTATATTCTCTTCTACCTTCTTCCTTCGGGAAAAGCTACAAAAGCCATAGGATTTAAGAATGTGTTCTTCCCTGCTGCCATCAGTTTGAATGGACCTACCTCGTATTTAATTCACCTTTCTCCACACCTTAGCTATGATTGTAACAAAATATTGTGTACTCTCTCTTCCTCTATGAATGGTATGCTCTGTCTGTATAGTGCGCAAGAAACAATACTTTTCACTGTATATCAATACATGTGACAACAATAAATCAAATCAAATAAAACATGTGATTCCAGAGCCACAATAACAATGTCGTTGACTTGCAACCGTGCTTGGGCAACTAATGATGGGCAATAAATGCTGGCCAGCCAGTGATGCCCATGTCTCATGAATGAATTACAAAAAAAAAGCTCCAACATCCCATATCATCAAATTTAGAGACCGAAGGCTTAAGTCACATACATTGGGCTCAATGCTACCCAGTGTTGCTGGTTAATGCAATGGAGGTAGACTGACTATCTGTCATGTAAATTTAGTGCTTAAACCATAATCCAGCAGTTCTTCTTCCTAAATTTTTCTTTCCTGGGATGGCCCTGACATTTGCCTCAGGCTTGTTCCAAAAGGTAGAAAGTTCCTTTATCCCCATTCCACGAGTGTTATAGGAGAAAGCAGCTTCCCGCTGCAGGGCAATTTTACTTGAAACTCCAATCTCCTCATCCTTAAAATCCCAGTCTATTGTGTGCTATGCGTAAAGAGAACCCAGTAAAGGTATTGCATATAAGGCAGCAAGGTGGCATAATGATTAGCACTGCTGCCTCATAGCACCAGGGACCTGGGTTCAATTCTGTCCTTAGGTGACCACCTGTGCGAAGTTTGCACATTTCCCCGTGTCTCTGTTTCCTCCCACAGTCAAAGGATGTGTAGTTTAGGTGGATAAATGTGAGGGGTTACAGGAATACAGCACAAGGGTGGACCTGGGAAAGAGCCCATGCAGATTCAATGGATGAATGGCCCCCTTTTGCACTGTAGTGATTCTACAGTTCAATCCTATATTATGTGCACATATATTATATGTTATATATTTATATGTTATGTGTTATATATGTAACATGTTACATATGTTACGTTATATATTATGTTCTAAGTTATGTACCTGGTTTCATCCAGGTCCCTCGGTTTCCTCCCACAGTCCAAAGATGTGCGAATTAGGTGGATTGACCACGATAAATTGCCCATTAGTGTCAGGGGACCAGCAAGGGTAAATGGTAAATGCAAGTTATAGGGATAGAATCTGGGTGGGATCATGGTCAGTGCAGACTGAATGGGCTGAATGGCCTCCTTCTGCACTGTAGGATTCTATGATTTAATGAAAAGCTGATTAGACAAATTGTGCTTCATGGTCAAGAAATTTGGCAAAGTTTAATCCTGCATTTAATCCTCTATTTCCACCAACACTGAGAGATAGCAGGCCATGTAGAATTTAAATGTCCAAACACACTCTGTCCAGTGTACTATCGCACCAATTCTAAGTTGATGACCTTCTCACAGGACTATTTGGGGTTTTGTTTTAACATATTCCACTCCCCCTACTAAACCAGCAACGACTCGTCCCAGACACATCCGTCAATCAGGCTATCAGGAATAAATACTTCAACTTCATCATCATTTTAAAACCATTTTGGGAGCTAAAATTAACATTTAAAACTTTGCTGAAAGTTCCCTTATTGCAGAAATCCCCAAGCTAATCACAAAGCAAAAATGATTTGCAGACTGGTGTCAGATTTAACAGAAAAGTTCATTTAAGCAGAATGAAACCAAGTATTACACAGCTGGTGCAATGAAGCAAAACTGCACTAGAAGTAATTTTATGCAAATATCACGGTACCAGAGACATTATCAGTATAAATGATTACTAGCTGGGCTTTCTCCAGAAACTATTTAAAATCTCATTTAAACATTAACAAAGTGGTGAGTTTGAAAGAGAAAGCCTTGTATTCTCCTTAAGAAAACTACCTGATTTGGGTTATTGTAAAGATGGGGAGTGGCAAATATAATGGGGCAGAGACAACATTTTGAATCTTAAAAATGCTGTCATGAATTCCATCCTATGATCCTACTGTGACCCCCGATTCACCCATTGGAAACATACACATTCCAGTCAAGTGCTCCAAAATGTAAGCATATTTTTTCCACCTTCAATGCCTGAAAATTACTACCATGGTAGAGGTATATCAGCCACAAATGAGCAATCGGGAAAGGTTAGATTGAAGAGCCTTTCTACACAACTGTTTTATTTGGGAGGCAGCTTCACTACTTTGAAGTTTCAATTTATGAGCCTAACAGTACTTTGAGAAACTTAATTGCAAGGACATCCAAAAATTTAAATGATACATTTCATCTGGGGCTTCCGTCATTCCTGTGTTTTACAGAAGAATACGTTTTTCATTCATTTGTGGGACATGGACATAGTTGGCTGGCCAGCATTTATTGCCTATTCCTAGTTGCCTAAGGGCAGTTGAGAGTTAACCACATTACTGTGGCTCTGGAGTCACCTGTAGTCTTGATGTGGAGATGCCAGCGTTGAACAGGGGTAAACACAGTAAGAAGTCTGCCAATATCAGATTTAAGTCCAACTGATTTATTTGATAGTAAACTCACAAGCTTTTGGGGTTTGCTCCTTCGTCAGGTGAATGAAGATATCTGAGGTCAGAACTCTTCATTCACCTGACGAAGAGAGAAAGCTCGAAAGCTTGTGAGTTTACTATCAAATTAATCAGATGGACTTAAATCTGGTGTTGTCAGACTTCTTACTGTGTCACCTGTAGGCCAGACTAGGTAAGGACAGCAAATTTCCTTCTCTAAAGGACATTAGTGAACCAAATTGGTTTTTCTGACAATCAACAACAGTTACATGGTCATCAGTAGATTCTTAATTCCAGAAATTTTTAATATTGAATTCAAATTCCACCATCTGCCATGGGGGGATTCGGACCCAGGTCCCTGGAACAGTAGTTGATTTCTGAATTAATAGTTTAGCAATAATACCATGAGGCCATTGCATCCCCTATGAAGGAGATATGGAGAAAAAAGGGATGAAAGACATGAGAGAAAAAGGGAAGAGATTTGCATTGATATAGCACCTTTCATGATGGATATCTCAAAGCACTTTACAGCAAACCAGGTACTTTGGAGCTAATTTGTGCATAGCAAGCTCCCACAAAGAGCAATGTAATCATAATCAGATATTGTGTTTTGTGATATTGATTGAGAGAGAAATATTGACCAAGACCCAGTGGATATATTGTATTCTTTTCTTCAAAATAGAGCAAAATATCCACCCAAGGTGACAGGTAGGGCCTCAGTTTAACATCTGATCCATTAAATGGAACCTCTGACAGCGCAGCACTCTCTCAGTACTGCAATGGAGCATCAGCCTTAACTTTTGTCCCAAGCCCGCGAGAAGTTTGTGATTCAAAGACAAGATATGGCTGACATTTACGAAATCATGTCCAGTAGTATCAAACCACTACCATTTTTCTCCAACATCGTGACGGACTTATTCTATCTGCTGGAAGTTGACACAACTTCTTCACACCAGGGACACTGCTGGGTTTTGGGCTGTGACGGTGACAGCAATACAAGCTGTTATGCATCATGATGCTTCCAGGCAGCCTCTGGTATCATGAGTCAGTCAACAGCTCAATACTGCATTAAACATGTCACACATGTACAACACACCTCTTGATTTCATTCATTTCCAAATGGATACAGAGAGAGCAAGAGAGACATCAGCTGTTTCCTAAAGGTTGAATTCCTGCAAGTGCAAAATGACATCAATGTTATCCCCATTTGAAATATCCATCCACCTCATCAATGGAGATAGTGAGTGATTTTAGCCACTTCATTGCACACTGTTCAGGGAGTAACCATGATGAGTTTATTACCAAGGAATCCAGGAAATACTCATTGATTAGTTATGGTGGCGCAGTGGTTAGTGCTGCTACCTCACAGTGCCAGGGATCCTGTTCTATTCCAGCTTGGGTCGCTGTCTGTGTGGTGTCTGCACATTCTCCCCGTGTCTGCATGGGTTTCTTCCAGGTGCTCTGGATTTCCTCCCACAATCTGAAAGACCTGCCGGTTAGGTGCATTGGCCATGCTAAATTCTCCCTCAGTGAACCTGAACATTGCCGGAGTGTAGCGATTAGGGGATTTTCACAGCAATTTCATTGCGGTGTTAATGTAAGCCTCCTTGTGACATTAATAAATACACTTTAAACATTGTGACAGAGAGACTGATGGGGGACTCTATAGCTGATGATTACTTTTCGAAATGCAAGGCCAAAGGCCAACAACAGGTTAAATGAGGCCTCAGGCAGTACCACGATCATTGTTGAATAAATTATTAGAACTCTCAAATGGTGCAGGCCATGCCCTTCTCCTGATGAAGGAATCTAAGAGTAAGAGTTGGTGGGTAGTAACACCATAATTCCTTTATCGTGTACCAAAAGGCAAGAGATCATTGACAATTTCTGCCAGAGACAAGGCCACAGTCCATCCACATGGCACATGGGTGGAGCATTCTTGGCCACATGGAGCTGTCTTTGAATATGGGTTGGGCGATTGGAAAATTGCACCAGCTTCATAACAACTGGGCATTGAACCCAGGTCTCTGGTGCTGTGAGGTAGCAGTGATAACCACTGTGCCACCATGCCACCCCAATTACTGTGCCACCATGCCGCACTCCTGTTGCTTGGGCCTTTGCAGCATTCCCAATTATCACATGCTGAGGCTTGCTGACCTCTCTAGCAGTGGGCCACATTGTTTGTAGCTTTTACCTCTGCAACTTCTAATCGGATGCAGACACCGAGATGATTTTGGCTATTCTCCCCAGATATTCAGCTGGAAGGCACAATAAGCACAGTGACCCATTAATGACCCTTCTGTGTCAGGTTCTAAACAAAATTCAACACAATAAATCACTTCATGACCACTTCCTTTGCTCTCAGACATCAGTTATCGCTTCTCTAATAACTCTAATATCCTCACTAAGAGAAGGCAATTATAAAATAGGGAGGCAATAGACCAGTGGTATTATCACTAGACTATTAATGTAGAAATTCGGATGTTAAAAGACAGCTATAGATGTCACATCTACAAAAATAGATTCTACTTAATGTTCAGCAGTACTTTTTTTTGTCATAGATCTTAGATTTTTGCAGCTACTGTCAATGAGACTTTGGAAAAGAGTGAGCTATCTATTGAGGATTAACTCCAGGGACTTGGTTCGAATCCCGCCACAACAGATGGTGGAATTTGAATTCAATAAAAGAAATCTGGAGTTAAGAATCTACTGTGAAACCATTGTGGGAAACATCCATCTGGTTCACTAATGTCCTCGAGGGAAGGATAAAAATCTGCTGTCCTTACCTGGTCTGGCCTACATGTGACTCCAGAGCCACATATGTGACTCTCAACTGCCCTCTGAAATGGCCTAGCAAGACATTTGGTTCAAAGGCAACTGGAGACTAGGCCCATGTCTCACAAATTAATAAAAAAATGAAAAAAAAAGCATGAATCTCTATACAAGATGGATAAAATCAATCTGCAACCTGAAGGGTATCAATTAAAAAGATACAGAACTAGGAGGAGGAGGAGGGCTGCTTTGAATTGCAGAGTACTCCCAAGGGTCAGTACCTGTTCACATTTGACTCCCACATTCATTCACAGCCCCCAATTCACTGCTGATAAAGCATGGGGGCACGACAGCATTAATATTAATCAGGTTGGAAACTAACTTCCAGGCCAGGTTTGGGCTCTTATCATGTCTGAAGCTTTGTGACTGCCATCACTTAGTATTCATGATGTAGAGATGCCGGCGTTGGACTGGGGTAAACTCAGTAAAGTTTTACAACACCAATTTTAAATCCAACCAATTTATTTGATAGTAAATCCGCGACCTTTCGACACTATGTGCCTTCATCAGGCAAATGCAGTGTTCTGATCTGCAGAGGCACTCATATCCACACAGACAGTTACAGGTTGCTGATTAGAATGCAAATCCTTACATCCAACCTGCTATTCAAGTGTTAAAGTGGCTAACAATGTGTGTGAAGGGAATCCTGAGCATTGGTTAGAGAATTGTGTATTTTCTCCAGACAGCACAGTAAGTGAGGTTTTTTGCTAACCCAGGCAAGTTACGGGGGTTACAGATAGTGTGTCATGAAGCCAAGATCCCTGTTAAGACCGTCCTCATGTGTGCGGAGCTTGGCTATCAGTCTCTGCTCAGCGACTCTGCGCTGTCGTGTATCACGAAAGCCCCCTTGAAGAACATTTACCCGCAGGTCAGAGGCCGAATGCCCATGACTGCTGAAGTGTTCGCCCACAGGAAGGGAACTGTTTTGCCTGGTGATTGTTGAGCGATGCTCATTCATCCGCTGTCGTAGTGTCTGCATGGTCTCCCCAATGCACCATGCTTCGGGACATCCTTTCTTGCAACGTATTAGGTAGACAACGTTGGCCGAGTTGCAAGAGTATGTACCGTGTACTTGGTGAATGGTATCCTCACGTTTGATGATGTCGTCCATGTCTATGATCTGGCATGTCTTGCAGAGGTTGCTGTGGCAGGGTTGTGTGGTATTGTGGTCACTGTTCTCCTGAAGGTTGGGTAGTTTTCTGCGAACAATGATCTGTTTAAGGTTGTGCGGTTGTCTGAAAGCAAGAAGTGGGGGGTATAACATAGCTGAAAAAAAAAATTCACAATTCCTTCGATCATGTAATTCTCTTTGTTCTGCTGGAATTTGAACCCAGAAAGTTATTGCCACCAGGGCCTATCCTGTCTGAAACTGGGACCTGTGTGGACTTTCTCTTCATGTTATGGTTGGATTTTGCAGCCCAATGCTCCCTCATCCTACTCTTGCACCAAATTCACCACACACCCCAGCCCTTGCGAGTACTTGCAAGCCACAAACCACCTTTCCTCTGCAGCAAAGAAACTGGAGACTCAGCATAATTAATGTGCTTTCCTTCCTGTAAGAAATCCATAAATAGGGGCAAAAATAGCTAGATACTAAAATCTGCGGTTTCATCTTAAAATCTTATTATGAAGATAATCACCGGACAGAGATTTGGCAGCCAATGGAGAAATGCAGACTGTAAATTGAATGCTGTGAGCATGTACCATTGTAAGGATCTTTACAACAATAAGCACATCTGATTTTTTTTTAAATCCAGCCAATTTCTATAAATTGCATACAACATGTTCCATAATAAGTGTAAAGGGAGTTCGTGCCCTCACAGAAACTACACATTGCACAGTTCATTAATATTCATTGTTTGTTAGAATGTGTATCCCAGATAGAAGGGCTTGCAAAGAAAAAGCTGGTGTGATAATGAAAAGACCATTAAAGGGTCCGAGATGGTGCAAGTACTTTCTTCTTCTTTCCTCTGCCCAGAGGCAGGGGATTATTTGCCAAACCATGGCTGAAGTGCAGTGATTTTCTTTCTACTATGAGAACAAGGAGGCATGCCTTGAGTCTGCCTCACCCACAATGGGATCAAAGCCAGTTGGTGTTAGTCTGATCCACACGCTGACTGTCTAGTCAACTGAAATAACTACATCAACTCTCCCCCTGCCGCCCCAACCCCCACACTGAGCTGTTGTGTCAACTTCTGAGAAGTTTTGCATGAGCCCACTGCCTGCACAAACTTGAAAAGGGGCTTTCATTTCATTTACGTGCGAATTTTGCATGACAACCACCTCTCTCATTTTCTGGACATTTGTCAGGCTATTTATATCTTGTGGCAACTTTTTATTTTCTAATTACTTACTCCTGCACATCAGGTGAGAGGCTGGCTGCTTGGGGACAAGGGTTATAACTTGCCTATTTTAAACTATGATTCCTTTCAGTAATTTATCCTTGCTAATCAAACTGTTAGATCCAATGGAGCAACATCCACCACAACTCTCACAAACTTTTACAGATGCACTATAGAAAGCATTCTTTCCAGTTGCAGAACAGCTTGGTATGGCTCCTGCTCTGCCCAAGAACGCAAGAAACTACAAAGGGTCGTGAATAAAGCCCAGTCCAGCACTCAGACCAGCCTCTCACCCATTGATATTGTCTACACTTCCTGCAGTTGCGGAAAAGCAGCCAGCATAATTAAGGACCCCACACATTCCGGACATACTCTCTTCCACCTTCTTCCATCGGGAGAAAGATACAACAATATGAAGACATGTATCAACTGACGCAAAAACAGCTTCTTCCTTGCTACCATCAGAATTTTGAATGGACCTGCCTCATACTAAGTTGATCTTTCTGTAAACCCCAGCTATGACTGTGACACTATATTCTGCACTCTCTCCTTTCCTTCTCTATGTACAGTATGCTTTGTCTCGATATTGTGCAAGAAATAATACATTTCACTGTATACTAATACATGTAACAATAATAAATCAAAATAAATTAACAAGAGCCCTCATGAAATTGATCACTGGAGCCCTTGAGGGATGAGTGGGGGCTCCGATTAAAGTCATGTCACCTGTTGACACACAATATCTCTGTTTATTATTTACCACTGAAAATTCCCCTTTAAGGCATCTTTAAATAATAGACAAGGCACCTAATTTCACAACCTGCCAATCAATGAGCTACTTGCAGAGAAAATGATTGGCACTGACACCTTGCTGATGATGAACTTGGCATAGGTTCCATACCAATTCTTGCAGGCCGGCAGGGTGCACACCCCACACACTGTCCATCCAATTAATGCCAGATATAGAAATTGCTCCAAAGAGTGACTGACAGAAGCTTATAACATTTTATTTTCAAATCTGGGTCTCGCTGTGCTTTAACCCAAACTATAAGCAATCTGAATATGTGCCCAGAGGCCTCAATCAGAATTTGAATCTTACACTGAAGCAGGGAGCATAGTTCACTCTACTGACACTTCAATTCAAACAGGGGATGTAATGCAACAGATGCAGATCTTTTTATCCTTCCTATGAATGAAACACATTTTTAAAGAATTGACTTTTGATAAACAATAATGCCAAGTGGCTTCAAGTACTCATTCTTGGAAAGTGACAGTATTGTTTAGCAACATTGACAATGTCTCAAGAGAAGCTGGTTATCTGACTCCCAAACATAATAAAGAATTCCAAGAAAATGTGAGACTAGAACAAAGAACAAAGAAAATTAAAGCACAGGAAAATGTACTTTGGCCTTCTAAGCCTGCACTGACTATGCTGCCCGACTGAACTAAAACCCCCTACCTACCAGAGATCATCTTTTTCCATCTTATTTATATATTTGTCAGTTATGCCTTAAAACTCACTATCATATCTGCTTGCACTACCTCCCCTGAGAGTTCCAGGCATCCACCAACCTCTGTGTAAAAAACTTCTTCATACACCTCCTTTGTCCTCTTTGCTCTGGCACTTTAAATATATGCCCCCTAATAATTGACTCTTCCACGCTTGGAAAAAGCTTGTGGCTATCCATCCTGTCTATGCCTCCCATTATCTTGTAGACTACTATCAGCCGCCCCTCAACCTGTATCATTCCAGTGAGAACAAACTAAGTTTCTCTGACTTCTCCTTATTACTAATGCCCTCCATACGAGGCAACATCCCCTGGTAAATCTTTTCTGTACCCTCTCCAAAGCTTCCTTCTGATAGTGTTCCATTCCAGCCGTGAATAGAACCATTTCTTCAAGAAGAGCAATGTAAGTTGCTAACAGTTCCACAAGCCTATTCAAAGCAATGCTGGTCATCAGCCATCTCCCAATACAACAGAAAGAAGCATTACCAGGTTTGTCTTTGAGATCTAGATCTTTGGCACGTTTTCCCATTTGAGTGGATGGAATTGACAATTTCGAGGGGAGCTTTCATTACATTTTTGTACTTGAGATATCTGGCTGCTGGTTGATTATGATGAGTGATGCAATGAGATAGGGAGAAACTCTGGAAATTTGGATTCACTTTTCAACAGTATGATGTGGCCTCTATTTTTCCCCATCATTGCAGGTACTCTATCCATTGCAACACTGAGGAGTTTATCCCATGCTACATCGACATTCGTTAACATTCCACTGAATGTCAACACCATCCGTTGTTCATTTTAGTGCCACTAAGCCTACCATTTCTTCATTTACAATTAAACCTGAAGAAATATAATGAACAAATATCGCCAGTTGCAGGTTGTCTTGTATGCCTATCCACTCATCAAGAAGTAAACTGAAGGCTAAGGAATTCTTCGCCCTGTTTTGTGTCTTGCTTGTAACATCAGCACTGATCCGGGAGATATGGTTGGTCGAAGCAAGCCTAGAAAAGAGATGTGAAAGATGTCAATGGCTGCGGTGACAGGAAGGGGGGAGATAGAAATGAAGAACCTCAAAGAAAGAAATGAAAACAAAATAATCTTTTTTTTGTGTCAAACTGTCCAGGCTTCATATTCAGGAAATGGCCTCTGAATCATGGGGACTTTATGTACGAGAACTGCAAAAGAAATCTTGCTGGAATAAACGGGTAAACCGGAAGAGGGTTAAAATGATTAAAGATTCCTTTCAGCATTGTTGTGAAGCTTCTTTTGTAGTTTTCTGTTGGTCCTATAGTTCTTTTATTCATTCATGGGACATGGGCATCACTGGCTGACTGGCATTTATTGCCCATTCCTACTTGCCTTTGAGAGGTTGAAGTGAACTTCTTTTTTGAAATGTTGCAGTCTGCCTACTATGGATTGACCCACAATATCCTTAGGGAGGAAATTCCAGGATTTTGACCCAGAGACTGTGAAGGAATAGCGATATATTTCCAAGTCAGATTGGTGAGTGACTTAGAGGGGAACTTGCAGATGGTGGTGTTCCCATGTATCTGCTGCCCTTGTTCTTCTGGATGAAAGTGGCCATGGATCTGGAAGGTGCTGTCTAAGGATCTTTGATGAATTTCTGCAGTGCATCTTGTAGATAGTACGCGCAGCTGCTACTGACCATGGGTGGTGGAGGAGTTGGATGCTTGTGGATGTAATGCCAATAAAATGAGCTGCTTTGTCCTGGATGATGTCAAGGTTCTTGGGTGTTGTTGGAGCTGCACCCATCCAGGCAAGTGAGGAGTATCCCATCACATTCCTGACTCATGCCTTGTAGATGGTGGATAGGCTTTGTTTCATCGATGCTTGTTGTTTTCACTTCTGTTTGCGTTGGCTAATTTATTTTCCCAATCCTCCACAGTCCTATCCCAGAATTGAGGGGAACAGCCCCGCACTATTAGGTATTTTATTTCCCTTCTGCTCGGACTGCTTCATTTTATTTTTGACCGTTCACAACACAATCTTAGGAGACAGCCCAGGCAAAAGGGCCCAATGTAGTGGGCCAAAAAGCCACACATGGATCACAAGCAGTGGTTTGGCCACCCCTGTCATAAAATGACTTAGAGTTTACAGCATAGAAACAGACCATGTGGCTGAACTGATTTATGCTGGCATTTACAATCCACATTATTCTCTTCCTACCTCTGCTTATATAAACCTATCTTTCATCTTTAAGCCTTTCTCCCACATGTGCTTAGCTACCTTTCTCTAAATACATTAATAAGTAGTGTCCAACCAATGGGGCTTCAGCCTGAGTTTATTACAAATTCGGTCCATGGTGAAGAAAGACAAAGAAAGAAAGCTCTTTTCATGAGCATCAGATATCTCAAAGCGTTTTACAGTCCAGGAAGTACCTTTGAGGTGTAGTCAAGGCTGTAATATGAGAAATAAAGCAGATAATTTACACACAACAAACTTCCTCAAACAGCAATGTGATAGTATCCAAATGATCTGTTTTGTGATATTCATTGAGGAATAACTATTGACCAGGATACAGGGAAATCCCCCTGCTCTTCTCTGATGTATGCCTGGGCATTTGAGGGGTAACACTTCCAGCACAGCAGTTCCAACTGGAGAACTTTAAAAACTCAATAGAACCTTTTGGAAGAAAATTTCGGTTGGCCACCATTCTCTCTCAGAGTATTCAATGAACTGTCCATATGTGGAGCTCTACAGGTCTTAGCTCTTGGCTGGAGAGAATATGTGATGAACTGTGGTGCTCTAGTTTCATAATTACATTTCTTAGTAAAGCTCCATAATTTGAAGATTGCCTTGAGTAGGAAGCCTGCAGGTAAAATGCTTCCGAGAATGGATTTTAGCTCCTATAGGATTCCTTTAGAGCCAGGGCTTGGGCAGGGCAGAGTTTAAGAACATAAGAAATAGGAGCAGGAGTAGGACATTTAGCCCCTCGAGTCTGCCCTGCCATTCAATAAGATCATGACTGATCTGAAGTGGAACAGTTGCACTTCCTCGCTTTATCCCCATAACCCTTAATTCCCTTGCTTATTAGAAACCTATCTACCCATGACTTAAATATATTCAGCGAGGTAGCCTCCGCCACTTCAACTGGCAGAGAATTCCAAAGATTCACCACCCTTTGAGTGGAGAAGTTCCTCCTCAACTCTGATCTAAACCACCCCCCTCCCCTTATTTTGAGGCTGTGCCCTCTAGTACTGCTATCCTTTCTAAGCAGGAAGAATCTCTCTACCTCTACCCTATCCATCCTCTTCATTATCTTATATGTCTCTATAAGATCAGTCCTCAACCTTCTAAACTCCAATGAGTATAAGCCTAGTCTACTCAATCTCTTCTCATAGGCTAACCCCCTCATGTCTGGTATCAGCCTAGTGAACCTTCTCTGCACTCCCTCCAAGGCCAATATATCTTTCTGCAAATGCGGCGACCAAGTGTGTTCAGTGTCTCCAAGAGTGCTTCTTGAGGCAATATGTAGATAGTCCAACTTGGGAAGGGGCTAGCTTAGACCTGGTTCTGGGAAATGAGTAAGAAGTCTCACAACACCAATTTTAAGTCCAACCAGTTTATTTGAAAGTAATCCCGCAAGCTTTCGGAAACAGTGTTTCTTCTTCAGGTGTATGGAAGGTTCTGATCAGAGAAAGGCATATAAAGACACATATAGTTTACAGAATACTGATTAGAATGCAAGTCTTTACAGCTAACTTGCTATTCTTCAATAAGACTCTTATTGGATGTACTCACATCTGGAAAAGAATAGGTTTATTAGCGATAGGCAGCGTGGTTTTGTAAAGGGGAGGTCGTGTCTCACTAACTTGAATTTTTTGAGAAAGTGAGAAGAAAAATTGACCAGGACAGCAGATGTTATATACTTTTACTTTTGTAAAGCCTTCAATAAGTTTTCTCATGGCAGGTTGACGCAGAAGGTAAAGTCATATGGGACCCAAGGTGAGCTGGTAAGGTGGATACAAAACTGGCTTGGCATAGAAAACAAAGGAAGGTTACTTTCTAACCGGAGATCTGTGACAAGCAGTGCTCCATAAGGATCAGTGCTGGGGCCTCTGTTATTTGTAATATATATAAATGATTTGGAATAAAATGTAGGCGGTCTGATCAATAAATTTGCAGATGATACAAAAATTGAGGGAGTAGCAGATAGTGAGGAGGATTGTCAGAGGATACAGCAGGGTATAAAACGGTTGGAGATCTGGACTGAAAGATGGCAGATGGAATTTAACCTGGACAAATGTGAGGTGATGTGATTTGGAAAGTCTACTGCAGAAGGAAAGTATACAGTAAATGATAGAATCCTTAGAAATATTAGCATTCAGAGGGATGTAGGCATGCAGTTCCCTGAAAATGGCAACTCAGGTGGACAAGATGGTCAAGAAGGCATACGATATGCTGGCCTTCATCGGTCAGGGCGTTGAGTATAAGAATTGGGAAATCACGTTGCAACTGTATAAGACTTCGGTTAAGTTGCATTTGGAGTATTGTGTACAATTCTGGTCGCCAAACAACTGGTAGGATGTTAATATGTTGGAAAGGGTGCAGAAGAGATTTAGCAGGATATTGCCTGGTTTGGAGGACATGGACTATGAAGAAAGGTTGAATAAATTTAGAATGTTTTTATTGGAGCATCAGAGGATGCGGGTGGAACCTGACAGATGTTTACAAGATTATGACAGGTTTAGAATGGAGAGTCAGAGTCTTTTTCCCAGGGTCAAAGGGTTAATTACTCAAGGGCATAAGTTGAAAGGGAGAGGGGGAAAATTTAAAAGAGATATCAAGGGAAAGTTTTTCACTCAGTGAATGCCTGGAATGCAGTGGTGGAAGCAGATTGTATAATAACGTTTAAGAGGCATCTGAATAGATACTGGAATAGGCAGAATTAAAGGGATATGGACCACGAAGAGCAAGAAAATATTAGAGAGGCATCTGTGTCAACACAGACTTGGTGGACTTAAGGACCTATGCTGTACTGTGCACCAACTGAGATACACAGGCATGTGTACACTTCAAAACTATTGGAACATTTTTGTGAGGAACTAGTTTAACTTGGCTGATGCATTAGCAAATTATGGGCTTTTATTGGAGTGGTAGCTGGATTGAAGCTGAATTACTCAGACCTTTAGGCTCATTTCCTATTTTTTAGTTGAATCAACATGTTCCTCTTTATTGAAATCAATAACAGGGCTTCAGTAGAATTGATATTCTCTCAGATCGTGTCAGGCTTTATACTAAATTTTAACATCTGATTTGCACCATCTTAATCATAAAATGTCACAAAAACATCACAGTGCAACGGTAATGCCATGCTTGTTGTGGAGGTAGAATACATTGAGCATTATTTCACATCATGCAGTGGTGAGTTTAACTTGAGAGTGCTTGGTGAAGTAAATTGGCAGCATAACAATACTGTTCCATACATTGTAGTATGCCTGATCTCAGAAGTGACTAGGTAGATATTCCCTTTCCCTTACCAATATTCATTTTGTTTGTTCTTTTTTAAAAATAATTTCCCACCTTTCTCTTAAAAGTTGTTCAAGCCTGCCTTGAGATTGCAATGGTGTCTCGAAGATATCCCTGGGACATATGCAAAGAAGGATCCCATTGACTTTGAGAAGGAATTTACCCTGCCTGATCAGGAGGATGGCTAAGTTAAAATTACAGCCATGGGGATTCCTGGAGACATTCCAGTGGATAGCTATCTTAAGAATTTTAAATGCCCATCTGTTAGCCAGATAGGTTTAAAAATCACCTTAATACTTTAGGAGTAATGAATACAGCATCTCACATGACCTCAGGACGTCCTAAAGTGCTTTTCAGCTAAGATATTTGGAAATGTAGTCAAGTGTAATGAAAGAAATGCGGCAGCCAATTTGTGAACAGCAAGCTCCCACAGATAACAATATGATTGTGATAAGATGATCTGTTTTCATGATGTTGATTGAGGGATAAACATTGGCCAGGACACCACAGATAACTCCTCTGCTCTTCTCTGCAACAGTACTATGGGTTCTTTCACGTCCAGCTATGGAGCCTTGGTTCAACATCTGTACAGCGGCAATTCTTTACTGCCCTGGAGTATCAGCTTTGATTTTTGTGTTTAAATAGCGGAAGTTGATCCCACAACCTTCTGACTCAGAGGTGAGGGTGCAGTCTACTGAACAAAGCTGACTCTAACATTACTTTACATCTATACTCCAATTTATAAAACTTGAGGTCCCATATCCTTTCCCCAAAACATTATTAACATACTTTTCAAGCTTTAAAGATTTGTGTATCTGAATGCCAGTAGGTAATAAGGGGTGTTGAAATTTTCTGGATTTTGCTGCTGACACAAGATTCCAGTTCTGTTGATGGCGACCCCTCCCTGCCTCCCCTCACTGCCCCCCATCCACTCCCCCAACACTGCAGGATCTCCAATGGCGGAGCGTGCGAGCAATGGAACCATTGACTGGGAGATCCCACCGCCAATGGTGGGCCACCTTCATTGGAATTCATTACCTCAGGAAATAGTTGATTGCAAAAACATTGAATGCATTCAAAAGACAGAAGTAGCATTTGGGGTGAAAGAGATCAAAGGTTATAGGGAGAAAGCAGGGTTAAGCTATTGAGTTGGACGATCAGCCATGACCGCAATGAACAGCGGATCAGGCTCAAATGGCCTCCTTCTACTACAATTTTCTATGTTTCTGCCTCCACTGCCGCAAAACTTGCTGGGGTGGGACACAGGGCAAAATCTCATCCAAGGAAAATTGCCTGTCTGTGATTAATTTGCTTTGACTAGCATATAGTTTAAAGAGGATAAAAACCTACTTGTGCCAATGAAACTAAATGAAGTCCTTGTACAGAACACTGTCTCCAATATCATAATTTATATTTTGTTATTTATGATACAAATAAGAGAATTGTACACCCTCTTCTGGAGCCTTCCCCACCTGACTGGGACTAAAGCTCGTCAATCAGACTGGTCTGCAGGTGGGCATCATGTTGACAAGAGCAACATGAGGCAGTGCTCCCAAGCAGATAACCAATCTCCTCTTGACAAACAAGCCCTAATAAAATCCAAGGCAACACCTTCATTAAAATAGTGAAATGGCTCCTGAAACACATTGGCTGACCAGACAACCCCAATTCGACCCATTAAAACTGGAAGCAGGGGGGTCTTACGTAGGTTTGCTTGAGGTTTGAAATTGGAAAAGCTTTACATCTCACTTTACCCTGTTAATCCCCCAATCCATGTTAACTGGCCACGCCCCTTAGTGTTCCAGGATGTGTAAATTAGAGGGATTAGCGGGATAAATATATGGGGGGAAGGGGATAGGGCCTGGTTGAGATTGTTGTTGGTACAAACTCAGTAGGCCGAGTGGCCTCCTTCTGCATGTTCTGGGTTTTCAAACCCCCTGCACTGAAGAGTTCTGTACGTGACCCTGTTTAGTTCAGAACTGAAGTCTACGTTTGTGTCTCTCTTGGGGCTGGGACAGAGAAATTGTTTTGACGAACAATTTGTTCTGAATGCAACTAAACTGTGGAGAAAAATAGTTGCCAGGCGCGGTTCCATTTGCTCAAGTTGGCAACAGTCAAATGCAAACATTGGATAAATGAGGATGTCTCCCTGGTGTGCAGTACAGGTGATTGCTAATTTAACCTTCAATTTTAATCATGGGTCATTAATTTTAATCATAGGACTGTTATAGCTGGCTGTGTGATCCTGATGCTGGGAATTGCATCCCGTGAACCCAAAGATAGATTCTCAGGTTGACTTGACATATCTGATACATGCAAATTTGTTGCAAATATTAATTTAAAATGAGAAATGTAAGTCAGCTAGATGGAAAAAAGCTTTTTTCCCCCCATTGGGTTGCTGGATGGAGATTCTTTATCTGAATGTTGAATCTGATGGAAAATTGTATTACTGTATCCTTTCCATAAATTCACTTTGCATCACATAATTCCAATTGCAACACTTAAGAGTTACAGATTGTCAATGTATCACAGAATCCCTAAAGTACAGAAGGAGGCCATTTGGCCCATTGAGCCTGCACTGACAACAATCCCACCGAGGCCCTAACCCTATAATTCCGTTAATCCAAAAATGTGTAGGTTAGCTGGATTGGTCATGCTAAATTGATGCATAGGTTAGAGGGATTAGCAGGATCAATATGTGGGGTGGATGGAGAAAGGACCTGGATGGGGTTGTAGTCGGTGCAGACTCAACGGACTGAATGGCCTCCTTCTACACTGTACAGTTTCTATGATAGTAAGGGGCAATTGTGAATGCCCAATCAACCACACCTTTGAACTGTGGGAGAAAGCCAGAGCATCCGGAGGAAATCCACACAGACACAGGGAGAATGTGCACCCTCCACACACGTACTTTGTGAGGCAGAAGTGCTAACCATTTTGCCACCGTGCCATCCTTAAAAGTGCTATAATCTGAATGAAGATTTTGGACTGAATCCTATTGGAAATAAGAAGTGAAATCAATAAGAGAAAAAGAAAAGTGGAATAAATAAATAGATAATTTTCAAAACATCTCCCACTCGTCATGCCAGCAGTAATAATTTAGAACGCAGAAGGTGCCTGCAAGAACCCGACCATGCCAGGATTACTCAGTGGGGAGGTTTACACGAACCATGACTTTGTTGATGTAGATCATACCATATGTTGCTCTTTGAATTCAGAGCTGTTCATCTTCTCAGCGAGAATGTACAGTGGACAACATCATCACAGATACCAAACAGTTCACATTTAGAAGTGCACTGGGGAATTTCATTATAATTTTATAAACCATTTTGCTCATTTAGTTCAGTTAAAATGGTGGCTGAAGGAATTAAAGTGTGCATTGGGTGAAGGAAGAACGATGTGATGAAATCCACTTGCCAGCGAAATCTATGCCTCAGGGATACAATGCCACTAATTAGTTAAGAATGATCCTGACTGCCAATATAAATTTTTGAAATTAAATTGCTGCTCCCTTGCGTATACGTGCCACTCCATCATTTGACCATGAATATTACTGTATTGCATTGACATCTCAGAGATGAGAGAACAACGAGGTTTGCGTGGGAGATGCTGAACAGTGTTGGACCTGTACTTCACTTGAAACATGAAGGCAGTCATCACACATATCAGCACAGAATTTAAATAATTAATCTCATGCATTAATCACAACAGTGGGAGTGTGGCAAATGGAAGTATTGCGTAAGTCAGTGCACCTCTGAGGCTGTTATTTGAAGTGCAGTGTCAGAGTGACTTCTGATCTTTGTTATCCACGAGTTAATAGGTTCGATGTTGTTACTATGGTAAAATGTGGGGGGAATATTCTGAAAGCTGCCATCCTTTCTTGACCACCCATCCCCCTCCCCCCTCCTTAATTAAGATGCATAAACCTGAAGAAATGAAAAAGAAGCTTGTGTCACAATCTGAACAGACAAGAACCGTTCATTCCCCATTTCTCTAGAAAAATACAGTGGTGAGAAGGTTACGAAGAAATGCTGAAAAATCTTATATTTGAAGGAAGAATTGTGTTCATTTAATTTATCAAACATCATATTAACCTGGCAATAATTGATTTCTCTCACTGCTGTACATTAAAATAAATGTCCAAAGAACATTCATCATTTAGCATAATCTTGTTCCTTCAGCTTAAACATCAGGTTGACTTATGTCAGTGGGACAATGAATGACAGGTATATAAGTTACAAGCTAATCCTGAGACAAGAATTCTCCTGGCATTGTCTCTGCAAGTCCATACAATGCTCTTGCAGATTTACTAGGATATTGTGCTTCAATAACCTTCACATCCATCCCCACCTCGGCCCCGAGATAAGATAACAGACAAAGTAGTCTATGGGTACAAAGTAGCACTGACTTATACAATAAAAAGAACATCTTAAAATACTTTCTATTTATAGAATACAATTACTACCTCTCCAATGAGTGGTTAAGGCATTGGACTCCAATGCCTTTCCCCATGCAAGTTCGAATCCTGCTCACAACGAGTGAGATTGAAGCTCTTTATAGGCAGCACAGTGGTTAACACTGGCATCTCACAGCCCCAGTGACCCGGGTTCAGTTCCAGGTTTAGGTCACCGTCTGTGTCTGTGTGGGCTTCCTTCGGGTGCTCCGGCTTCCTCCAACAGTCTGAAAAACACATTGGTTAGGTGCATTGATCCTACTAAATTCTCCCTCTGTGTACCCAAACAGATGCCAGAGTGTGGCAACTGGGGGGTTTTCACAGTAACTTCATTGCAGTGTTAATATAAGCCTACTTGTGACACTGATTAATAAATAAACCATCATTGAAAAATTACTTCAGCGGTGATAACAGAGAGGGTTAAGAAACTGGTTTATTTGTCTGGGATAGACCTGGGTGGGATTGTTGTCAGTGGAGGCTCGATGGGACAAATGGCCTCCTTCTCACTGTCGGGATTCTATGATACTGTGATTTTATTACATTTTGGTTTGCAAAGACTCAGACTTGGATATTTGCTGTTATAAATTCAAACCTGATGCATAAAAAGTCAATGCAGTAGAATTTAATTGAAAATTGTTGAGAGCTAAGAACATAAGGAATAGGAGCAGGAGTTAGTCATATTGCCTCTCAAGTCTGCTTTGCCATTTAATAAGAATATGGCCGATCTCAACCTGAACTTCACTTTCCAACTGGATCCACATTTCTCTTAATTCCTTTTGAGCCCAAGAATCTATCCATCTCAACACAGATTATATTTAATGACTGAGCATTCACTCTGGGGTACTGAATTCCAAAACAAAAATCCAAGTATTTCTATTCTTTGTGTTCTACCCTTTAACCAATCTTCTATCCATGGTACTAAATGAGCCACTGTGATGGAACTTTCCCATCCTGCCCACCACGGGAATCATAGCGAGCAGAGGTGGACCATGCAAAGGTCTGTTGACATTGGATGGGATTTTCCAGCTTTAGGACAAGCACAACCAGAATATCCCACTGTTTGGGTGCAATCTTACCAGCTGTTCATGCTATGCTCCCCCTGCAACCAAGTCAGAGAATCTGGCACCCAACCAATTCTCTGTTCACTGCAGTGGGATGGGAAAGTCCTGCTGACATAAACAGTGATCACATTCCAACTTGTGTTGTGATGCTTTAACAAATGCTTTTTGGAAATCTAAATTTACTACATCCAGGGGCTTGCCTTTCTCTACATGGTTAGTTACATCTTCAAAAACCTCCAATAGATTGGTCAAAAGTGATTTCCCTTTTCATAAAGCATTACGCTTTAAATGTACCTGATAACATTTCCTTGAGAATTGTATTCCAGTCATTTCTTGACAACTGATGTTAGGCTAATTAGCCTGCATTTCCTGGTTTTCTCTTGCCCTCTGTTTTTGAATATTTCTTATCCAAGCTCCTTGCTATCACTCACAGTACATTGCAAAAATAGAGAACATTTCTCACATGCTAAGAATGGTGGTGAGAACTGTTCTCCAGTTTGCACAGATGCATCACTGCAAAAAGTCCACCCATCTCTGTCCCTGGCAGACTAACAGTGATTAGATGGATGCTCCAGTATGATAATACCATCTGTCTCTAACCTCCCTCGACTATCCAAAATCAGATGGACACATTAGCGCAGCATCCCCTCAAGAACTGGCAGTATAATGCTTCAGTGATTGTTTTAGCAAATAACAAGCTGAAGGAGCAACAGACCATGCTTTGGCCGGAGTTTAAAGCATGGGACTGTGTACTCCTGAATGATGAGGCTCCATCAAATTCAACCAATTCTTGCCAATTAACTGTCCAACTCTATGACTTTGGTGTGGCTTCAAAGTTACTTATCTTAAATGTAATTTATGAGGTGAGATTTCACGGTTGTCATCAACTTCCACTCTGTACACATGCTGCAGTCTAGAAGCTTAAAATGAAAGATATTTCTTGCATCAGCCTGTAATGGTTTGCGTGGTGTTTTTAAAAAATGTGCACCATATTTAATGTAACTTTTTAATTGATCCTCTCTAACATTTCAAATGACATGTTCAGATTTCAAAAGACTCACTTAACACAAACACAAATGGCCTAAATTTTGCTAATTCTAATTTTGGGAGAAGTTGTGAATTCAATGCAATTGCATTCACAGGCGATATTTCTTTTAACAAACTGTCTCTCGTTGTATGCAGAAGCATGGCAGTTATTGTGTGGTTGTGATAGTAAGTGAAGGCGAGAAGAGTCGCATATTATTTATCAGGCATGAGGTCACGCTCATAGTTAGTGACACATCAGATCTTATGGTGGGGTTTCAGCATTGGTAATATACTTCTTCCAAACTGTTTTAACTCCAAGTACCTATGGTGATGGCTTGTTAGCAGTACAATAAACAAAACTATAATTTTTTTTAAAGAAATTACTGTGGAATCTGTACTTATTTTTAGGAAAGGACCCAAACTCAATGCAAATTGAGTTTGCATCAACTGTAAATTGATCAATTGCAATTTTCTTGAAGAATAAGAGCTGCTAGTCCTTAAAAGCTGATAATCCTTAACTAGAGGAAGTATGTAATAAGTCCTTGGAGGCAGAAGTCCCTTCACTAGAATTCCTTTATTTACAAGATCCAACAACACTATACAGAGTGCTTTCAGAATGCAATCTACATCCGGAGTGTCAGAGGAACTGACACGCCTGTTTAAATACAGAGCATGGAGCTCGCTGTTTGGGTTGTCAATCTGGCCCTTATTCCGGGACTTCTTTCGAGGAGGCCAACCTCAATTGCCTGATTAAAATTGTTACACAGTACCAACAGCAAAGAAGTTCTGACAAAAAGCCATGTGGTTGACAAATAAAGCACAGCTACAGCAAAGGTACTTTTACAAGGAACTGTGTGTGTATAATATAGTTAGATAGGCAGAAAGCATAAGGCAGGTATGTATTTATATTGGTTTCAGAGAAGCAGCACTAAGCACTGTGTAACAGTAATTACATGATGTCACCAGAATTAGCATCACTGATCGCGAGCATGGGTAAGCATGTAGAGTAAAGACACAGCCTGCCCTGAACAGCCTGGTTAATAAAACTCCTTTGGCTTGTTAGTCTGTGTGTGTCCTAGCAGACATAACAACTTAGAGAACAGAATGTGAATTGGAAAATTTGGCAGCTGCTGAATTTAGCCAGAACTGGCCAGATTGTTGGAGGATTTATTCAAAGATTTTATTAATGGGTTCAGGTGAAAGGGTTTCTCTATGGAATCTATATCATCAAGGGGTTCATGAACCCAAGAGGTTCTGCAGGATCATGCCGTTTGGCTGACGTCTATCTCTGAGGACTTTGGATAGAATATGGCTGCTGGTGAATGCTACTCAAGAGTTAATGGATGGAGCAGAAAAGAGAGAGATCCTAGACACCACGGGCTAAGTTAGAGAACTTTGGAACTGCATGTGATGCCACAGGTCTACTTGTAACTGTGTAAGACTATTGTTGTGTTGACTACTTAAAGTAAAATCTATCTTTTCAATTGGAGTATTATTTACCCATTAATTCATGTTTAATTGATATTGATCCTGATTTATGTTCTAGTAAAAAGCTACAAAAAGTGAAATTGTGCTGGTAATTTCTTCATTTGGATGTCATTCAGTAAATTTGGTTCTCCCAGTAAGTCAATGGCCAGGATTTTCTGGATTTTCCAGCTGGCGGGATCTTCTGGTCCTGCTGACAATGAACCCTCTCCACGGAAGCAGAAAATACTGTTGACAGTAGCAAGACTGTAAAATCCTTTGCCAGCCAATGGTGGGTTGCCTTTGCCATCATGGAACATGCTTCGGGAGATATGGAAAATCCCATCCTTTGGTTTTCGTTAAATTGCCTGAATTCAGACTATCAAACTGATGCATTGCTGACCTCACTGAAAAAGAAATACCTTGGCTGCACTTTAAATAAGACAGCTCCACCTTATTATGTTCCTGGCAACAACATCTATTAAGTCAATTAAAATAGTTCCTGCTAATGAAATTTCAGGATTGTGTATTTAATATGATATTATCCTGGCGTATGAAAATATCAATCATGCTATTGCCTATATTTGACTTTGCCATTTTTAAACCCAACGTTTAAAGTATAGAAACAAAGGGATTAAGAGCAGAAGTAGGCAAATTCAGGCTTGCACGACCTAGGTATCTATTACCATTCCGAAACCTTTGTCATTTCTTCCACCGTGGGAGTTGAAGTTTCCACACTTCAACATTAAACAAGAAGAAAGTTGCAAAGAATGGAGTATTGGAGTGAATGACTAAATTATTCTGACATTGAGAAATAATTTGTAATTCATTGGTGCTCGCAGTACTTTATGTATCACAGGTATAATGATTTTAGCAATGTACCATCCTGGTGTAATACCTTCTTTATTTTCTAATAATGGAGATAGATTTCAAGATAACTATTTTCCACACATCAGGACCCATCAAGCTCAAACTGGCTCCTGCCATTTACTCTCCACATGTCCATATTTGCCATTGGTAAACAAAAAATAGCAACTGATAACGTAATATTCCAATTATAAAGAAGATCAAAGAGCAGCAAATAAATCCGTTAAGTAAAAATGAAGATGTCACATTAAAATGCATGGATATTTTCTACAATGACTTGGTGTTATCTTGGGATGGTCTGCTTTCTAAAAAGATCTGTATAAATTCAGGTTGTCGAGTCAAATGCTGGAAAATCTCAGCAGGTCTGGCAGCATTTGTAAAGAGAAAAGAGCTGATGCTTCGAGTCCATATGACCCTTTTGTTAAAGTGCTTCATCTTTGAACCATCCTATCTAATTGTATTTTGAACCAATTGTCATGCCAACATGTATATATTTGACCAACTGATAAAACAAAAGATTAATATTAAACAAGTTTATATTAATCTTTTGTTTTATCAGTTGGTCAAATATATACATTGCACTGTTACTTTTTAAAACATGCAAGAGCAGTGACTTAAGATGGCTGCCACAGATCATGTGACACATCTGGCATTATAAGCTGGTATATTTCTGGAAGTTTCCAATGTGGATTATGATTAGGATATGTTAAGGCAAACTTCCTTTGGAACTTCATACCTTACTTTAAAGATGAACTGACACTGTAACTGACTGTCACCATTTACGTTTTTATAGAGCTATCTTTCATGCAGGGATAGAAAGTCCACTGGGACAATGGCTATATAGAAAATGTTAATGTGTTCTTTAAATTCATTACAGGAAAGAATGCTTCATTCAGAACTGATGACTGGAACATCAAAGAAACTACTCACCTAAAAGTAGTCAAGACATGAGCTAATTTTGTGTGAAATACCCAACCTGCTATGGGATGAAAGATCATGTGACTATAATTGTTTTGAAATATCTTTCGTTGCCACATCTTGGTTGCTTTTAAACAGTCTGGAAGAAATCTGTACATGGACAAATAACACCATCTCTCTTCCTTCTCTCTCAGTTCAAGATTCTAATCTTGATACATCTCAGAAATGCAGAACTTCAACTGAAAGGAAGCTCAAGTGCAATCACATCGACTTTTGGAAAAGATGGATTACGGCTTAAAAGAGACTGTCTGCAGTTTATATCCGCCTCAAAAACACTGGAAAGTCAAGGCCAACATGAAAAAAGATCTGCCTCCGACAAACAATAGTGAAAGACTCATTAACAGTCAAGTCCTTATCTTTTACCTATTGCCATTGAATCTTAATTTGGTCAATGAGTTAACCCCCTCTACTTGTAATTTTGCAAGTTTGCAAGTATGCATGAGTTGCAAAGATCAGGAGATATGTTTACCTTTTTAAATATCTTTATCTGGATATGTTTCTTTTTAGACTCTTCAAACCTGCTCTGCTATTTCATAAAATTGTGGCTGATCTGATAGTAACCTCCAGTCAGCATCCCACCAATGCCCAATAATCTTGCTTACCAAGAATCTATCTACCATGGCTTTAAAATTTCCAATTTCCACACTCTCATAACCACCACGATGATGGAAATATCTAAAATATATACATTTTAACACATTTTTTATGCCAATGCCCATGTTAACAAAATTAGCTGCAATGTTCCTGTTTCTGAACTTTAGACCCATTTCAGTTTGTTCCAAAGAATATTTGTATTTGCCCGTCAAGGGCATTGAACTATTTCTCCTTGATTCATCAGAGCAGTTAGTTATATTTCAGTGAGTTGCTGACAGTGTTCTGCCCAGGATCTGCTGATACAATCACTGTCTCTGACTAAGGGAATCAAGTGCAGTGTCAGCATGTGAATAATCCAATAGTCCTGCATTCTCAATATGTTTAGGGTGATGAATAGCTGACAGGTTAATAGTTTTGGAAGGGGAATAAATCTGTAGAATGGGGACTGAAAAGTTTGATCATTTTGTTTTTTGCTTTGTTGTTGTGCCACAGGAGATTGGGAACCTGAAAGTCTTCTTGCGCTAAACTTTCAACCGAGGATAGGAATTCAGATAAAGGAAAAATACTGCGGATGCTGGAATCTGAAACAAAATCAGAAAATGCTGGAAAATCTCAGCAGGTCTGACAGCATCTATGGAGAGAAAATAGAGCCAACTCTCCGTTGATGCTATCAGACCTGCTGAGATTTTCTAACATTTCCTGTTTTTGTTGTGTATGAATTCAGGGGTTGCTCTCCATGAAAGCGCAAGGGTTTTCCTTCACCAATGGGAGATATGCAACACAAGGTCCTATTTTTTGATTCCAAAATGAAGCAGTGGCAAGTATTTCATGCAAGAGGATTTAGATCTTCTGGAGTTAGTCCTGGTTGCCCACACAAGTTGAGCTTCCAGATTTAGTTTACAAAAGGCAGTTCACCAAGGGGAGGTGGGAGAAGAAAACTGTGTCCAAATCATTAACTCTTAGCTATACATCAGATTTAAAGGGATGTGATTATGCACGTGATTGCACATGGGGCTAAGATCTTTAACAGACTTTCCAAAGGATGCAAAGACTTTTAGCCTTTTCAAAGCCAACATAAAACAAGAAAAATGTCCTTCCACAAATCCACTGGATGGCAGACAAGGGAGCAATACAGCACACAAACCTTCTGCCTGTTGGGTAACAGAATCTAAGAGATGTGTGGAAGGAGTTTGTTGGTCAGTGCAGTGCATACTTGTCAGAAATGGGAAGTGCAATATACCTGCCAAGAGGCAATAGGTGACAATCACGACTTAAATTTAGAGTGCACTTTGAAAGGGCAATAAATGCCCACAGGCATTTTGCAAAGAACGTAAGCGAGTTGGGAGAGATGGTCAAAAACTTGGTTAAATTTGAGATCATGAGTGATGGGGATCTGGAGATAGGAGAATTTTTGGAGAGTTGAACCGCGTCAGTGAGAGGTTTCAACATCAATAGTTTCGTAGCTGTATGGGGATCTGCAAAAGTCAAAGTGAGCGACATAAAGGTACAAGACAGGATACAAGATTCAAAAATGAGTGAAAGTTGAAAGAGATGAAGAAATAGAGAGCGCCAGTGGGGATTAGTGAGCAAGGGGTGATGTGTCAAAGGAACTTACTGCAGGTCTAGATGCTGATGTTTCAGAAACTATTAAGGAATGTATTAGAGAAAGCAAGTCTAGGGCCAAGCAGGATGCTGACAGCAGTGAATGCAAGGTAAAGGTAATCTAGGAACAGATATGAAAAGAAAAACAGCACTCCTTAAGAAAGCTATCAATGTAGGATATCTAAACAATGCTATAGTTCAGGGGAACAATGCAAGTGTGCATGCTGCAAACGGTTGCACATCAGCCTGTTCCACATTTATTGCTGGTGTCAATTTTTCACACAACCTTACAGCATTTTCCTTGCTCTTCATGTATATCTTGTACGGCACACATTCAGCTGCAAGCAGATCAGCACCCTGCTTCTTTGACACCATTGCTTGTAAGTTCTGGCACAAACACACAAATTTGAAGGGCACAGTTGGGGAGCTTGAGAAAGCAGCACCTTGTGAATCACAGCACACAGCTGAGGAGAGAATGGGGGAAGGGGGGTGGGGATAGGGGAAGAGAGGAATCCAATGTTTCGATATAAATGTGACTGTCATCAACGGCCACCTGAACCTTTGCAAATCAGCACTGTAGTGACATTGAAAACCAATTTCATTGTTCTGTTCCTGTTCAGTAGAAAAGGTAATGAACTGATGCATCAATCACATCGTTGGGCACAATATTAACTGATAATGTAAAACAAGCTGGAGGAGCCAGAGGCAGGAAAACTAAGAGCAGTGGTGAACCTGACCCTTGGGTGAAATGCAATCTCTGTGGTATAGCTCTGGCTGCAATCTCCTTGCAAACTGCTTTTCAGTTGCCCTCCCTCACCACCCCAGCCTCTTGTTCCAGAAACAGTTGTTACTGGCCATTGCCAGATATGCTCGCTGGAACCTGGTGAACAGCAGTATAGGCAATGCAGTCTGGCTTTCGTGTCTTCTGATCTCTCGAGTGTATTTTCATCTTATTTGCAAAAATGAACATTTATATTTCAGGTACTTTAAAACCAGTTCCCATGAATAACTTTACCTTGATTTGATGGGAGCCGACAACTCACAGTTTGATGATTTGTTATTTCCTGGGCTCCTGTGAATTTTGTTTTGGAAGAGCTTCTTAATTATCTTTTTTTTTAAGAAAAAAGCTGTTTCTGTTCCAGTTTTGCAAATTCTACAACTCTACTTGTAATTTTCTAGACATTTGGGCATAAATTTCCACTCTTCCCCAGGTCAGGAGTAGACAGTCGGGTCATTTCCTGACTCTACAAACTCAACCTGGGAACCGTTATCTTGTAGGTTAGGATTTTTGGTTGGGAGTTGCAGGATTCTCTGAGATTTGGGCTGGGTGACCACTAAGACAAGCACAGAGGCTGTATTGTTTGTAGGCAGATGAGGCAGAAGGCCTGTCAGAGCACTGATACTTTGTTCGTGCCTTTTTTTAAAAAAAATTTAAAAAAACAACTCTCTAGCCAATGCTCCTCATTCCTCCACATGCCCCCTTCATGCTACTTTATTCCCTGTAATCATCCCCTAGCCCTTCATACCCTCCATGCTATCCACCCCATAACCCTTCATATTCTCCATACTAATCTACTTCCCTCTACCAACTTTTATGGTCTCTGATACCCTCCAGGCCAATCTATGTCCCTATACCTTCTCCCATTGGCTCTCATACCCTCCATGCTAACCAACAGCCCTCTACTCACATCCATGGCTCTTTTTGGCTTTATGCCAACTTAGTCATAACACATACTAACCCATACTCCCCACGCACCATCCTTATACCTACCATACTAACTCACCAAACTTCAGGAACAATGCCAAGAATAAATAAAATAAATTAAGGGGCCATTGCAGGCATTATTTAAAAAACAGTTTCACTCATAAAACCCATTCATTAATTTACATTTCTTCAATTACATAATGTGAGGAAGAACACATTTCTTTCAAGTGCTTAAACCCTTAGGAAAACAAGCATTGAAATTCATAGTCCCACTTTAAAGAATCCATAACCACTTGGAATCGTCAGACAAACTGAAATAGAAGGTATTCCAATGTGATAATGGATGATGGTGTAATCAGAATGCAGCACAAATCCAGTAATATAAACCCCTCAGTCTTAAGTCAAAAGGGTGAAATAGCAAACAATTATTTTTTAAAAAAACATGTCACACAATTTTTTCAAAGATTTAAAAGACAAGAATTTGGAATGCCTTAACAGCTTGATTGTTTCTTTTGATAGTCCCTCTTGACAATTTCTCTTCTCAGCTTTTTTCAGAGTTTGAATGGACTTTTTATGCACATTCAGGCCCACTTTTAAAAATTTTAACGTTTACCTCACCTCTCCCAAAGATGCTCCAAGACTATATCCAATATCCAAAGAAGTATCCCCCTCTCCAAAGGGCTCAGCAAAGTTGAAACCTACTCATACTAGGTCTAAGCTTACAATTGAGTGGAATTCTCACCTCCCATTCTCCGTGAGTACAAATCCCATTATGGTCATTAACATTCACAAACCCGCTACAGCATTACAAAAATCTTAGGCCTCAGTTAAGTGTATTTTTGATGGAAGCATTCCCAACATCCCCTGTAAGCTGAAGTAAACATGTCCACAAATATATGACAAAAATAAATCCTCTCCCCACCCCAAATAAAAAAGTCTGACAAAAGAATGGCATGGTGGCACAATGATTAGCACTGCTGCTTCACAGTGCCAGGAACCCAGGTTCAGTTCTGACTCAGGCGATTGTGTGTGGAGTTTGCACATTCTCCTTGTTCTGTGTGAGCTTCCTTTGGATGCTCCAGTTTCCTCCCATAAACCAAAGATGTGCATAGAGGAATTGGCCATGCTAAATTGTTCTTTAGAGTCTCAAGATTAGATGGATTAGTCATGGGGTTATAGGGATAGAGTGGGGAAGAGAGCCCGGGTAAAATACTCTGTCAGTCGTTGCAGACTTGATGAACCTAAAGGCCTCTTCTGCACTGTTGGGATTCTATGAAAGTAAAATAAAATTAAGGAACGTACAAAATCTACCCAGATATTCCATGAAGTACTGAAGGAATTCTGTACTTTCGGGGATTCGGCCTTTCAGATAAGACGTGACTGAGGTCCCTATGCTTGGTTGGATGGATATAAAACACCATGTGGCACTATTTTGAAAAACTGCAGGGAAATTATTCCTGTGCCCCTGGCCAATATTCGTTCTTCAATCAACATTATAGAAACAAATTATCTGGTCATTATCATAGCGTTATTGGTAGAAATCTGTTGTATGCAAAATTGACTACATTACAACAGTGTATGCATTTTTAAAAGTCCTTCATTGGTTCTAAAGCATTGTTGAACACCTAGAGTTTGTGAAAAGTGCTTTATAAATGCAAGTCTTTTTGTCTTATTATGCACAAGATAACTAAGCCATCTTTGATCATAAAATTGAAAACTTTTTATGGAAATGCAAACATTTGATAATTTGGGAGTATTTTCTGTTCCGTGAGAATGAATCAACATTCTTCCAGTGCCATGCCAGTTATGCAGAATGTGTCAAGCATTTTAGGAATAATGAATTACTATGTGAAGACAAACACACCAGTTAATTTGCATATAGCAAAGCGATATCAACAGGAAACAAAACAAAGAACAGAATTCTCTGGCCTCTCAGCTCCGTACTTCCCACTGGAGGAGGTGGCACATTGTTTGTTAGCAGCGGAATTCTCTGGTCCCGCCTTGGTCAACAGGAATTCCTATTGACTTCACCCCATGCAAATAGGAAACAGTGGGCAAGGGTGAATTACCAGCAGGATCGGAGAATTCCACGGCGTGGATAGCCAAAAAATTCCAACCCTTGTATGTAGTTTCTGTAGCTCATGGTGAATTATTGGTTGGAGACTGTGAAACATATTGTTCCTGTTCAAACAATAAAATAGGATCTCTCACATCCACCTGAACAGGCACATTGATTTAAAGACTTATCCAAACAATAGCCCCTTCAATAATGTAGCATTTTCTTAGTACTGCAGTAAATTGTCAGGTAGATTATACGCTTAAGTCTTGAAGTAGAGTTAAACATTCTGATTTAGAGTTGAAAGTGCTATCACCCAAGCCAAGCTAAAATAATTGCTCAGACAAGTTTTTTGGGGGGATTTAAAGCAGGTTAATGTTTTTTCTATAGTTGAATTTAGGATATATAAATTAAGGGAAATTGAATTCTTTATCCCTATTCCTCTTAAATCTATTATCAAACTAACTCTTCAAAACAATTTTCTCTTTTAGAAACTTTTTCTTTCTGTGCTGTAATGTTCTATGTTCTATGTTCTATTAAACAGCAACCAATTATGCATATGAACAGATATCCACATATTGATAAAATATGTTTCTGCAGAAACTGGCAATAAATTGCAAATGCTACATCCTGTATTGTGATTCTATCAGATCCGAACAAAAATGTTACTTTCTATTCCTTTTGATGTAATCTGCAAATACATGCCTATACATACCCATATAAATGCACTTGCCATGATGTATTCTTCCTCAATGTATCTGACTAAGCATTATAGTATGACAACTCAGAGATTTACACAGTAACTTAATTGCAGTGTTGGAAATGGAGCCCACACCATAAAGCTGGTTGGATGGGGCTGAATAAAGCTGGTGGTCCTCCTTCCTCAACCATATATACAAAGTAACCACCCCCTCCCAAAAACCTCTCCCAAGGACATCTGGAACCCCTGCTCCCAATGGAGTCCCCAGAGGGGATTGTCTATTGCACTGCCCCCTGATAGGGCAGTTTCAGGAAACAATATCCAGACACCAGGGCAGTGCCAGAGCACTGTTCAGGCATATCCCTCGTCATCAGAGGCTATGTGCACCCATGGTAGGTTCCCTCTGCCCGACTACCATTTTTAAGGATTGTTGGAAATTTCACTAATGTAATGTCACGTTGGCAAGGCGATAGATATGGGTGGAATGTATAGTGGCAAAGCGCTTTAATGACATTATAATTTATTTAAATGAAGTTCTCGACCTTTCTGGACAGGAATTTCATGAAATCAGTATAATGCTGCATGTGCGGCGAGGGGAGGGGATATTTCAGGAAAAATCTGAAACTGAGATCTAGCCGGTGAGGTTCTCACTTTCTCGCAGGATTTTGCATTGCCATGTACACAAAATCTTGGCCATTGTACCAATTAGTAAACAGACCTTAATGCAACATAAGTTACTCTTTAAAGATCAGTAAGCTCGTTAATGTTTATCAGGTTAATGCTTGGGTATTTGAAGTTGATTTCTATTTTGAGTGTATAAAACCATGACGGGCATAGATAGGATAAACTCACAAAGACTGGAATTCTACAGTCCCAACCACTCTGGATTCAGAGTGGGAAAGGGGTGGACAATGGAAATGTCCATCGTACTCGGGTAGAATTTTCCAGTCTTGCCCCAAGCGAGGCCATAAAACCACGCCCATAATCTTATTCCCAAAGAAGGGAATTGAAAACTAGAGGACATAGGTTTAGATGAGAGGGGAAAGAATTAAAAAGGGACCTGAGGGGCAACTGTTTCACAGAGACGGCGGTGCTTGCATGGAACGAGGTGCCAGAGAAAATGGTTGAGATGGACACAATAGCAACATTTAAAAAGCATTTGGATAAATACATGGATGGCAAAGGATTAGAGGGATATGGGCAAATGTGGGCAATTGAGACTAACAAGAAAGGTACCATGGTCTGCACAGGCCGGTTGGGCAGAAGGGTCTGCTTCCATGCTGTACAGTCCTATGACTCTATGGGCAGAATTTCCAGCTGCGCTCGCTCCAGAACCATAATCGCAACCCGCCCCCGCCATTCCGCTCCCCTAAGTCCTGATCTTTCTATGGTCCACCCCTGACCTGCTCCGATTCCCGTGGAGGGGAGGGCAGTAATATTCCAGCCAATGACTCTATAACTATGAATATACCAAAAGAAAGCAAATGAAAATCTTGAAAATAGACACATTTTGAATATAATGGTGAATACAGCTGTCTTCATTATTGGTATCAGTCTGCATCAAATACTCCACAATGTTCTGATACTTGAACCAGGAATAACCAATTCGAGTGTATTACAGGACAGAATGAACCATACCAGTGAGAATCTGTAAAGATTGTGCACTCATTGAGGCGGAAAGACAAATTTGCATTTGAATTTCTTTTGTAGTCCTCAAATTTGACAGTGCTAAATGAGAAGAATTTTCATTGAAGTAATCTCATTAGCAAGACAATTGATCCAGCTTGCTGAGTTCCTTTTGAAAAACAATTGAAGTTGAGTATTTACTAGACCAACTAATGCAAATATTTCTTTATTCATAAAAATGGCTAAAATGATTAATTTGTAGCCTGTGAATCAATGTGTTAATGGATGAAAAGGTTTAGCTTATATTATATAGGAGAGAATTATCAATAACAGCCCACTTAACCTCTACTTGGAATGACACAGAATTATCACAATGCCTACCTTCATATTTTTAAATTCTGGGTGACACATAGCTTTAGATCATCAAAATACAATTCAGATTTTATGAAAGACTAGCAGCATCAACCTTCTTGGAAAGGATTAAGGGCTGAAAAATTAGGCATACGTTTTGGGGCATTGAATGAAGTTGCTACTAGCGTGAATAGGCCTTATTTAAATGGAGAAAAGATTCAATTCAGATCCTATGGGAAATCATGCTATCTGTGTGATTTGGTCACAGCTCCGTGTAGTTACTCACAACCTTCTCCATTGTTCTTTTTATTCTCTACTGTTTAGACCATAGGTTAGTATTCGGTTGACTTTGTTGATTTGATACTGTGCCTTGATTGGACGTGTGTGTCAGATCATTGAGATTCCTAGAAGCATTTCAAACACAACCATAGCATTTTCAACACAGTGCCTGGAGTATGTATGTTGTCCATCTTTCTGTTCTATGTATAGTATTTTATATTTGTCGGCATTCAAATCTATCTGTAACTTTTCCGCCCAAAGTTGCCCAACACATTTTTCACATTGACCATCCCAGCCGTTGGCACAAGAGTGGCATGGCAGCACAGTGGTAGCATTACTGCTTCACAGCTCCAAAGACCTGAGTTCAATTCCAACACTAGATGACTGACAGTCTGTATGGACTTTGCACGTTCTCCCCATGTCTGCATGGGTTTCCTTTGGGTACTTCAGTTTCTTCCTGCAGTCCAAAGATGTGCAGGTTAGGGGAATTAGTGAGATAAATGCGAAGGGTTACGGGTATAGGATGGGGCGTGGGGCACAGTATGATGCACTGTTGGAGAGTCGGTGCAGACCCCATGGGCTGAACGGCCTCCTTCTGTACTGTACAGACTTTATGATTTACTTCCCTCTCTCGGTTTAGTATTGAGTAATTTGTGTTTGAGTTTCTGAATCCATATGTACAAATTAGAAACAGTAGCAATCCCAACTTTGAACCCTGGGCAGTCCATGCAATACTTTTGCCCACCCCATAACTCTTCTAAGCACTATTTATTAATTTCTATCCTTCAATCAATTTTTTTAGCCATTTATAATAACTACTTCAAATCTCCACAGTTGTCTTTGACTACAATTTATTTATTAGTGTCACAAGTAGGCTTACATTAATATTGCAATAAAGTTACTGTGAAAATCCCCTAGTCACCACATTCCAGCACCTGTTCGGACGCTTTCAGACTGTGAAGGGAAATGACAGCTGCCAGTGGAAACCCATGCAGACTTGGGGAGAACATGCAAACTCCATACAGACAATGATCCAAGCTGGAAATCCAATCCAAGTTCTTGCCTCTGTGAGGCTGCAGTGTTAACCACCCTAGTAAGATTTTGGATAAATCTCACTGAACTATCTTTTCAAAATCTAGCCACAACGTAGCATTCAGTTTTTCACAGTTTAATGAGCTTACTGCCTCATAAGTGTCAGGGAGATTGATCAAGCAAGGTTCCATTACTGAGTCTGTGAAAATTGGATGTTTACAAGATTATTGTTGTACAGATAATTCGTCAGTTCAGCCTTGATAATTGAACATCATCTTTTGTATGAGACTGAAATAAAATTAATGAGTCAATAGCTGTCTGTCAGTTTTCTCACCCTATCTTTAGTATCCAACAAAAGACACAATTATGACATTGGAGAGACAAAATGCAGACTGGGTGACCACTTTGCAGAACACCTTCTGTCTGTCCACAAGCAGGAACCAGACCTTCCTGTTGCTCGCCCTTTCAATACCACCCTGCTCTTCTATCCATATTTATTTATTTATTAGTGTCACAAGTAATCCCCTAGTCACCATACTCTGGCACCTATTTGGGTACACTGAGGGAGAATATAGCATGGCTAATGCAGCTAGCCAGCATATCTTTCAGACTGTGGAAGGAAATGGGAGCAGCTAGAGGAAACCGACACAGACATGAGGAGAACATACAGGCTCTGTCCTTTGCCTTTTGCAATGTTTCAGGTGAAACCCAATGTAAACTGGAGGAATGATACCTCATCTTCTGACCAGACATTTAATAGCATTCCGGACTGAACATTGAGTTCAATAACTTCAGAGCATGAAATCTTCCCTCCATTTCTATTTACCTCAATTTTTATTACTTATATAGTTATCTGTTTTCCATATTGTTTCCTCTCAACTCCCACTCAGGCCAATTGCCACATTCCTACATTCTGCACCTTTACTCTGCCATTTACATATTCCAATCTCTTAATGGATACTCTTAGCATTTTCCTCAGACTTTAGTATCACTATTTACATTTGTTTCTCTTTCTGTCTGAGCCATTCCCATCAGCCCTTTCCCCACGTCGCCCTCACAGTATAAATCTTGTCCGATTTTCCTCGTTTTCATCTCTGATGAAGGGTCACCCTGACTCAAAACACTGACTCTAAACTCTCCTCACAGACGCTGTCAGGCCTGCTGAAATTTCCCAGCATTTTCTGTTTCTATTTCAGATTCCAGCATCTGCAGTATTTTTTGCTCTTAACTCATAATGATAGTCTAAAAGTAGGATTCATGAAGGGCAAACAAATGCAGCTGGAATGCCACCTGAGGAGCAACATTTTTAGACTCTTCCATACATGTCTGGATATGGAAGATGAGATCGGCGTGTTGTCATCTCTGTTTTACAAGACAGTTGTTACAATATTGTATGAGGATACCTGGACCACATTAGGAACAAGGCAATTCTTCACTCTCGATAGGGAGGCTCCTCATGAAGTTTTACCAGAGGATTCAGGCCACTTGGAAGACATTTGCCACGTGAGACGGTCTGTGATGCTCACGTGCATCAAGTAAGTGACAAATACTATGTTCACTTTATCGCTTTTCCAGGGGAAAGGACGTCTCAGCTGAACAGAGTGCACAGCTTCCACTAGGTGGCAGGATTCCCTCAATTTCAATGAGTTACAGGTGGCACCCATGCGGGCATCAGGGCAATGGATAACAATAAATACATAAATAGTTAGAGTTTGCAATCATTTAGCGTTCAGATGAAATCTGCCCACATCTTTTTGCGCAATTAGTGCTACTATCAAGAGAGCAGCTCTTCTACCTCTGCATTGTAGCAATGTACGTTTTCCAGCGATAAGTGGAATGATTTGTGGGAATCCAGGCCTAACTTTTACATCAATGGCCATTTTTTCGTTAAGAAACCAATTAAATGTAGAGCAGATTTTGGCGTGGAAACAGTAGCATCTGCTTTCTG